>CM031969.1:3824396-4424396 GCA_018804465.1 Populus tomentosa | reverse complement strand
GCTCTTGCATTCTCCTTTCCTGGAAAGAAACTCTCTCTTGAAGAAGCAACAGGCTGCAAAATTACCAAAAAAAAAAAATCATCCGTTGGTCAGCTGGGAGTATTGGGATTGATTTATTGATATGCACACAAAGGAGAAATTCCACAACTCAACTAACCTCAGCCCCGCTTGTGGGAGTGTTTCCATGGTTCCTTGTCTTTGAGATAGTCTGTTCACTCCTAGTTGATCCATTTTGATTTATTTCTGATCTGATCTTCATGCGCGTAAGATCTGAACCAATGGAGTGGAGGGCACCACATGTTGAGCCATCCTTGTAATCATTCTCTGATTTTTAAAGAAACAATATATGGTAGCAGTTCCTAGTATTCAGATAGAGCATAAATAAAAGAACTAATACTAAGACTCTAGGAGAAGTTTGAACTGGTACTCTCTTTCTGGAATGCTGGATGGTTGGACTTGTTATTTGGTTCGTTGGTATCAATTTCCTGCTCAACACCAGTTAAAAAATAAATTTTTTTTTAAAAAAAAAACACTTTATATCTAAATCAGAAGCCGCAGTTAAATGATGATCACAACAAATCACCATAGCATCATTTCCCAAGAATCTCCTGACTTCCATAAGCTTTATCCCAGTTAGAGTAGAATGAATGACACGCTTGCCTATAACAACATAGGACGGGTGACAAATAAATCAGCGATAATTTGGTCTTCAAAATATAAACAGAAATAGCTTTTGTTTGGATACACACCAAGCCTGCGGTTTCCTTTGGCTTCAAGATAGCCATCTCGGGTCATTTTATCAATTAATTTGGGCACAGTAGACCGATTGGCTTCTCCATCTAGCTTGTTCTGAAGCTTTGCAATTGTCACATATTTCATTGGAAGCACATGATACAGAGCCTGAAATCAGAGCAGTCAAACCAGGATACCTAATGTGGATAATTCAAGAAAACTTTCATCTATCATCTAGCTGAATAATCTCAAGTTACAGGAGAGACATTTGTCTCAAAAAAAATGTAACAATAAAGATGGCTAATCATTTCATAAACAGTCTTCACCAATCTTGTTATCGATAAGCTGGCAATAAAAATCGATTGGAATCAAATCATCTTAGTTTTCTCACGCGCACAAATTTGATTTCCTTCAATGTATATCTGGTCTGGTTGGCTCCAATTCTTGCAGAACTTATGTTGGTGATTCTAAGTACAAGTAGTTGCGTACATAAAAACACTAAATGCAAAGTTCAATGTAACATGTAATGTCGATCCACATAGGAAGTTCTTTGCTATGGTAAATGCTAATGACTACAGGGTCTTCGTTGATTCAAACAAATCAGATTCAGAAGAAAGCTCACCTTCATGTACACGATATCCTCAACCCGAGGAGCTTTGTCACCATCTATTTCCTCTTTCACCACAGTAAACTCATACTCAAAGGCCTGATGTGTCAAAAAAGAAAAGAAGAATGAGCAAAACAGGCAGCCAAGTAACAGAATTTTAACTAGCCAGAAAATTAGAACCTTTTGCTTGACTTTGCTGTAAGCATCTGTTCCAGTTTTCAATAAAACACCTTCCTTTACAAGATTGTCCATGATTTCTGAAATCCAATTAAAGGAGAATCAAAACATACAGAAAACTAGATGGAAGAAAACAAAAAATGGAAGTAACACCCTTTCCTGTTTTAACTTTAATTAGAAGTTGAGTTACCTTCAATCAAAACCTGCATTAACAAGACAAAAATACCGTCAGGTCTAAAATTGAATTCCTTCGCTAGTTGTGCTAAAAAAAAATAATTTATATTCGGTTCCAATTCAGAAATTTGAAAAGTGGCCCTTACCACTGAAAATTAGAGAGAACATCAGTAAGCTCAATGGTATCAAGATGGTAACTGTTAACCCAGTCCTTCACCCTAGCCAATTGCTGCTCATCTTCCGCTTGATCCTGTGTATCATCTACACAGCGTATAACGGCACATTAGTAAAAGACAGCCCTAACCCAGAAATGGCTCCAATGGCCATACAATCCTATAAATTACTTAAAAAAATGAGAGAAGGAAAGGAAGTAAGAATGTTAACAAGCTAAATTAAATATCAATTGCCCATCTTTTTGTTTTTTGACCTTGAAAAGTTAGTGAATGTGAAGAAAGTTCCAAGTCTTGTATTTAAATCGATATTTTTACCTTCATCAACCATGCCATTGTCTTCCTCTGGACATTGCTTGTCTGTCAATACAAGTATTGATTATTTGTAGTACCAAAATCACCAAATGCAACTAGTAATGGGGTAGCTGGAGATGAAACAATGGCCAGAAGGAGTTCATGTAATTACCTACTGGTGCAACCATGTATTGTTCTTCTTGTGATTGGTTAACCTGGCATTGTTAACAAGTTTGTAACGGTTGTAACAAGTTAGTAACTTGTCGTAAATAATTATCGATTTTCTTCATCTAAGCTTATTGGAACCCTCGAGTGGCAATTAAAGAATAAAACTAAAAGAGCATTGTAAGTTCACCACATTGTCAGATTCAGAAGAATCATCCCTTTGTTCAGAATCAGCTCCTAAACTAAATTCATCATCCTCTATATCATCATTTCCGTCCTCACAGGGGTCAAGCACACTCTTCACCTGTTAACGTTACCATTCAAACAAAAGTTGACCTCAATATGAACCACGGCTTGGAATTTCTGGTCACTGGCAAACACGTCAGTTCAGTCCCTTACCTTGAGAGCTAATACAAAATGCTTGCTGTTGACATTCCCAACCTCCATTTGCAAAGGATGCTTAGTCCATGCATTATGGGCTTCTTCTTCTGTGCAGCCCCTGAAGAATGGAGGCTCATAATCCGCTGGCTGCAAGGTCAAATAATTTGTACTGAAACATTCTTCCCTTGTGTTACACTCATAATTTGGGAAGTGAAGAATATTTTGTAAAGCTATTTTTACGCCCTTCAACGAGTATAATTTATCAAAATACATTTACATGCACCTTACATACATTATAAACCTTGTAGATGCTAAAGCCGTTGCCACAACCATATCTAATCCCCAAAGTAACAGTCAGAAACCACCAAACTTCGATGTGGATGAAAAACCACAATCTCGTACATCTCCAATTCTCCATTGAGTTAACTCAGATTTTAGACTAACACATCACGAAGGCACATTCCTGGCTCAAGTGTATAAATGATAAAAACTAAATAAGGACACGGGTAAAGACATACCGTCACATCATCATAGTAGAGGAGCTTCATCAATATTGTCCGCTGAACCAGAAAACAGATAATCATCTTGCAGTCAATAAATTAACAACTGCTGTAACCAGATATCGTCTAGACACTTGCACGTTGAAAATTTGACCTGCTTGCCACAACTCAACAAGAATAAAGTTATATTTGGTTTCTGAAGGGTTTCACCTCTTCAGGCATCTTATCCAGAGTTCTCATCAGCTGGACCAGTGTTCGGACCGTTTTACAAGCAGAACTCCTGCATTTTAACAATGTCCCATCATTTGCTTAAGAACTTGTAAATTTTCACAACAGTGACAGAGATAGATTCAGAATTTAGAAGAGATTTCATTTCAGTCACCTCATCTGATTGGGAGTAATTTCAGTTGTAGAGTTACACTTGAATGTTCCTCCTTGCTTCTTGTTTCCGGTGCGATTGATATTCATTGAAACCTCTTGACTTTCATTATTAGAATAACTGAAGGAAACTGCAATACAAGAGATAGCATTGAAATTTCCCTGAGACTGTGTTAAGAGTAAAAATCAAAAGAAAACACGATCAATTGAAGACAATCAACAATTTGTTAAAGCATACTATACTCCCATTCAAAATTTTCCACTTACAGTATCGTAAATAAAAAAACCTCACTTACATGTGTACTCCTCGATCATCCGGCCATCTATAGTCTTGCACACACAGAACAAAAGTGTCTTCAGGTATTTTTTCTGTAATGCATCATAGACACCTATCAAACAGGAGAAGGGCCATAGAGTCAAGAAAAATATTTACAAGATAAAGAGACAAATCAGTAAAACCAAAAAACAGCAAACAATTCAAAGATGTAAAAACAACATGCCTTTCTCCATCCAATCAATCAGTCTACGAGACTCGGCATCCATAGGCATCAATTTCTTGATCTTCATCTCTGCTTTGTGATCTCATAATGCCATAGAAATTCACCGACTCATACATATTTTGAAGCAAAATTAGAAAACAAATAAAGAAGATTACCTAAAGCAGGAACAGACTTGTCGTTGAAATACTTCTCTGGAAACAAGCCTCTGATGTAACTGATGTTGAATATAGCAATACGGAGCAGGTTCCTTGTCTGTTCCACAACAAGTAAAGAAGCGAAACCATCAAATAACACTAGATCAACTTTTCAATAACAGAAACCAAATAACATAAAGGTATAAGAGCGATCTCGAGGTTAATGATCAGATAATTGTGAGATTTCATGATGATTTACGGTTTAAAACCAAAATTGAGCTCCGAGTTTCATCTACGATTCGAATTTGAGAAACATAAAGCGTTTTGTAACCTCTGGTCTAGTTGATCCAGCAGAAAAATTACATAGAATAAATCTGAAAAGAGATTTTTCAAATTTTATACAAACAGAAACTTCAAACACAGTATTTAATGGAAGAAAAGGAAGAAAAAAAAAACTAGTGTAAAATGTGCTTCCAAAAGGCTAAATCACACGAAATTTAGCAGAAGAAAACCTCAAACAAGTACACTCTACTACAAATAATAATAATAATAATAAAAAAAAAAAAGTTATAAAAACAACTTATTAAGAGCTCAAAAAAAGTGAAAAATGGATTGTGAGTCGTTGAGATATGTATACCAGAAGAAGCGAGTCCTGCTGGGTGATCTCAGCTTCTTTCACTTTCTGTGCAACAACCTGATCGAATACGAAACAGAGATATAAACCTCTCTCACATTTAAAAACAAAAACGATAGTGAATTAGAAAAGGATAATTCTCGAAAATGAAAGGATTGAAACAGAGATTCAGAATTCTTATTTTGTTATTTGCTCACCATTGTTGTGAGTTTCCGGAGAAAACTGAGAGAGAAGTAGAGAAATGATAGAGAGATAGAGGCGGTTGGTTTTTGAAGTTTGAAACTCAAGTTAAGGAAATGCGAGGCAGTGGCGCCAGGGGGAGAGATTTTAGTTTAGGGAGGGGTGTGTAAAAGACCGGAATGACCGTGGTTGGGTTTGCCGCCCGTGGTTAACTTGGTGGCATCAGGCATGCGAATGGCGTGAAAGGAGGGATGTTATTTTTATTAGTCTCTTTATTGCTCGTTTGGTGGCTGCGGGTGAGGTTTACCCGCAGCCATGTTAATATTCGTCTGGTTAAGAAAATAAAAGTGCTTTTAACTGATAGGATCTACATGGCAACACAGGTTTATGAGAAGCATCATCTTACTGCTTCTCATCTGGAAAAACATCAACAGTGAAGCATGGCTTCATTGTTCAGTGAATAATAAAGCCATGCTTCACTGTAGCAATGTTCATTAAAATAAACAGTGTGAGTGAATCGTAGTTTACCTCGCACTATTCTGTGAACAGGTTTTTTATATATATATATTTTGAAAAATTAGTGCAATTCTCACTGTTCACAAGAAAAGTTTAGTTTTTTTCTGGTAGAACCATTACAGTTAAGTGATTTTACTCGTACTATTCACATGAATATGAATAATTTTTTTTTAAAAAAAAAATTAGTTTAAGGTTAATTAAATTTACTCGTACTATAATTTTAATTTTATTTCCAATAATATTTTACCTAATTTTATTGCATGCTCAAAAAAACATGAAAACCGTAGTTATTATCGAATGAATTTTGTATGTAATGAAATTATAAATTTTTTTAAAAAAATTAAGTTTTACTTGAAAAACTAGTATTTAATATTATTTAATAACACTACATAAATTAGAAGGATATCGCATGATAACATAGCATTTGTGGAATTTAATCGCAATTCCAATTATATTCTTACTGGGTCCGACCTAGTTAAAAAAAATCAGTTTTTATTTTTATTTTAATTGTGTTTTATTCAAAAAATTAGAAGGAAATTACTTGATGACGTAACAAAAAATTCAGTTTTTATTGTTGCATGCTTAAGAAACCATGAAAAATATAGTCATTGTTGGGTAGATTTTCTATGTGATGACATTGCATATAGTTTAATAAAATAATAAAAAATATTTGATATCAATGTTATTTATTTCATGATGTAATAATAGTAGTTAAATCTACAATATTTAAATTAAAAATATTTTTTAATTATTTTATAACCTCAATTTGAAAAGAATTTTTTTTAATCAAATATATTAAACTACTTTTTGTTCAACCTCAATTTCAACCACAGTTTTAACCAAATATATATTTTTCCAAACTAACATCAACTAAAAATATTTTTTATAAAAATAACTTTTTTGAAATCACAACCACAATAGCAACAGCAATATCAAATACACCCTAATATCCTGATATAGGGTTTTTTAAAAATATTTTTAATTTAAAGTATTAAGATAATATGTTTTTAGATATTTTAAATTTTGATATTAGTATATTAAAATTATTAAAAATTACAAAAAAAACTATTTTTTTTTATATATCAAACATACTTTTAAAATGATAAACAAACACGTGTTGAAATGCAATAGTAGACAGCATCAAATTTGATAAAAATGTAAGAGTTTTTTTTTTCCGGTATAAATGTCGCTTTAAAAAATTTTAAATTTTTTATTTAAAATTAAATTTTTTTTAATATTTTTTTATCATTTTAATATACTAATATCAAAAATAAATTTTTAAAAATAAAAAAAATATTATTTTTATATATTTTTAAGCGAAAAACATTTTAAAAAATAATCATTATCACAATTACGAGTCTGTGATCTGGGTTGCCACGTGGCCATTTAAGACTGGCTATGAGAGAAGAGTTGTTAACAATAATGATTTTGTCATGCTGATATTAAAAATATCTTTTTATTTTATTATATTTTTTAAAAAATATATTTTAAAAAATAATCTTTATTACACTCTCAAACAAACATTGCTAAAATGCTTTTAAATGAGAAGCAAATCTATTTGTAATGTTCAGTAGAATAATGTGATAGCGTCCTTGTCCTTTTAAAAAAATAATCAAATGTTTTGGTGTTGGTGGTATTTAAATCTTATCGTGAGAGTCATTAGTAATTAAAATATTGATCAGAGGCATGTTTTTTTTTAATTTTTTTAAAATTAATAAAATAATTTAATTATCCTTTAAATTAAGATTTTTTAAAATTGACATGCAATAATATTTATTTCTTTTTATTTTTTAAAAACATTATAAAATACAACTTTACCTTTGAAACAAAGAAAAATAAAACATGTGTCCAAAGGTCTTTTGTTTTTTTCAAAATGTTTTTTCCATTATTATTGTTTTAATGAAGGGTGATTTGATTTTTTTGCAAAAATTAAACATTATTTAAATGAAAAAGGGTGTTGGCACATGTGATACAAGCACCGATGTGTGGAAAGCGTTGCGCACTTTAGGAAATGCAAGTGATGCTTTCTAGCGATCAAAAATACCCTTTTATTGTGTCTTTAGATAGTGGTGTGTTTGTTGATGCATTCTTTTTCTAGTGGTGCGACATGTATCACCAATGGTGGGGTAGTTTGTTGCCAACGAGGTTTTTTTTTGTTTTCTCTCTTCTTTTCAAAAAACATGGTTTGGTGCTATTTTTTGAAACAAACATAAAAGAGCATTTATGTCCTTTTTTTTCAAAACACAATAAAATAACACTTTTACCCTTGAAATAAAACATACATCCGAGGTTTTTTTTTATTTTTTCACAATGGTTTCTCCGTTATTACTGGTTTCATGAAAAGCAATTTGGTCCTCTTACAAAATTAAATATTATTTAAATGAAAAAAGAATTCAGCGCATGTAATGCGTCTCAATTACTAAAATGCCTTTTCGTCATGTTTTTGGAAGTGACACCACGCCCTTTTTTTGCTGGTAAGGGGTGTGTCGTTAGTGGTAATGAGGTTTGTTACTAGTGTGACTTTTTTTTTTAATTTTCTCTCTCCTCCCTTCAAAAATACAATTTGCTCCTCTTTGTTGTTGATATTTGAATTTCAGTCTTTATTCTTTTGATTTTTGATTTTTTTGTTTTTTGCACTTTTGTTGAAATTTTATTTACTTTTAGTTTCACTATTTAATTATAATTTTCCATATATTATTTTTACAGTATGATATTTATTCTTTTAATTTTTTTTATCTTTTATTAAATTAATTTTTCTTTGAAAAAATTACCTGGGCATCCTATCATTCACTCCATTTTACATTTTGCCCCTGTTGTTTTGAAAAATATAGAAATCATGTTAATTTTATAGGTTATAACACTTTACATGACATAAAAAAATTAACAAAAAAATTAAATTATTTATAGATTTGCCATTGTATTCAATTTAATGGTTAAAAAGTCTATTTTACTTTAAAATAACTAAATTACCGCTAAAAAACCTCTCTCTCTCTCTCTTCTCCAAACATAAAATCCTAACCACCGGCTTGAATTTAGTCATGTAATTTGTTCCCAACAAGCCCGGCTGATTTCTCCAGCTAACATGACGTGTTTCATCCCCAGTCTTTATGAAATTGAGGTTATTTTTGTCACTTAGTGCATCGTGCAATAGAGAATGACAGAATTAGAAGATCACATGAATTGCCAAAATTGTAATTTGTAAAAAGCATAATTCGTATCATGCACCAACACCAGCAATATCTCCCAGCATAATCCACTTGTCACACATTTTTCTTGGCGGACTCCGTATGTTTGCATAGCTCCTTAAATTAAAATTGCAAAGCAAAAACATGTCGGATTCTTCGATTTTCCCAGTTGCCTCTTGGTTTTCAGCTTCACACAGAAGATGCCAACAAGCCCTGCTCGCAATAGCCAACCACATACAATTTCAATTTGCAATTTCATATACTGATAGAGCTTGCACTTGCCTGTTCCAACGCAAACTACACGTTCAATCTACCACCCGAGCGAGGTGTTTGGTTGTACACGTCATCATAAGTCATCCTGACTTCTGCCTAGATGGCATGTTACCCGTGGGCCAAAATAGCGAGCATTTGCTGTAGTATTTAATCAGTATTTGGGGCCCATGAAGTCAGTAGCTGAAGTCTAAATATACGTGAGATGCAAGTCTCCCGTCTGTTACACGAAGTGGAAAGAACACAACCTAACGCATGACCGTAAACCAATACCCACGTTCTCTTCTCTACACTTTCTTGTCCTTTCTTTCACATCTACTGCCACCTGGAGACTTTATGGTAATAAATAATAACCAAAACAAAGTTCCTGTTCCTTGTTTGAGGGTTTTTCTCCTTTTTCGTTGGACACTCCTGGTGTCTCAACTTTCTATGATCCCTCTCCCCGCACAGGTTTTAAAAAAGATTTTATTCGCTGAGCTTATGATTAGAAAAGGACTGCTTACCATTAGTAGAATTGAGGGTCATATTTTTTCTTCTTCGAATACAACTTCAAATGGAAATTTGCTGCGTGAAAAAAGGTGAACTAGGTGGAGTGTTGTGTTGACAATGATTCACTACCCATCGTGAATCACGTGATTGAGATGTCGAGTGCCATCACAACTCAAAAAATTATTGCATAATCTGTACTTTAATGAAATTTAATGATCATCCATGAGAATCCAAAACCTCTGGAAAAGTAACCCAAAAACCGAACAATGATTCTTAAATGGCACCTAATGACATATGCGGGGCAGTAAAATTATCTGTAGCCAAATTTACTAGATGAGAGAAGCTGAAAATGAGCTGATAAGTAAGCAGCAAGTAGTATTGATCAGGGTTTACCTTATTCCAGAACTTAAACAAGGGATGCACGCTGTTGTTATTTTCATTTGGCATAGATTGCTGATGAATCAAGATCACAAAACAAAAATCAAAAATCATAATCATAATAAAAAAAAAAGGAAAAGGTTCAGTTAACTGCTGCCAAATAGAGGTCGCGTGTGTTTGTCTGAACAAGAAACTCCGACTTTGTGTTAATTAAGAGAAATTTTTACCACCTTAAATTGAAATAAGAGCACAAGAAAGACATAACCTGAGAAGCAATAGTTAATAGAACTGGCTAATCCGTGAACCCAAAGCTTCAGTGTTACTTACCTTTTAAGCAAATGCACGCACCAAAGTTCCCAGCCATCATTCTCTCTCTTCTCACTCCCTCTCAAAACTAGGTTGCTTAACAAGTAACTCAGAACAGAATGCTATCGAAGTTTAGTAGTCCAAGAACCTCTCCCAGAGCTTCCGCATTTTGTTAACCCAAATATCTCTTCCAGCAACACCTAAGAAGCTGTCAGATGGGTTCGTTCCAGATTGGAATGCGGAGCTCTGCATTACTAGAAACATCATGTGGATATCTACTTCAGGAATTGCAGGCAAGACTGTCTCTTGGAAATCAATGATTTTAATTTATCCATCAATAACAGCATTGTTTTTTTCTTCACGATCTCTTTTCCTTCCTCTTAATATGAAACAGATGATATGGGAAGAAGTTGGGGAAGATCAGTTTGTACGAGAGAAGGTCCTG
Source organism: Populus tomentosa (assembly GCA_018804465.1). NCBI lineage: Eukaryota > Viridiplantae > Streptophyta > Magnoliopsida > Malpighiales > Salicaceae > Populus > Populus tomentosa. The sequence goes on along the minus strand of CM031969.1, from coordinate 4,413,781 downwards.
CTGGATTTAGAACAAGAGTGCTTGGAGGTTTATAGGAGAAAAGTTGACAATGCAAACATATCAAGAGCTCGCCTGCATCAAGAGCTGGCGGAATCTGAAGCTGAATTCACCCATCTTCTTCTGTCCCTTGGTGAACGATCACTCCCAGGACGGGTATATTTTTCTTCCATCTGCATCCAAATCACTAATTTGAGCATTAAAAATTGCATGGTTAGGAACTAAAAGTGCAGTATAAGGATACAAATTGAGAATTCTGGAATCATTCAGTAGTTAGTAACACACATTTAGCATAATTACTTCAGAATGATCAATTACTAAACTATTGTCATCTTCATTCAACATGGAGATGAACCAGTCTGGAAATCTATGTATCTGTTGAACAAATTCCATATTGATGATAGTATTGTTGAATGCACGTGATGTTCTCGTTGACTTTCATGGGCCAATTATCTTGCTGTCTCTACAGCCAGAAAGAAAGTCAGGAACACTGAAGGAGCAGCTAGATGCGATCACCCCAGCTCTACGGGAGATGCGTTTGAGAAAAGAAGAGAGGGTGAATCAATTTAGATCTGTGCAAGGTCAAATTCAAAAAATTTCTGCAGAAATTGCAGGTCAGTCAGTGTACGATGACCCGATAACAAATGTCAAGGTAAATGAGAATGATCTTTCATTAAAGAAACTTGAGGAATACCAAATTGAGCTACAAAGGCTGCACAATGAGAAGGTAACAATAGCAATTCACAAATCTCATGGAAATTCATACTCTCACATATAAAAAAGAACTTGACTAATCTTCCTCCTTTGCTGACTTGAAGAATGACAGGCTCCAGCTAGTGGACACATATATTGACACAATCCATGATTTGTCCTCAACATTAGGAATGGAATCCTCCATGATCATAACAAAGGTGCATCCAACTTTGAATGAATTGTGTGGAATATCAAAAAATATAAGTGACAGTATTCTGGATAAACTCAACAGCACTGTGGAATCTCTCAAAGAAGAAAAACAAAAGCGGCTTGAGAAGGTAAATTTTTCTTTCAGTGTTGCGGTGCTTTAGGCTTCTAGTTTGCAAAACTCAATGACAGAATCTAGCATCTTGTCTATAGCAAAAATACACATTTGAAAATGGCATCATAGGGACATGTGGATATAAGTGGCAGATCCAACAGGTTACAGTAACCAGAAACATGAATGATGAGATTAACCAATATGTTTCATTAAATAACATATATATTAAACAGTTTGGTCGCTCTAAATCACATACAAATAACAAAATTGGGTAGTTTTTGCTTCCACCATTTTATTTCCATGTATTTAAGAAACAGTTACTGGTACTCATAAATGACTGGCATGACATAACTTCCATGAATTTGGCAGCTTCATCAGCTTGGAAAGGCACTAAAAAACTTGTGGAATCTAATGGACACGCCCTATAAAGATTGTCACTCATTTTCCAATGTCACGGACTTATTATTTCTCTCGTCAGATGAAGTATCAGGTCCTGGAAGCCTTGATCTAAATATAATCCAGCAGGTTAGTATATGATGAACAACATAACTTATCACAAACAACTAAGACATAATAATAGCTATTTGAATCGTTTCAAGGCTGAAGCTGAAGTCAAGAGACTGGATCAGCTAAAAGCAAGCAAGATGAAAGAGCTTTTTTTCAAGAAACAGAGTGAGTTACATCAAATATGCAATAAATCACACATGGAGATCCCTTCACAACCAGAGATGGAAAATATAATAAATCTTATAAACTTGGGTAAGATCAACTGAATTTATCTTTTATTACAGCTACCAGTTCCAGTTCATGTTTAAACTTGTGTTGCCTGGTACTGACTGAGAGGCTAAAAAAGGGGAGATTGACCATGCCGATCTCCTCATGAGCTTGGATGAGCAGATATCAAGAGCAAAAGAGGAAGCTTCTAGCAGGAAGGCTATAATGGAAAAGGTCGAAAAGTGGATATTAGCACGTGATGAAGAGCGCTGGTTAGAAGAATACAGCATGGTTAGTATCATCCAGTGATCTGCAAGATTTGTTGGCTCCTGTCCTTTGTTGTGTCTGCATGACATTTCAATTTTTCATGCGTGTTTTCAGGACGAGAATCGATATTCAGTTCGCAGAGGTGCTCATAAGAATCTGCAACGTGCAGAACGTGCCCGGGTAATAGTCAACAAGATCCCAGGTAAGAGGAGGAAGTTGGTTGGTTTGCAAAGAACCCTGAAACCGCAATGGGCATGCAATCATGCCAAATAAAAGCCTCTACAACCACAAACTAATCAGAAACAGCCTGCAAATCACTATTTAGACTAAGATGCCAGTGCTAAAACATCCATTTTCAATAGGTAAAGAACTGAAGGTAGACATTAATCACTAAATAAAATACTAACTAGTAACCAGGTCAAGGAGTGATTGATGAAGTGAATTATAAAAAAAGAGTGATTGTGGGATGAAAAGCCTGACTCTATATTTGAGCTATGTAGACTGCAGACCTTTTGTTTTGAAAATCTTATTGCTTTAATGCATGTCAATATATTTATGTATAGTGTAAAACTGATTGTACAGTTCTAGTGACATCGCTCGTAACAAAGACTGAGAGTTGGGAAGAGGAAAGAAATAAAGTATTCCTGTATGATGGAGTAAGTAATTTATTTGCTTGTGAGTTGTGACTGATATTGGTTATACACATTTTTGTCGGCATGTATGGTGAATTGTGTTCATCTAATGTTAAAGAAGCATTGGTTACTTGCAAATCAAATAAACAAATGCACGCACTATTATCTAGGTACCCCTGCTGGCAATGCTGGAAGAGTACAACATATCGAGGCAGGAGATGGAAGAGGAAAAGCAAAGACAAAGGGCTAGTCCATCCAACACTCTACAGGCAAAGGTTTTTTTTTATATTTTCTATCCTTAATGTTTGCTTTCTATTTTCTGCAATGTTAATCTTCTTGTTGGCATTCAAAAAAGAACTCCCACATTCAAAAATGAACTTTATTTTCCTTACCTATTGTGTCATGAGCTGGCTTCTACAACACAGGAAAAGAAGGTCCCAAGCCATGTATTGGTTGAGCAAGAAAATTTGATCGGGTCAAGGCCAAGCACCAGCAGTCGACGTCTTTCAAACAAGAGCTTGAATGGAGGATTTAGCAATGCAACGCCTTTAAACAGAAGGCTTTCTCTAGGTCCCAGACAGTTGGGAACCAACAGCATCAATTCTGCAAATCAAGGAATATCTTACATAAAGGAAGGAAGAAAAATTCAGGGGCAAAAGATGTTTCTTCGACCTGACCTCTCTTCTCATCTTCGAGATGAGGCAGCTTCAATTGTCTCATCATTTTCTGGGCCATTATCTCCCTGAATTCCAATTCGGACATTTGAATCGAAAATCACATGTCACGGGAGATTAGACAAACCTTATCAAGGACCATAATAGTAACTATTATTTCTGCAAAACAATAATTTACCTATTTGCATCAATTTGATAAGAAATAATTGTGTATCTATGCCTTGTACAAACACCCGTATCTAGAACAGAACCCCAAAGAACTGTCATTGCAATGAAAAATAATTAGTCAGGTTTAAAACTATGTAGAGCTATGTTTTGTAATCAAGAAGCTTTGATTTTCCTATTCTATTGAAATTATGAAACATGATAATTTCCGATGGAAATTCCAAAATAATTTAACATAATCATAACAAAACCACTTACATTATAGAACTTAAACATGTTTCTATTACATTTAAAAAATTAAAAGAAAATAAAAGAAAAGAAGCCAAGTTTAGGACTCATTTATCAGAACCGGAACTTCTTCACTTGCCGCCTTAGCGAAAAACTGATCAATCCGGCGCGTGCCAGCCGGGGCTTGTTTATCAGTCACGGTGCGAGCACTGGTATTATCACTTGCAGGCTTCTCTGATGACTGAGCTGGCAAGGGAAGCGAATCTAAGAGAAAATCACTGGTAGGGTGGTGCCTTTTAACAGCGGCTCGGATGTGATCGAGTTTCACAATCTTTCGCTTCTTCTCGATTGCAACTTCTGCTGATTTCTCCGCGAGGAACCGGAGAAACAACTCGGTGGAGCTGGAGACGAGGAATAGAGCATCTGCATTGACCTTGTTGGTGTCTTTGTCGAGTTTCATGATTCTCTTGATCCGGCCTGTTGGGAATTCGGGTCGGGTTGTTGTTGTTTCTGTCTTGTTCTCCTCTGATTCTACCATCGGAGAATGTGAATTCGATTGGGGGATGGGGAGTTAGAGGGATGTATGCTTTGAATGTTTGATTTGGAAATGGGAGTAGGTTGAGAGGGGGAATTTATTTTTCAGGCTTTCATTGGCGGGAATTTGGGTTTTTTTCTAACGCATGGTGGCCTTTTAGCGGGAAACACTATTTCTTCGCGCGCACCAACGTGAGAGAGCTTAAATAGTTTTTCTTTTTTTTTGCCATATCGTTTGATCCATTTATATTTTTAAAAAAAATATCAATAAAGTTCTATTTTATGTTAATATTTCAATATCATTAATTTTGTTTTTATAATTTATCTCTCAACAAAGTTTATATTTAATTATGATATCTATATTATCCTCTTCGTATGCTTAAAAAATTTTAATTAATTGAATTTCTTTACTTTTCTTTTCACTTTTTAAAATATTTCATAATATTTTTTTAATGTCCATGCAAATAGTTTATGGTTTCTGTCTATTTTTATATTATCATTATTGTAAATCTTGATTGTATTCAAATAGTAAAAAAAGAAAATATAATTCTTCATGTTTATAGATTTTTTTAATAAAAAATCTAACAATTGTTAGCTTAAGTAGGTGCCCTGAATATTTTGTTGGGAATTTTAGCAGTTAACAAAAATAAAATTATAAGATAATAAGTATTTAATTAATAAAAAATATAAATTAAAAAGGTTGCGTTGTAAAGTCTTTCCTAAAAAAAAGACAAATAAAACTATCAGAGGATATGGAATTACATACATATTTATTACATCACAATCGCAAATTCCTGAGTGAAATATCTAAAGCACAGCAAATAAAATGAAATAAAGGAATTGCAGCGAGGATATGGAATTATTACCTATTACAGGGGGCGGCTCTTGAGAACAGCACAAATTGAGCCGAGAATCACCTATGGAAACCAAGATCGTCCACTTTATAACCCAGGAGAGACATGAAAAATGTAAGTGATGAACCAGTAATTATCAATATTTTTAAAACAATTTTTCATTAAAACCAAGCTTGTTTTAACAACGGCTCATGTTCGTGAGTCGTGAGGGTTCTTGAAAAAAGGGTTGAGCTCAGACACAGGACGCACGGCCTGGCACCCTTGGGCTCATCCAGTGCGCGTGAGTCCATGTATCTTTTGAGCCTAGTACGTGTCTTGACATTTCTTACACCCCACCTCATGATCTGACACTTGCTCCTCGAGATTATTATTTTTTTGTCTAATCCAAGTGCAAACCGTAATTTATTTTTTTTTTGCACAATAATTTTTTTCATTCTTAGATCATATATTTATATTAAAAATAATTTTTTAAAAAATAAAAAATTTTATTTTAATACATTTCTAAACAAGAAATACTCTAAATTATCAATACTATCACAATCCAAAATAATCTTTTCATTTGCGAGAACTTTTTATAACCTTCTATATTTTTATTTTATTAATATAAATGTAAATAATATTTGTTTAAAAATAATATTAATGTTATAAATATTTATTTATTGTAAAATGCTTGTATGATAAATATTTATTCTATATTAATAAATATATATAAAAAATATTTATATCTTATTATTATTATTATCATCATGACTTTTAAGTTTTTTATCCAAAGTAAAATGATAAGATTTAAATGTATAAATATCCTTTTAAACCATTTAAATAAAAATTTTATAATTCTTCCTCTCGACATTTACACCACATTATTTGCAAAGCATTTATTTTCATACAAAAAACAATAATAAATGACATTGTTATTGAAATTTAATGTTATTTTGCATGTCTATTGTATTTTTCATCTACAATAACATTGATTTAAGTAATTTATGGTACTCAAATCCATTGAAAAACAACTATTTTGCAAGAATTGATATCTTTACATCAACCTAACATTTTCCTTTGACATGAAGAATATATTTAATAGCATAAACACATGTTAAATTTAATAATTATGAGGAATCCCCGTGCTTCGTTTGTTTGAAAAAAAAAAAACATTATCCAAGTGGAATTAAGCTGTCATCGTTTTTAATATAATTCATATGATTCATGTAAATTTATGAGAAATCTACAAGAGAAAAATTATTAATTTTCTTAACGTCAAACAAGAACAGGATTTCATTGAAATTAGAATATTTGAGTGAAGATATTCTAACTATAAAGTTTTAATATCTCTTGCGTTCTAAGATAGGCAGGGTTTAGCATGCATTTCGGAAGTATTTTTTTTAAAAATTAATTTTTATTATATTTTTTAAAAGTTAATATATTTTTAATATTTTTATATCATTTTGATGTGTTAATATTAAAAATAATTTTAAAAAAATAAAAATAATTATTTTAATATATTTTAAAATAAAAAATATTTTAAAAAATAATTATTACTACATGAATAAATACCTGTATACTCACTTAATAATAATAATAATAAAAAAAAAAGATAGATGCCTAACTCCAAAAGTCCAGAGTCAGCGGTCAAGCCAGCATCAACATTTGTTGGCCCAGGTCCAACGACTGCTTCCTATTCGCTGTCTTAACGTGTGACGACGTGCCTCACACGTGACAGACATAAAATCTTGACAACAAACAGTTATAAAGATTAAAGACCGTCACTCCTAACCTCAAACCCTAGCTATACCTCTGTGTTTCTCTCTCGAGTCTTCATCACTCCTGACATAGCGTAAAAGAGAACTAAAAAAGCGAAAAAAAGAAACAACAACAGCAATGGAGTTCTCTCAAGATGACTTCGATCGTCTCTTAATGTTCGAGCACGCTCGTAAAACCGCTGAAGCTACCTACGCTAGAGACCCTCTCGATGCCACAGTGAGTACTCTATATTCCTTAAACCAACCGTCGTTTTGTTTAATTTCCTGTTTTTTCCGTTGTCAATTCTGCTCTTCTCCGTAAAAGAATTTTTTTATACTTGATCATCACTTGTGTGTGTCAGACCATATATATGTATCGCGTTCAGTATTTAGAGAACACACACTGGCTATCACTTCAATTTCTATTCTGTAAATCATTGATGTATTATCACTATTTCTAGTGATTTTTTAGCATTAAAAAGGGGGTTATGCTTCGCAGAACTTGACTAAGTGGGGTGAGGCATTGCTGGAATTATCGCAATTTCAAACTGTGGCAGAGGCAAAGAAGATGATAAATGGTACTATAGTTTATTCGTTGCTATAATTACCAATTCACAACTGAGCAAATTTTCTGGGATTTATGTTACTGGGACGGTGTCTTTATTATACAGATGCCATTTCAAAGCTGGAAGAGGCATTGATGTTAAATCCAACATCCAATGCCATGTGGTCTATAGGAAATGCCAACACTTCTTATGCATTTCTGACTCCTGATCTTGACGAAGCTAAAAGTTATTTTGACAAGGCAGCTAATTATTTCCAACAAGCAGTTGATGAGGTAATTTTGGAGTTATTTGGTGGGTTTTGATTCGAGGCACATGCTTAAGCATGTTAGTTTCTGGTGGTCTTTGGCGAGATGCAAGTTATAACTGCAAATTTGATATTTTTTAATACAGGATCCAAACAACGAGCTTTATCGAAAGTCTTTGGAAGTTTGCGCTAAGGTATGTGTTGGACCTTCCTTCTCTTCTCACAAGTAAATGTGAGTGTAAACTGTTGTTTCTTTTTGTGTATTTGGTGGTTTTGAAGCCTGCCCTTCTAAACTTCTGGCCTGCAATTTACTAATTATACTAATATGGCCCTCTATCTACTATTAAAACAGTAATCACCTAGCATTTTACATGAAAGCAGTGCGGTAAGCAGAAAGTACAACTTACGTTTGCAAATTTTTATATTTGAGGTGTTAGCTCACATGGAATCAAATAATAAAAAACCATGACAATTATATTGATTGTTGCTATTGTCAGCTTCTTCAATTCTTCAATATTTCCTTTTTATTTTGTGTACGATATTCAGATTGAATATTGCAAATCAGGATTTAACTTTTCCAAAATCACTTCTGTCTATTCTGATCAAATGAACTCCACTTTTTTTATTATGTGTTAGTACTATCTTCAAGGTGATCTGTTTGATTAATTATTGATGTGTGCCACTTCCTGTGCTCTGATGAAAGATGTTGTTGATGATATCTTCACAGGCTCCAGAATTACATACGGAGATCCATAAGCATTCAAGCAGTCAACAGATTATGGGTGGGGGGGGCTCTACTGCTTCTTCAAATGCAAAGGTGAGAAATTTAGGGGTTGATTGCTTCTAAGTTTTGCCCAAGTCAATACCTACTTTGTTGTTTACTCCATCCCATTCTTTGAAAAAAAAAGTTCAGTTTCCTTCCTACCCTCCCTCCTTTTTTTTTTTTTTTTAAAAAAGGAAAAATAGTGAAGGGGGATTTTTTTATTGCAGCATAAAATTTCATCATGTATGAGCTTTTCCTACTATACCGTGACTTGTAGATGGTTTCGTCTTTGAAACTATAGGGTTATTCTAAATTGAAAACCCAATAGGAGTTTTCTCTCTTCTTTTGGGATGAAAAGGAATCTATCAAGAAAGAACACAAAAAATGCTGCCTTCAAACTGAAACCTAACGCAAAGCGTTCCCAATATCTCTGCATGTCAGCTAAAGAAACCAGTAAGAATTTTCAGATTTTTAGCATTCAGAGTTTGGTATCTTAAAATGTTGTATGGCCCATAAAATTTCTGATGGGTGCTCTTGTAAGGTAAAATAGGAAAGTAACCAAATTATTGAGACAATTGGAAACATTGTTATGATTAAATGGCAGAAATTCTTGTGATTGAAAGCCCAAGGGATATGTTGACATTCTAGTCCACATCTGGTGGAGTAAAGTGAAGTAAATTGTAGCAGCAGTGACTTAGATTTGTTGGCAGGAAAGAGAAATAATATTTAAATAAGTTCTCATACCGTGCTTTGTTGGTTGTACCTTCCCCCCTTCCAAAGTCTTGAGTTGAAGTCCTCTTGAATATAATAAGAAATTGTGAAGAGTCTGCAGTTCTTTTGATTAAGGTGTCTTCCTATCTCCTTTCTGCTTTTCTTTTCTTTTCTTATTTTTTATAAAAGAAATTGTAGAGAAGTATCTAGCAAATTAGCACGAGGAATTGTTAGTTTTTAACCCATTTTGTTATTGAACTTACCACGTTTGAATTGAAGTCTCTAAGATGCTGTAATGGTAGTTTGGTCATCAATTTTCTTGCGAATTATTTGCAATGTACAGATGATCAAGAGTTCTCTAGTTTCACTCCATGGTTCTTGCTCCATGTTCTCTTTGTTTTCCTTTTTCCTTCCAAATCACGTGATATTGAGTATAACACAAGATATTTCCGCTACATGAACACTATATCCACCACTGTGGTTTGCAACAACTATGAACTGCTTGCCCTCAATGGCACTTTGCGATTTAGATTGGGGTCCTGACAGCATGAAGGTTTTCCACTGATAATTTGTACAACTTCTGTCATTGTGCACATGGGCTGTTGAATTTTTTTTTTAACAAATCGACTTGGATGCACAAACTTCAAATTGACTCTAAAGCTTGCATGCTGCCATGCGCATGCTATTCATACATATGTGTAGTGCATTGGTGTAACTTATGCTTATGGTGGAAGAATGTCATTGATTTCACTTATCCAAATGCTAGGTTGGTCAATCAAGTTTTTGTAAGTTCCTAGGGTAAGTCAAAACCTTATTTATGTGTTTCCTGCTGCCTAACTTCACGAAACAGTCAACAATTTGAGCTTAAACTCTTTTCTTCGTTCTGGTTAAAGCTCTTTGTGGATTCTTGTTGTTGATGGATATCTCAAGTTCAACATGATGCAAGGTTCTCGGCATATGCTGAGGCCCCAAAAATCTAGAGAAACACATCAAATCCATAGTTTGTAATGCAGTTTACATACAATCCTTTTCCAAGGATTTGGTTCAGGAAGTGATGGTTGGGAATGGGTTAATATTGAGTTCTAACCGACTGTTTTCCCAGAAGTCACTAAATTAAATATCATCTCAAAACACTCATTATTTATTTCTTAAAGCATCATCAGCCATTCTTTAATTCTATTTCAGGGCTCCAAGAAGAAGACAAACAGTGATCTGAAGTATGATATATTTGGATGGATTATCCTTGCAGTTGGCATCGTTGCTTGGGTGGGGATGGCGAAATCCAATGTTCCTCCTCCTCCAAGATAAGCATGAAGTAAATATGCCAATATCTTTGCAATAATGTTTTAAGTATTGATCAAAAGATTCCAACTGGAAGGCATGTAAATTCAGTTATACATGTGGTACGCTATCCGCATGTTGATTTTGACCTTTTGGTTTCTCTATTGCTTATTCGGCTAGGATTATCATTTTCATGCAATTTTTGGTTATTTATATCCGTTGACAGTCTTTCAAGCCCTTTCTGTTTCCCTCGTACTTTCATTTGCTTGGGGTGGTTTGATGTCATGAAAGCCCTGCCACCTATAAAAAGGTCTTTGAAATTCACCCAGTTGCGTCAGTCATAAGCTTGGTGCCATGACTAATGCAACCATGCATCACCCAGAACTGAAAGCTTGCGAATTTATCTTGTTGGATCCATTTTTCTTCATCTGAACCATAATTAAATGTTGTAGCTGGCAAGCAAACTGCTCCTATAGCACAGAGAAATCTAATTCTAGATCTTTTGATTGTTATGTAATCACCAAGGGAGCTTGGCCAACGGATTTTTGGCCGTGGTAATAAGTATGGATGCTCAGAATGACAGTGAAAATCAGGAAGCAAAATGGCTGATAGGAACCGATCTCTTTGATTACCCGATGCTATATTTTATCTACTTGATTAAAAGCTTGATTCATGCATAGCCTATGCAGTGTCATGTAACTGCCTTGGTGAATGGTCCATACATATGTTCATGGTGTTAGATTGATCTTTAAACATGGTGAGAAGTGCAGTTTCTTCGGGTGGAAACACTAACAAGCATGATTATTAAACCCGTCTTGGACTCATATCGGATTGGTAGGATTGATAGGTCAACTTGAAACTCTGCCGACCTAGTTTGGTTCAGGCTGGGTTAAAAAAAAAATGGTTTAGAGTTGATTTTTTTAAAAAAATATTCGACTTGAAAAGTCAACTCTTGATTCAGTATCAAAATCATGTTTGATTAAAAATAAAATTCCTTTAAAATGATATCTTCTAAAAATATCTTTACTTGGATTAATTATCTCAACCAGTAACCTATTACTTGCTTTCAGTGATCTGAACCGAGTTCAGTTTTATACAAAGTAACAAAAAAAAAAAATCATGTTTAATTTTGTTTTATTTGAACTTTCTCTCTTCTACTTATTTTTTTTTGCGGACCACCTATAGAGTGAATAAAAAAATAAAAAAATTAATTAAATAGAGTAAATAGAAAAACTAAAAAAACAAACCATGAAAAAAAACAAATTAAATTAATTAGAATTTTGAAAAAATCAATCAATTTAATTTGGTTTTATAAATCTAAAACTGAAAAAACTAAATCAAATTCAAATAAAAAAAAACTGAATCAAATTAAAAAAATTGATTTGAACCGGTTTTATTCTAAAAAATTAAATTGAAATCGATTGATTTGAACCAGTTTTAATTTCAGTTTTTTTTTTAAATTCAATTTAATTATTTTTTATAATAAAAACTGAATAAAAAATTATCACCACTACCCTCACATGCGGCCAATGCTAGTCCTAACTGTTTGAAGATGATTCATTAGAGCGTAACTATTGTTTGAGAAGATATGGGTGGAGAATTATTGGGAATACAGGTTAAATTTTAAATTTTGAAATTTTTGATGCGTTGAATTTAACAATAATTTTAAAAAATTAAAAAATATATATTTTAATATATTTCTAAATAAAAAAATATTTTAAAGTATTATCACTTACCTAGTTCTAAAACAAGCATGATCCACCAAAAGATGGGAGATGCCACCGTGGACATTTAATTGTAGCTTATTTTATTTTAATCTTTCCCTATTTGGCTTCCACACTTGTTCTCGATGGTATCCATTGTCGTCGGCAAAGGCTTGTTTCTTCTTTAAGTGAAACCATATTCCCTGTGGCGCACCTATAATTTGGTTCCTCGCTTCTCCCACTGCAATTTCTTTCTTCTAGTAATAGTTTTTAGATTCAACTTGGTTGCAGATTCGGTTTAAAATTTGAATTTCAGATTTTAACCGGTTATCAGATTGATTGAATTAAAAAAAATTTAAAATCAAAACAATATTATTTTAGATAAAAAAAAATAAAATAAAAATTAATGGGTTGCAACCAGATTTTATTGGGTCATCGAATTACACTAATTTTTTTTTTTTTTTTTTTTTAATCTAACTCAATTCTAGTTTCTAGTTCCAGATCTACCCACTAAGTCAGGCTGGATTTTAAAATTGTGCTTCTAGGCCATAAAGCACCCGAGTTATTTAAATCTTGATCACAAGGTTTCTGACTTGATTTTGAATTTTATACCAGGAGATATCTTCAAGATGCACCCCCTGTTTTGGTTTTTGTCTTGCAGGTCCAGTTAGCTATTTTTTAGCTTGGCATGCTGCTGTTGCAATTATTTGTATTCTATGGAGGTATCATAGTTATGATTACTTTGAACTGCTCGTAGTTTTTGTTTGGCCAACAGCAGGATTCTCTTTCTCCGTGCTCAGGGTACTATTATACCGGATAGTTACGTACGGCATCTGATGCCAAATTTATAATTCCTTGGTGGAATCAAGATTTTCTTTTGCCGCTGCAGGTCCACCGCATTCTCTTATTGATATGCAGTGGTGGGGGCTAAGCTGGCAGATTCATGGTGGATGCCTTTCTATGAGTGGAGAGAAATCTCACTGCAATTAAGGTTTGTTTTTATTTTATTTTTTTCCCGCGAGGGTGCAAGTACTATGATAATGCTAAATTAGCTGCAAGTTAACTAAGCATTCCACTTTGATTTAGCTGTATTAGGTGTTCTTAAAGCGACGCTCCCAGAAGATGTGATGGCTGCCGCAAAGGCACCTTACTTTTGTGTAGTTGTTAACTCCACCCAAACTACTGGTTCCTATTGGTGAAGCAGTATCGATAGCTTTTCTCTTTAGATTTGTTTTTCTGCAACACCTTTCTGGCCCTTCTGCGGTTCTTGCTTCCAATGGTTTCTGGAGAAGCAATCTATAAAGGATCGACTTAGTGGGGTGCTTGCTATTCCCTCCAGCTTTGCTTAAAATAAAGTAGAGCACCCATTATCATTATTATTCTACTATATTTTAAAGCGTTATCGTTTGCTTTGTTCTGAAGGATATGATATGTTGATTTAGTTACAGGCCCCAGTCGTCTGGATGCTTTTCTTGTGGAGAAGCATGGAAGCTGCTTGATAATTGCACCAGGAAATGCTTCCGTTGGCAGAAGTTTCTCTGTCTATGATTGTGGTTAATTTTTCCAAAACAGGATGGAAGAGATGGTGGGTTTATGCATGCTGGAGACATGATTTGTGGCCTAGTAGAGCGACTGTGGTGGGGATTTCTATCGAAATATTTGTCTGTTTTCAATTTACTTGATCGATCCTTGGTTGTTCTTGCATGTATTGTGCCTGCAATTCAAGTCCCATTTTGCTTTAAAACTTGCTGGGACCAAACCATACAGACAGCTTTTGATCAGTCATGAGACAAGCAGTTCAACATGTGCAAGGGTTGGCTTTTGATCAGTTCAAAAGACTCGTCAATTTCACTACCTCATTGGATGATCAAAACCTGTGGAAACATATCCATGTTTAATAAAATCTTGTTCAGGAGCCAATAATCCTGAGGAATTTAATGATGAAAACCTTGTGGAAATACATGCTCAAACAGAGAGAACATTTCTAAGTAATCCAGACAACATATGCGAGGGTTGGCTTTTATAAGATTGCTCTCTTGTATCAATCAATTTTATAAGATAGGATACAATCTATTTATAGGTGAGGCCGACTTTCTCTCCATTTTCAACAAAGGCTGCTCTACAATATGTACACATATCCCATGCGTTTGCTTTTTTCGAAGGCGTGGTAGAAGCTCAGAAGAGGTCAATTGTGAATGTCAACTGATTTGGTTGCACCGGTAGCAATTTGATGTGATTACTCGAGGCTCGGATCCGAAATTTTGATAATTTTGTCTTGTGTGTGCAATGCCGTGTTTGGTAGTTTGGTGAAGTAATGTTTGGTTTAAAATGCATTTAAAAATATTGTTTTATTTCTAAAAAATTATTTTTAACGCCTATAAATTTAAAAAAATTCAAAAAAAATTCAAAAAAAAAATTCAAAAAATCATGAAAGACAATTGACCATAACCCAAACAAATGAAAAAACATCGTCTTTAATTATGAGAGGTAATTTTACTGTTCAGTTTTTAGATTTGCTTTCCATTAATTACGAGTTTGAGTTTCTTTAATATTACTCAAAACTTATATAATTATTAATTTTAATGTCCGTAAAATTAGTTAAAGTATACACAAACTGACTTAAATACTCATGTTAATTATAATAATAATAATAAACGCACATCCCTTAAGCCAGTGTGTGTCAAAGTGCATAGGTAAAAGGTATGGGTGCGTTGGGCATCTTGAAGTTTTCAGGCGTCTATTTACAGTATCCGCTGTCTGTTGAAATGTCTTTGTTGTGCTGTGAACGAAAGAGGAATAGAAGATATGAAGGTGGAGTATATAATGTGTGTTTGATGAGGTGGAAATCACAAATTCGATTATTTTTTCGGTGAATGCAATGTAATTAATGTAATAGAACAATTTCCTAGGAACGTGTGAATAGCTTAGTTTCTTAGGTTTAGCTGTCTTAACGTGCTATATATATACCATGCTGTTTATTAACTAGTTAATTACTACCCGTCCCATTCCTTAGTTTTCACTTAGGAAAATAAGTTGGTGAGTGTAGTAAAATCATTTCCTGTATTTAATCTCACTTAATTACTTAATCAGTTGAATGCCTCCGTTAAAGAGACGGTGTTACAAATAAGAGGCAAGAGAATTCCAAGACAATTATATTTTATTGGAAGCAATAATACCTTGCTTAGTTATTAAATTTGATATTCTTCTATTCAAAATCTTGCCTAAGCTAGATTATTTTTCAAATTATCTTGAAAATTAACCTGGGTAAACTTTTTTAAAAAAACCTAGCTAGACTCGTGTTAAACATAATGTACTTTTCTAAGGATTTCTATTCAAAACAATATTTTATTGAAAGCAATAATATCTTGCATAGTTATTAGATTTGATATTATACTGATTTGCCAATACAATATCAAAGTCTAGTTAGATTTTATTTTAAATTATTTTTAAAATTAACTCGATTAAGCTTGAATGATAAAAAAAAAAAAAACATGTTAGATATAATGTAGTAAATTACAAAGATCTTTTTCAAGATTTTTATTCAAAAAAGTATGCTGTTTTAATTTTATTTAAAATGATATTGTTCGGCAAGTCTAGATTGACAAGCATGATCTTTTGTCATTAGAAAAAAAATAAATAATAACAGCATCGAAGGGTGGAGAACAAAACATAGTTTCATAGATGGAGGTAGGAGGAGGACATGAAAGTGGTTGTCACTTTCGAGTTAAGAAGGGTTGTGCAAAGACATGTCGGTGAAAAAAATATATTTAATTTAATAATTTAAATTGTAAAATAATAATATTTTAAGATATAATTTATATTATTTTTTAATGTGTTTTTTTAAATAAAAAAATTAAGTGTATTTATTTTTTATTTAGGTTTTATGGATGTGATTTGTTAAAAATATATATTTAGGTGTGGTTAATTAGATTTAGATACGTTTTTGGTAAAAATTATAGTTGAGGTTTATATATGCAACAAAAAACATGTATAAAATATTTAATAGTTGTGTGGTTGCGGTTGCTTTTTAAAATGTTTTTTACTTAAAAATACATCAAAAAATTTTTATTATTATTTTTAAAATTATTTTTGATATCAGCACATCAAAATAATCTAAAAATATAAAAAAATTAATTTTTTAAGAAATGTTTTTAAAATATAAAAATAAATAAATTTTTACAAAACTAAGTTATAAAAGCATACGGAAATTACTTCTCATAAATTATATTTTAAACTTAAATTTTTTTAGTAGAACTTACAATAAAAAATATAATTTAATATATTATCAAATATTTTACTGTATTTTTTTACACCATAACCATACAAACTTCAAGTAAACAAACTTAGCCTTTAAGGCACAATGGTGGCGGCACCATTATTGAGAAACTAGGATTCCCACCCCTCCATGATTAAGCCATGGCACAATTCTTCAGATCTTCTCGACACCTGTCAGACATCTCAAAATGGGATGGTTTTAAATGAGGGAGAGACATAATGTGTTGAAAACGAATATTAATGACGACCATATCTAGAGATTATTCGGTGATTATGTTCACCATGGACCACCACCCAATTAATTATGTGGATGTCTATTAATTCTTCTTCTCTTCTCTTCTTTTTTACAAAAAAAAAAAAAAAAGTGGAATATAGACTAGTCCAGTTCATTCCTGACAGAATAATATTTATAAATATTTGGATGGATTCGACAAGGTTAACATCCTGTCTACTTTCAAGATAGGAGATTGAGTATCGTTAGCACTAAGCCTCTGTTAGCTAGACGACTGTTGACACGCCATCGCCACTGTCATCCGCTTGAAGGAATAAAGCGAAAGCATTTTTAAGTGACCGTACGGAAAAAATAGGAACCCATTAACGTCCCTTTCTCTCAATTCTAAGCTTTATAATATTCTAGTTTTCATATCAATTTCCTTCTTTTTACGACATCGTAGCCGACATGGCTTGTTATTATATTGGGATGGTTATTTTTTGTTTGATTTGGTTTTTATTTAAAAAATAATTAAAATAAAATTATTTAAAAAAAATTAAAACCGAACCAAAATCGGTTCAAACCAACCAGTTTCAGTTCAATTTAATTTTTTTAAAAAAAACCGGTTCAAACCGGTTTGATTTGATTTTTTTCAATTTGACTTGGTTTTTTCGGTTTATCTTAGTTTTTTTTTGTCCGGTTTGGTTTTTTCAGTTTCATGCTTATAAATCCGAACTGATCTATTTTTAAAAAAATTTAATTAATTCTTTTTACGGATTGGTTTTTTCAATTATTTTTTCAGGTTTTCTTTGCTTAATCTATTTTTTTGCTCACCCTTGGTATTTTGTGTGTTTAAAATTATGATAGATATTATTTTTTAAAGTATTTTTATTTAAAAATAATTTTTTATAAATAAAAAATATATTTTACTAGATCAAGATTTGAAACATAATTATACATCAGATTCAATGCATGCAGAAAATAAAAGCTATTTAATTAACAAGATAACTTCTTTTTGTGGCTGAGAAAAAGGTATAAGCTATTATAATAACAAGCAGTCTCTAAATTTTAATCAAGTAATTTTAAAAATATATTATTTATGTATATTAAGAAGATTTTAATTGTTTTAGATAATATTTTCAAATTAAAAAAATTAAACAAACTAGCAAACTTTTTCTAACTCTATGTAAAAAGATAAGATATATAGCGGGAAGGTCTCAGCACACCATTAATCATGTCTTGTCTACTATAAATTCCAACAGTCATGTCTCCGCAACTAGCTTTTGCATTTCTCCATGCATTGACATCGCCATCTATGAAGATAAAGTAACTATAAGCATATCACATATTATCTGCTACTCTAACTGATTTGAAAGTTTAATTATAGTTGATGTTTAAAATATTTTTTATTTTAAAATATATTAAAATAATATTTTTTTTAATTTTAAAAAAATATTTTTAAAATCAATATATTAAAATGATAAAAATATAAAAAATATAATTTTTAATAAAAATATTTTTTATTTTTAAAAAAACACGATCTTCTATATTTCTAAACAACCTCTAAATTCATCAACCAAACCTCTCTTAATCTCTCTGCAAATCTTTATTATTTATCTCTATCATTTGGTATATGATTGGAATCAATATATAGTTTAAAAACTTATTCTATGAGTGTATCAACTAGTCTATTATAAAAGATCTCGAGCATATTTTCTTGGAAACAAAAAACTATTCCTTTTCAAGATCGGAAAACTTTAATTATAGTAAAATACTTTAAAGTGCCTAGATTTTTCATTTCAATATTCTTTTTTGCCAAGTAGTGTTCACGAACCGTTATTTTATTTACATGTACAACAAATATAGTAATCTTACTCAACTATTTTTTTTATATAAACAACTATCAGTAAACAGAAACAGGATTTTTCACTTGGTAATTGCTGTGAGAAAATAAAGGATAAAATAAATCTAAACAGTACAATGTCATGTAGCTTTTATTGATGGAATTAACTTGATGGTAAAACATATTTTTAAATATGTCAATAAAAAAAATTTCTTAGTATATACTGATGAAATTATTGATGATATTACAATGGGATTCAAAAAAAGATAAATCATATGGTGACATGGTATTTTTACCGACATAATAATTGATGGAATAATTTTGTTGGTTATTCCATCGATGAAATTTAATTTATGACTTGATAATATTTATCATTTTTATATTCTAAAATAAAATATTTTTATTTAACAAATACAATTTCAGGTTTATAAACATTAAATGCCCCTATTACTGTTAACTCTTTGATGGAATTACATATGGTATTCTATCAGTGATAAGTTATATTAACCGACGGATATATTGATAGAAAAATAAAAACATTAATAAAATTATATATGGTTTTTTTATTGGTAATAAGTTAAATTTATCGATAGAATAAAGCGGGTAGATTTTTTTTTTGTCATACTTTGTCCGTTTGTAAATCCATCGATAAATTTATTATTAATTGACTCACAAAGAAACTATAAATTACAAACAAGTATTATTCTGATAGATTGTAAAGATGTTTACAAGACAGTAGAATGACTGAATGTCTCCTTAACCTAATAAGGAGAAGTCTATTCATTATATATTAACATAACTACAACTATACATTGCTATATAATAGGAAAGATGAGGATACAATTAATTGTGTAACTATCCTACAGCTATATATCAACAATATTACAGTAACAGAAGGGATAACAGCGTATATTATGGAGAATCATGAGATTCTCCCTTATCACCCCCTGCAAGGTGAGCGTGGGAGAAGGGAGAACGCTAAGCTTGCTTCGAAAGAGAAAAAACTAAGGCTTGGTGACTCCTTTTGTAAGCGAATCAGCAAGCTGCAGATGGGAAGGAACAAAGTCTATTTTCAAAGAGCCATTAGCAATAAGTTCTTGAACAAAGTGATAGTCAATAGCAATGTGTTTTGACCGAGGGCGTGTAACAGGATTAACAGCCATAAATATTGCACTTTGATTATCACAAAGAATGCAGGGTAGAGCTGGAAGTGGAACCCGAAGATCACGAAGTAGTTGAATAAGCCATACGACATCAGTAGTGGCAACAGCTAAAGAGCGATATCAGCTTCTGAACTTGAACGAGAAACAGTGCTTTATTTCTTAGAGGACCAAGAGATTAAATTAGCTCCAAGAAAAATTGCATAACCGGTGGTAGAGCGACGTGTATCAGGACACCCAGCCTAATCCGCATCAGAATAGGCAAGAAGATTATGAGTGGAAACTTTATGAAGCTGAAGGCCATGATGAACGGTGCCTTTAACATAGCGTAAAATACGCTTGAGAGCACGAAAATGATCTTCGGTGGGAGCATGCATATATTGACAAATAGAATTAACCAAAAAAGATAAATCAGGCCTGGTGATGGTTAAGTATTAAAGTGCACCGGCTAGAGAGTGGAACAGAGTTGGATTAGAAAACAACTGTCCTTCGGCTGATAAATGCTGACCAACAACAAAAGGTGTGGAAATCGATTTAGCATCAGTCATCGAAGCTCTGTGTAAAAGATCAAGGGCATACTTTGTTTGACTAAGAAACAAACCCTTTTTATTTGGTTGAACTTCCACCCCAAGAAAATAATGAAGATTGCCCAAATCTTCAATGGAAAATTCCTTGGAAAACCTAGTAATGAAGGTGCGAATCAATGAAGAACTACTGCCAATGAGCACCATGTCATCAACATACAAAAGTAAGTAAACAGTCCCAAGCTTAGAATGATAAACAAACAATGACGAATCAGCTGAACTAGAGTGAAAACCAAGTGTATGTAAGAAAGAGCCGAAGCGATGAAACCAAGCGCGGGGAGCTTGTTTGAGGCCATACAGAGCACGCTTTAAGCGACAAACATGCTGAGGGAATATGGGATCAGTGTAACCTGGTAGTTGTTCCATGTATACTTCTTCATTGAGAAAACCATGAAGAAAAGCGTTGTTGACATCTAACTGATGTAGACGCCATCCAGAAGCAACTGCTAATGATAATGTGAGTCGGACTGTAGCAGGACGAACCACAGGACTAAAGGTGTCGCCAAAGTCAAGACCAGGAACCTGAGAAAAACCTTGAGCCACAAGGCGTGCTTTATGGCGTTCAGTAGACCCATTTAGACAAGGTTTAACTTTGAAGATCCAAAGACAGCCAACTATATTATGAGATTGAGGCCGGGGAACAAGAGTCCAAGTACCATTTCTCTTTAAAGCAATAATCTCATCATCCATGGCTGAAAGCCATTTAGGATGCTTTGCAGCAGACTTAAACCCCTTGGGTTCTTTGGTAACAAGAAGAGCCTGAAAAAACTGATTTGAAGACAAAACAGTCAAGGCATGATGCGACTGTGGTTTGAAAATACCAGTCTTCCCCCTGGTAATCATGTGATGATGGTTGGCGGGCAGAGGAGAAGGTGAAGACATAGGAGAAGGAACCGTGGAGTCCAAAGATGGAGTGGCAGAGAGAGACGCTACAACAATAGGAACCTGCAGTGAAGAAGAACTAAGGAACCTGGAACATCACTAAAAGGCAAACATGGTGATTTCAAAACAGAGAAAGACGATAAAGAGTCACAGGAATTATTATAAGAAGAACTAGGAACACAGTCCGCACAATCTGAAAAACAAGTATAGTTAGTATGGGACTGTAAAGTAGAAAAGGAGGCATCATTATAAGGAAATTGATGTTCATAAAACTGAACATATCGTGAAACATAGACACGATGAGTCTTTTGGTCTAAACGACGAAAGCCTTTATGAAGAGTATTGTAACCTAAAAATACACATGGAGCAGATTTTGGAGACAGTTTATGAGGTGAGTAATCTTTTAAATAAGGGAAGCAAAGACACCTAAAAGTATGAAGCATAGAGTAATCAGGTGACTTACTAAACAGGATTTCATAAGGAGTTTTGCCATCAAGGGATGGTGATGAGAGTCGATTGATGAGAAAAATAGCAGTAGAAAAGGCTTCGACCCATAACAAAACGGGCACATGAGCATGGAACATAAGGGTAAGACCTGTTTCTGTGACATGATGATGTTTGCGTTCAGCAACACCATTTTGACTGGGGGTGTAAGGACATGCTAGACGAATAACAATACCACAAGAGTGCAAATGGGAGCGAAACTTATTATTTGTAAATTCCATTCCACCATCACATTGGAAAGATTTTATTTTGGCGGAGAATTGAGTCTTAATATAACGTTGTAAATTGATAAATGTATCAAAGAAATCAGATTTTTGTTTCAAAGGAAACATCCAACTAAATCTAGTACAATCATCAATAAAAATAGCATAATATCTGTATCTAGTAATAGAAGATACTGGTGATGGACCCCATAAGTCACAATGTAATCAATCAAATGGCATGCTATAATGTTCATCATTTAAAGAAAAAGGTAAACGGTGGCTTTTGCCAAGTCAACAACCAACACAAATGTTGGAATTATTTGACAGTGATCTGTCACTACAAAGAATAGACCCTAATCTGTTAAGAGAAGAAATAATACGATAATTGGGATGGCCAAGGCGTGCATGCCACAACTGAGCAGAAGCACGCGGTTTATGGGCAAAAAGAATTGAAGCAAGAGCATGATGATGCTAATTGAGGACATAGAGACCATTTTCACATCGACCGACCCCCAGCATCATTCCTGTGACGCGATCCTGTATGAGAAGACGAAGAGAATCAAAGATTACACGACAATTAGTTTGTTTGGTAAGCTAACTGATAGAAATAAAATTCTTCTTAATGCCAGGAACAACCAAGACATTAGACAAAGGAATGGAACTGTAAGGAACAACTGTGGAAACAAAACCAATGTGAGAAATAGGCAGAGACTGACCATTACCAACCATCACCCTTTCATTACCAGAGTAAGTAGCAGGATCATCCAAGTTTTCAGGATTATTTGTCATATGAGAGGCTGCACCAGAGTCGGGGAACCATTAAGGGTTATTCAGTTCTTGAATAGAGCAGGCAGAAAAGGCTTCAGCAAGGTGAGCCGATTGCTTCTTCTTGAGTTTCAAGAAACTCCAGCAACGTTTGGCTAGGTGTCCCTCTTTGTCACACAACTGACAGTAAACAGAGGAGGTGGGTGATGATTTCATGTTGACAGAGGGTGTAGAAGACATGGAAGGCCAAGATTTCCATTTATTGACTCTTGTCATTTTGGAAGTCTGTTGTGCATAATAAACTGAATTTGAAGGCAAATGGTTGACAGAATGTGCAAATATCTCATGACTTAAGGCTTTGGGAACAATATCTGAGAATGATGGTAATGGATGTTGTGACATTATGGTGGTAGAGAAAATTTTGTAGTCCGATCCCAATGCTCGCAGATACCAGTGCACTTTGTCTGTGTCATCAATGGGACGACCAATAGCAGCCAGCTGGTCGCAGAGACCTTTAAATAGTCAAGAAAACTCAGCAATGGATCGAGAGCCGTGTTGCATCAACTGAAGTTCATCCTTGAGTTGTAATTCTTGAGTCTTTGACCTGTTAGAAAATGAGGCTTTAAGAACTTGCCAGGCCTCATAAGAATGCTATAGTCCTAGCACCTCACTCATAAACTCCTCTGTAAGAGAAGAATAAACAAAGCAATATCTGATCTGTATGCAACCAGGAACTGTAAGAAGGATTTGGATTTGTGACTCCATTAGAGTTTGTAACCATGAGGCTTGAAGAGATGATTGTGCCATCTAAAAATCCAAACAGTTCTTGACTGGTTAACAGGGGAACAAACTGATTTCTCCACAACAAGTAATTGGAGGAAGTCAGTTTAATGGTGAGCATGTGCACCATTGTATTGAGCGGAAGAACAGGGAATGAAAAAGAAGACATGTCGGCCATGGAAATTTGTAAAGCAGGCTCTGATACCAAAAAGATGAGGATACAATTAATTGTGTAATTATCCTACAGCTATATATCAGCAATATTACAGTAATATAAGGGATAACAGCGTATGTTATGGAGAATCATGAGATTCTCCCTTATCAGATTGTTTGTTTATGATCCCATCAATAAAATATATACCAACAAATCATTATGAGAGTAAATAACAATGAAAAGTTTTACTGGTAAAATTGTTTAATTTGACAGTGAATATGTCATATAAACTGTCATGATACTATGTTCATAAATAAATAAAATATTTTTTTTATATATTTAAAACATGAGGAGAGAGCAAAATATATATATATATATATAATATAAAATAAATTAATTTAAAAAAATGATTATACAAAAAATCATGAATCCAACAATAAAAAAAAAACCCTAAATCCATATACAAGAAATAAAGAAATCTCAGCATACCATTCACTGTTTCTAGTGCGACGACATGCCTTTCTTTCTCCCAGCATCCAAAGCTTATGATGGGTCCAAGAGAAGCTTAGATTTGTCCCGTAAGAACCTCAGCTCCTAGCTAGCTAGTTGACGAGTTAGGCATGAGTGCTATTATTATATTATTATAATACATACAAGATCATGTACTTTAAAGATTTATGTAGGGCATATTTTACTTTTATTCCTGTAAATTTATCAACATTTTCACTTTCATGACTGTCCACATAACTTCATTGCTAAGATTCTGACCTTGACCTGTACTGAGCTGAAAACTTTAAATGAAAGTTTTTATTCGAGTACTTATTGGAATTTCATAGTTTTTATTTTTTAAAATATTTTTTATTTTAAAAATTATTAAAATAATTTTTTTATTTATTAAAATTTATTATTAATATCAAAACATCAAAACAATTTAAAATAATATTTTTAAACGCAAACACAAGTCGTACTATTAATGTTATTAATGTTTGGAGGTGATATAACTTTTTTTTTAATATATTTAATTATAAAGAATATTAAATTAACTTTTTTATATAACTTTATAATGTTTTAATATATTAATATAAAAAATAATATATTTTTAAATAAAAATATTTTTAAAAAATATAAACCTTAAATAAAAGTCAATGACTGTCTGCTATAAATCAGGTGGCGGATAATTATATTACATTTGAGAAACATATGAAAATGGTGTGTGTTGCATTGCAGACAATAGAATTGGTGTGTAATAGGAGTAGTTGGAAGTTTGGTTTTGTTATTTTTTAAAATATTTTTTATTTATAAATATATAAAAATAATATTTTTTAAATTTTTAGAAGTTATTTTTGATATCAATATATCTAAATAATATAAAATATAAAAAAATATTAATTTAAAATAAAAAAATAAAAAAAATTATTTTTAAAAAAAACTTTTAAAATATAAAAACAAATAGTACATAGAACTTCGTATACTAATTTATTGATATCAGTCTCTTTTCTTTTCTTTTTAAGAGATCGTGAGCTCACATCTTGTCTGAATAACTACAAAAAAATATAAACCGCGCGTTTAATTATCACATGTACAAACGCATTCACTTTTTCTGTCCTTTTCTTTTATTCCTCTTTCCTCTTAAATATCTTTATATGTGATAATATCTCACAACTAAAAACACATAAAAATCTAAATAACTAAAAAAAAAAACTTTAAAATGAATTTGCTTTGCCACCAGATTTAATTAGCATTTTAGTGGTCAAGAATAACATTTAAGTTTTTTGAAAACTACAAAAATATTTAATAAAAGAAGAAGAAAAAGCAGCTTAGAATTATTGTTTGTTTGGTATTATTATAGCAATTATTTTTAAAAATATTTTTTATTTGAAAATATATTAAAATAATATAATTTTTTATTTTTTAAAATTATTTTTGATACTAACATATTAAAAAAAATATAAAAATACAAAAACAAATTAATTTAAAATAAATAATAAAATATTTTTAAAACACAAAAAAACACATATCCAAATTATTCAAGTGGGTGATAGTTTTCAAAAGATAAAAGAAGTTAATTATATATTTGAACTTGTCAAACACTATTTCTACCTACCAATAATCTTGTATTTGATCAAGTACCATTTCGTAAGTAGTACGTATAATTAATTACCGTGCACGATCAAAACTTAGAGTACTTGCTATGTTTTAATTAATGGAGAATAATTAATTAGCAATTAGGACAAGCTATATATTAAACAAATCTTAAAAATTTATCGAAGCCTTAGATCTGTAAATCATATTCAAGCTTTGTTGGCATGCAAATTATTTTTTAATTATTTTAAAATATTTTTTACTTAAAAATATTAAAATAATATATTTTTTATTTTTTAAAAATTATTTTTAATATAGCATATCAAAATATCTGAAAAACTAAAAATATATTAATTAAATTTTTCTAAACACTTTAAAATACAAAAAAATAAACACGGTATTAGCTTGCCTGCGCCGCCTAGTAAAAATGCTTAGCTCATAACCACGAGTCATGCTTAGCAACTAATCAAGGGTAGAAAAGTAGCCACAAGATTTAACCAGAATCAACTTTCCACATGCTATATATATACATATCGACCTGCACAAGATCCTCCCACAAGCGTCTTTCTCTACACAATTCTAATTGTTTTTCTTCTAAGAAAGACCTTTTTTGGCAATCAATCATCACCTCCAAATTAACAGTTTCAGAAATGATGTCCTTGCTAGCCACCCTTTCTTTCCTACTCTTTTTCCTAGCCATCATCACCCACCAAACTCCATGGCCTATCACTGTCCTCTTACTCTCATTATTCTCTTCTTTTGCTCTCTCTCTAAACTACTGGCTAGTCCCTGGAGGTTTTGCATGGAGAAACCATCACGACAATCAAAAGCCATCAAGGTTCCGGGGTCCAATTGGCTGGCCTATATTAGGCACTTTACCTCAAATGGGTTCACTTGCTCATCGAAAACTAGCTAGCATGGCTACCTCGTTAGGTGCAACTAAGCTTATGGCATTTAGTCTAGGCACAACTCGTGTGATCATTAGTAGCCACCCAGACACGGCCAGGGAAATCCTATGTGGGTCTTCTTTCGCTGACCGTCCTGTAAAGGAATCAGCTCGTTTGTTAATGTTCGAGCGTGCCATTGGTTTTGCTCCGTCCGGGGACTATTGGCGACACTTACGTAGAATTGCTGCAAATCACATGTTTTCCCCTAGGAAAATCTCTGGTCTGGAGCCACTTAGGCAACGTTTAGCTAATGAAATGTTGGCGGAAGTGAGCGGGGAGATGAGGGAGAGACGGGCTGTTGTGCTAAGAGGGATATTACAAAAAAGTTCATTGAGTAATGTACTGGAGAGTGTTCTTGGCAGTGATGTCCATGTAAAAAGGGAGGAGTTAGGGTTCATGGCTCAAGAAGGATTTGACTTGGTTTCAAGATTTAATTTGGAGGACTATTTTCCACTAAGGTTTTTAGACTTTTATGGGGTGAAGAGAAGGTGTTGCAAGCTGGCTGGCAAGGTCAATAGTGTTGTGGGTCAAATTGTGAGGGAAAGAAAACGAGCTGGAGACTTCAGGAGCCGTAGTGACTTTCTCAGTGCTTTGTTGTCTTTGCCCGAGCAAGAGCGGTTGAACGAATCAGATATGGTTCCTCTTTTGTGGGTAAACAAGCTCTCCCTTTTCTCTCTCATGATTTTCAAAATAAATTAAACTAATCATTTGGCATAAAAAAAAAAAAACTGACAAATTACTTTCCGTTCCTGAATTTTGTGTGAAAATAGTGATATTGAACTATTTCTAAAACTATATGTTATTCCCCGGTAAATACACTTTAAATAGTACAAAAGCTGCTGTAAAGTATAAATTACTGTTAATTAAGTTTGGTTTCTAAACTAATTAAAACCTCAACAAGAATATTATAAGAAGTATAAATTATTCTAGAGGTTCTTTTTAGTTTTTTCTTAAAGTCTTTCACTCTTTTTAAAATTAAAAAACGACTTGAATAATTAATATTTTTTATTTTATATACAAACACCTATTAGGAATGTAAGAGATTTTTTTTTATATTTTTTCGTATTTAATTAGTTTCACTATAAATCTAGTATAGATAACAATATAATTTTTCCATGATAATTTTTTATTTAATTGAATGGAATAAAACTCATATTTTATAATTAGATTATTATATATACAAAATATTAAGAGGATTATTATAGATTATGATTTTTTATGAAGAATAATTCTAATCTTGAAAGCTGGAAAAAAATAGTTTTTTTTTGCTACCTAATACGCCCATCTTAATTTTGTAATCTAATAAGAAAGCAAGCATGTTCTTTCCTAGAATATACGATTTTATTAAACTTCAGCTTTTTTTTTTTTATGAAAAAAAAACGACGACGTTGAGAGACTGCGTGGCTGAAATTTTATGATGCCTCGAGCGTGGGGAGTAAAATCTTTCCGAAATCTAAAATATCTTGAGAGAATATCTTAAAACCGTCGCTCGTGATTTGTCTTTTTTCTTCAACGATGTAAATGATCAGTGACGGTCGTTTTCTCACCTCTTTGATTCCCCACTAGCGAGCTAGGTCCTTCGCTGCACTACATATCCTTTTCAGTCCCCTTTAGTTGATAGATTCTTAACTGTTCTATATTTAAGGAATTTAAAAAGGTTCCTTGTCTTTTTTTCAAGATTTGAAAACTACCATTTTGATCTGACTAACTCCCAATTGCTTAAAAGTCTTGATTAGTACCAAGGTTATTAAATTTAAGTCTTGGATATGTCAACTTGTTAATCTGCCGACATGAGACGTTACACAGGTATATATTAAATCAAAGGTGAGTTAATCTAGTTAAATTTAATTGATATAATAAATTAACTCGTGATCCTATTCGTTTAATTAAAATTTATTTTGATTTTTTAAAAATAATATAGTTTTAACTAAGAAAAAATCTTTATATTACATTATTTTAAATTGATTTAAACATCCAGCCCATGAATTGTTTCTTGACTGGATTGTATATTTGGTATTGTTGTGTAGTTGTATTTAAAAAAAATTGAATCTCTTAACTTTAAATTATTATTTTTTGTATTTATTTATCTTTTAATATATTGGTATTAAAAATAAATTTAAAAAATAAAAAAATATTATTTTGATATATTTATAAATATAAATAATCTTGAAAAACAACAATTTACTAGAATCTCAGTCTACTCCCTTTTTATCCACGCTTCTTCGTCCATTGACCGACAGAACATTATCAATTCACTTGTGGTTCAACGTTTTCCATTGCTTTTTACTTTTTTGGAGGCTTACTCCCAGCTGCATAAATGACTATAAAATAAATATACCTAGTATTTAATTATGTGCCAAAAGTGACTCACAACAAGAACTTTGTCGGGCAACATGCGCAGGAGATGATATTTCGAGGAACAGACACAGTTGCTATACTTCTCGAGTGGATCATGGCGAGGATGGTGTTGCACCCAGACATCCAAGCTAAGGCCCGGCAAGAGCTTGAAAAGTTGACCGGCAATCACAGGCAAGTGCAAGATTCTGACATCCCTAATCTACCCTACCTCCAAGCAATAGTCAAGGAAGTCCTACGACTGCACCCACCTGGCCCGCTTCTCTCCTGGGCCCGCCTTGCCATCCATGATGTGCACGTGGACAAGATGTCTATCCCAGCTGGCACAACAGCAATGGTCAACATGTGGGCCATAACACATGACCCGTCCATTTGGAGGGATCCATGGGCCTTCAATCCAGACCGGTTCATGGAAGAGGATGTGTTGATAATGGGTTCAGACTTGAGGCTTGCACCTTTCGGGTCAGGGCGCAGGGTGTGTCCAGGCAAGGCACTTGGGTTGGCCACGGTGCACCTCTGGCTAGCACGGCTCTTACACGAGTACAAGTGGCTACCCGCCAAGCCTGTGGATCTTTCTGAGTGTTTGAGGCTCTCTCTCGAAATGAAAAGGCCACTGGAATGCCATGTGGTTCCATGGAGCAAAGTTGCTGATTTTGATCAGAAAACTTAGTGGATGGTTGGTTTTTAGGCGTATGGTATCGTGTGGTGTGGTTATTTGTAAATTACAATAATCTACTTCCCTCCTAGATTGTGTAAAGAAGTCAGTTTGTGTGTTCGCTGTAAACATCCAGCTAAATAATATAATAAAACCATTTTTAGAAAATACAAAATGTATCAGGACTAAATTGAACATATCCAAATCACAGGGACCAGAATATGAACGAGGTAAAATAACAAAAGGCACTTCAAAAAGCCTTTTTCATGCTTCCCCTTTTCATTATACATTATACATAAAGCTAAAAGGCACTATTGATTTACCTTGAATTATGAACAGTGCATTTTACAATAAAACAACTGTTTTACCCTCTACAAACCAAAGAACCGATACACATACTCTGGAGTAAAATTGATAGCACAGTATAATTATGCCCGTGCCCTTTAAAAAAAAACACAGCTAATATCCGAGGGGTATTTTTATGTATTTTTAAAAAGTATAATCACCGCATAGCTTCTAAAATTAAACTTGTTTTGCCTAACATGAAGAGGCATTTTTGATTTCTTCACCTTGATTTTCTTACAATTATCTCATGAGAACAAGAGTGTTCTTAGTCTTTTTATAATTCAAGAAAGAAAGTAGATAGTGCCTCGGCAAGTAAGAGGCCTCGTACTGTTTAGATAGTATGTATGGCACCTTTCGACGCTCATTAATAAACTTTTGGCGTAGCGATTGAAGCATCATACTATTCTTTATATGATGGGACAACGTGTGTTGATACCCATGATATAAGGGAGCTCTGAAGATGATTTTCTTATTTTCTTCATTTTAAAAGATGCAATAATCTTATAAAATTATAAAATAATTTCTAATATTTAAATGTATCGAACTCGATTCATTTATTTTTTAATTTCATCATAAAATTAAAATTATTATTTAGAAAGTGAAAAAAAAAAAATTCCTAACAATTTCATTAGCAAGTGATGAAATTGAAAAAAATTAAATTAAAAAAATAAATAATAAAAAAATAAAGATTCAATCTTAATATAACAAAATTACTTTGGTATCTTGAGGAGGGTCTGGTGTTAAAACTAATGAGAGGAGAGAAAAAAGGACACAAGAAAAGAAATAAAAAAATAATGGGCTGGCAGAGCTAAACTGGGAGGAGTTCTTTTAATTTCTTTTAATATTTTGTTTTGTAGAGAACTGCAATAACTATTCTACTTTTTAAAAAAGCATCGTGTTTTGCGAATCATAACTGGGCTATATTATTGGTAATTATGAGTTAAAATACACTGAAAGATGAGATAGTTTATTTGCGATGCAATAGATAGAAGAACCAGGATCAAGCGAGGCATATGACACGTCCGCCACGTGAGAGTCTGCGATTCAAAGTCGAAGCTGATCTGTGGACGACTGGAGCTTTCAGGCTTCGAGTATGTTTGGTATTGTAGTAACTGTTATGATTATAGTTGTAATTTTAAAAAAATTATTTTATAAAAGATACTTTTAGTTGAGATTAGTTTGAAAAAATAAGTTTTTAATTAAAACTATAGTTAAAATTAAAGTTAAAGAAAAAGTAGTTTTAATATGTTTGGTTAAGAATGCTTTTGAAATTTAGATTATAAAATAATTTTAAAAAATATATATTAATATTGATGGTTTTTAATTTAAATATTATGGATTTAACTATTGTTATTACATCATAAAATAAATCACACTTTATATAAAATATTTTTTATTATTCTATTAAATTATCTACAATTCCATCACGTATGAAATTGAGATTGCAGTCAAATTCTATAAATACAGTGTCATCAAGTGATCTCCGTCTAATTTATATAGTCATTAAATAATGTTTAACACTAGTTTTTTGAATAAAACACAATTAAAAATAAAAAAAATTATTTTATTGGATCGAACCTGATTCAATATATTTTTAGCTTTGAACCGGACCGGTTCGGCTGGATCAATTTTACTATTGATAAAAAAAAATGGGTGAATAGTGGAGCATAGCTCCACTATTAGAAGAAAATGGATGAACAGTGGAGCACACTGTTCATCCATTTTTCCATTTTAAGAAACAGCCGAAAGCTGCTTCTTGATATCTGTGATTGTACCATAGTTAATGATAGGACCCACAATTAAAAATTTATAATATAAATATTACCAAATAAAAAAAATTATAACTGAACTTCACCCACAATCACAGTACCAAACAACCACTTCAACGTTGCTTGAAAAGGCATCAACTCCAGTTTCAAAATTTCATAAAAGATTCTTACCACGAGGCATTGCGATGATTACACAAAAACTTTCAGAACGTTAATGTGTTTGCAAGGTAGCCCTTTGATTTCCCAGTAATTAAAATACGGGCTATCATTGCATAATCCGAAACTCTAACGTTTCAAAGTTCAAAACTGGTGGTTATTTTTTAATGTATTTTTTATTTTAAAATATATTAAATTAATATTTTTTGTTTTTTTAAACACTAGCACCATGAAAATAATAAAAATAATACAAAAACAATTTTTGAAATAAAAAATAAAAAAATATTTTTAAAATACAAAGATAAATAAGCAAGGAGAGTTCAAGTGAGGTCGGTAGAAATTTAACACGAACAAGACTTATACAGGAAAAAAATAATATATGATATATAAACAATTTAGCTTTGATTCAGTTTTCATTTGAAAAAAATAATCAAACTATTTTTAAAAAAATTTAGAACAGAACCAATTTAAAAACCAGTTTAAAATAATTGGTTTTGACTTCGCTCCATTCTTATTATTTATAAAAGATGGCAAAACCAATAAAAAAAAAGTCTTCATTTAGGAAATAAAAATGATTAAAACATAATAAGAAGCAAAGCATTGTTTGAGAACGCAGTGCAAATTATATTGCCAAAAAATTTAATTTTTTTGTTAAAAAATTAATTTTTTTGATGTTTGGATCATTTTAATGCGTTGATTTCAAAAATAATTTTTAAAATATAATAAAAAAAATCATGTTGATGCATTTTAGCATGAAAAACACTTTGAAAAACAAGTTTTTAAAAAATTTAATTTTTTTGTTAAATGTTTATTTTTTTATATTTTTTTATTGTTTTAATACGCTGATCTAATAAATATTTTTTTTTTAAAAAAATATTTTAAAATATTTTAATATAAAAAATACTTTGAAATACAATTATAATCATATTTCTAACCGGAAGAAGGGGGGTGACCTTATTATCCTTGATCTTACTAATCCATGTCTTGATTTGGTCCCTGTATCTCTGCAGTTTTTTAATTTCCATCTTCAAGTCCACCTTAAACGTGTCTTTTTTTATCACATTGTCCGTATCATAAATCCAAAAACAACAATAATCCACTCATGAACAACCAAATTAGAGAGGGAAAAATAAAATACTGCAGAATAAAATAGCACAATGAGTGTAAGAAAACTCAATTGAACAGAGAGTGAGAGTTAATATACTATTTGGCAGTGTGGTAGCGGTTGCTTTTCAAATAGCTTTTCGTGTCGAAATACATGTCAATGATTTTTTTTATTTTTTAAAAATTATTTTTGACATCAGCACATCAAAACGATTCAAAAAATACAAACCACACTCAATTTTAACAAAAAAAATTAAAATTTAGCTAAACACAGGTTCAATCAAAAAGCCAAACAAGCACTTTAATTTTTTAAACCAAGAAAACAAGATCACAAAAAAAGAAATATACGAAGAAGCTTACCATTTTTCCCGACAAGGAGAGGATTAAAATTAAATGAAAATGCCAAAAAATGAATTTACAATTGTTTCACTATTTTTTGAATTTTAATTATTTATTTTTAATATTTCAAGATGGTTTTAATATGATGATATAAAAAATAAATTTTTTAAAAATAAAAAATATTATTTTAATATATTTTTAAATAAAAAATACTTTAAAATTCAATATTTATTAAATTCCTAAATAAATACTAAGCTGACTTCCATAAAAATGATTGTTTTTTAAAGTATAGTTGGGTTGTGATTACTTTTTAAAATGTTTTTTATTTGAAAATAAATTAAAATAATATATATTTTTTATTTTTTAAAAATTAATTTTGATATTAGCACATTAAAATAATATAAAAATATTTAAAAAAATATTAATTTAAAATAAAAATAAAAAAATTTATATTTTTTTAAAATATAAAAACAAAGAGAATAAAAAAATACCACAACTATAAACCTTAATTTAATTTCGGATCCAAGTGGGAAATACCACGAGTCAGGAACAAATTTACAATTCCGTAAGACACCCTTCTTCATAAATTTAGGCAAATTAACAGCGCATCACGGGGCAGAAACGGAATCCAATAAAACTAAAAAAAAAAAAAAATCTCTCTCCCTCCACTTTTTTTTCTCGCTCATAAATAAATTTCCCAGGAACCCAAGCAATTCCTCAAACGACGCCGTCGTAAAGCTGGCAAAGTCTAACCAAGAAAAAGAGCAGGATCTTTCCTAATCTCAGACTAACAAATTGAAAAGCATGCGCTGCTCCACCTGACTAAATTATAAATTAGTCCCTATTTATGACCCCCCCGTCTTGAAACTAATCATTTAGTCCTTTTTACTTTTTATTTTTTTTAATTTGTTTTTTAAATATATAAATTAAAAAATAAATAGGTATTATTTGAAATATTAAATATATAATAATATTTTTAAAAACAAATTAATATTAAATTAAATACATTCAACAATGTTAAGAAAAGTTCCTAAGATAAGGAGGACTAATCAAGTCACTTATCTAAACTAGAGGGCCTAATTTATAATTTACCTGTTACAGCTTCCAACTCTCACCCGCTTGTCTCCTATTTACAGCGATTAGAGTCATTGCACTATCTTTCGCGAGTAAGGAATCTCTCACAAACTTCAAATTATAATATTTTGTCTTTTTCACTGTTTCTGTCTTTTTCTCTATTTTTTTCTTTTTTAAAATAAATACCTGATGAATATACGCACAAACAGAGAGAAAAACTCGCAGCTAGGTTTGGTCTCTGACAATAATATATATATATAAAAAAAGTTTTTTCAATCTTTCATGGTTTCCCTCTCTTTTAAAATCCTTGGAGGGAAATAAGAACTTGTTCAAAAATTAAAATAAAACAAAGTCACCTAGCCAAAGCCAAATTTCTATACTCTTTCACTCTTCTTTGATTCTTAAAACCTAGGGTTGTACTGGTAATTAATTTACTTAACTGGCTCTCCTTCATTTCTTTAATTTGCAGCCAAAAAAAATGGTGCCAGTTCATCACTTGTAATCTGTTCATGCTCGATTTTAACTTATCAGGTAAGCTTCTCTTATTACTGATCGTTTTTAGCTCTCAACTACCTCTCTCTCTCTCTCTCTCTGTTTTTTTTGCTATTGTTCGTTAAGTTTATGAACTTGATGTTTTGAATGGCTGATTTGTTTTTTAGGGGTTTAGTTTGTTTACTGATGGTGTTTTGGAGTTTGGCATGCTGGAATTGGAATTTGGTGATTTTGAAGTGGAGGGGTGTAGGGCTTTGAGTTTCTGCAATTGCATGCATTTGATTCTCAATTGTAAGCAGTTTTTTGAAATGGGTTTAGGGAATTTATACTGTATGTATTGAAAATAAAAGGTGCCCACTTATTTGTAGTGTAGATTTCAAAATGTTATCTTGTTTGTATAGACTTCAGTGTATAATGAATGCAATCTTCGTCTGGTTTTTCGGAGTTTGAGATTCTAAAGTTTTAATTTTTGACTCATCTTTAACCTCAAGTTTAAAGCTAAATAGTCTGAAGCTTAGGAAAATGTATTTTTGATGGGGTTTTCTTTAATCCGTGATTTGTAATTGGATATGTTGGTTTAACATCATGCCTTTAACCAGTCTTTCTGAATTCAAAATCCTACTTTAATCTGTTATCAGTGTAATTTTGCTGCCAAAATATGACAAAGTCTATATTTTGGGTATACAAGGCTGCAATGTATCCTTTCATCCGTAGCGGGAATCTTCCACTTCACCATCAATAATCTGCTTTGTGTGTTGCATTGGAAGATATTTATATAGTGATAAAAACCAACTCTTTTCATGCTTTAAGAAGATCCATTTTGATCTTTCTTTTTGCTATTTTCATTTTTCACGAGATCGTGTAGTTGTAGATATTAGCGTGCATAAAGTTATAGCTGGGTGACCTTGACTTGAAAATCTAAATAGTATCTGACTGATTCAGAGTACAGGGTGCTCCGGTCAGGACTGTATCTCCAATTTTTGTTTTTTTTCTGCTGGAGCTGAGTAAGGTGGAATAGCTTCAAGTCTGGGACAATCTTCCTGTGGAAATGCAAACTAAGAAAAGAATTTGTGGAAGAAATGCTTCAAGAGAGCTTGCAAGTCCTAGGATTTCAAGAGCTCAGAAGAAACTGTCTGAAAATGTGCAAGTCGCAGAGAAAGTTTCAGAACTAATTACATCTTCAGCTAGAAAGCAGAAATGTAATGTGTTGCTACCTTTTCATATTTCCAGTTAATGCATGCTTGCACAGAACACAATAGGTTGACTTTTTCATGGAAATTGTAATAAAGTGTCAGATTTAGATTTTTTCTTTTGCAGCAGTGGCGAGGAGTGGGGCAGCGAGTCTCTTGCAATTAAACATGTGCATAAAAAAGTTAAATGTTGACTACTGTTTTGAACTTAACGCTCCAAATCAACAAAACACATTACTCAATACCTGACATCACCTGTGCGATACTTAGCAGTGTCAAGCAATTTGATCTGCCCAAGCAAAATGTAATTCGACTCAATGTTAGCAGATTCTAGATTGAATTTAGGTCCCTGAATTAAGCTTAATTCCCAAGTTTCTCTCATTTTTAAGTTATCATAATTTAGCATTTTAACTTGCTGTTGCTTCACACCCAATGACCTCGTATAACACCTCTTACGTTTTAAGGATATTGAATTTAGTGATAAAGGATATGAATTTGTTTAAGAAGATGTAACTGTATTATTATTATTATTATTATTATTATTATTATTATTATTATTATTATTATTGCATAATTTACTTGACTGTGTTCCTGATAGCATCAAGTTTCATCCTCATTGTATCTGCTGCAAAGTCAGGATCTGAGGAAATTCTAATATTAGGGAAATCAGCATCACACATTGTGCGATTAAGAATTAAAATTTTCATTTATTATTTTAGTAAGAACCATTAATCTTTTTAATTGTGTTTACTCCACCCTCAAACACTCTTTGCAGGCACCCTTCCAAAGAAAAATCAGGAGCCTATTGCAGCAACAAATTTGAATACTAGATACAACTCAGAGCATCATAAGGCTTCTGATGCTTCAACTCAATGTGATGTGGTGGATCCTGAGGTAACTGCACCAACTGTGTGTGCTATGCACCTTTCTAACCCTGCTTCAGATTTTTTTTTCCCGGGGTTGACAATGAATACATAAAACTTGACATGCTTCTATTCTAATCAAATTTTATTGGTTATTTTTAAATAGCTCTCAGAAGTGCATATCAAAAGAGTGAAAAATAGCAAGAAAATAATCAACATGTCAAGCATTAAGATTCTGTCATATGATTTGCTAATTTGTATTGCAGGGCTGTAATGAAGGAGCTGCTCAATGTGTGGTTCAAGCTATATTTTCTCCTGCTTTTCACATATCTAAGATTGCTGGAGGAGAAATTCCTGATGGAGGTGAGTGACAATCAGTATTTTTGTTTTAAAGCTGATATGCATGAACATATATTCATTTAAGCTTCTGTTATCTTTTCCTTCTTATACGATACCTTTTTTTTTTTTTTGCATAATCTCCTGTTTAGTTGACTTCATCAAACTGTATCGGTCTGGAGAGTCCCAGGTTGATATGCTGGATGCTCATCTTACACAAGAAACCTTAAAATCCTTTATTGGAGAACACAATGGGAGCACATTAACTTCCCTCAACACAACTTGTCATAGTGTCATAGAAGTGGAGAAAAATATATCAGCCAAAAACTCATATGTGGATAACTATGGTGATCAGGTGCTCTCTACTGATGCTACTACTGTGAATTCTTGTGGTATTGCAGTTTCAAACGGAGTTGGTCTTCCTTCTGAAGTTTCATCTATATATCTTGCAATGAAGAACTCAAAACTGGAATGTGTTGATGAGCACGGTCAAGATTCTATGTCGACTGATGTTTGCATGGAGGAGGAGGATTATGAGGAGTTTGATGACTTTGACCCTTATCTATTTATAAAGAACCTGCCAGAGTTGTCATCAGTAGTCCCCACTTTTCGGCCTATGCTGCTACCTAAACAGACGCGGAGTTGTCCTCCTACAACTCTTGTTTTGGACCTGGATGGTACAGAATTTTAGACATTTATTTCATGTTAATTTTATACAAACATGTTTATCACACGTGATCTTTAACTTTATTGTTTTATATTCTGTTCTCGTGATTTATGTGTATTTATTAATGATTCACTTGATGCCAAGCTCTTACTTTTGCTCATTTTAGCATGCTGAGGTAATTGTCTCATAATCTTTTGGTTTTTGTATCCGTGGAGGGGATGCTGCAGAGTCCTTTTGTTTGTTTGTTTTTGTAAAACACTTTTGGAGACTCTTGATGTTATTGTTTGTTTCTAATAAAAGAATGCCTTCTTACAATATCTCATATGCAATTCTCATTTGCAAGTTGTATTAATTGCGGTGTGAATGGCTGAGCTTTCTTGAGATTATTGCGTTCAAATGACTCATGAAATGCAATGTTCTGATTTCTCTGTGTACCTGCTCATCTGCTTCATGTAATTTTGATTATGATGATGAAGTGAACATCAACTATATTTTGACTTATTGTTGGAAGGTAGGAGTTTGTTTAACCAGAAAAAAATTTGGAACCGAAGCTGCCATACTTGTTTTATGAAGCAACAGTTTTCCATTTAATAATGTGCAACGTGCATATTTGGCCATTGGCTACCTGCATCCTATCTGTTTCTGATTGTGAAAGCCTTGATTGCCATTTTTTATTCCAGAAACACTGGTTCACTCCACACTTGAACCTTGTGATGACGCGGACTTCACATTTCCTGTCAACTTTAACCTCCAGCAGCACACAGTCTTTGTTCGGTGCCGTCCTCACCTCAGAGATTTCATGGAGAGAGTTTCTAGTCTTTTTGAGATCATAATATTTACTGCTAGCCAAAGCATTTATGCAGAACAGCTTCTAAATGTGCTTGATCCAAAGAGGAGAGTGTTTCGACATCGTGTTTTTCGTGAATCCTGTGTTTTTGTCGAGGGTAACTACCTCAAGGATTTGTCAGTTCTTGGTCGTGATTTGGCACGTGTTATTATAGTTGACAACTCTCCCCAGGTACTGTTGCAGAATTCTTCTCTTTCAGTGCTTTCTGATTTACATGGCTTGAATCATAATTTGATTGGTCTTAGAGAGACTGCATCCTTTTACTCGGTATTTGCCTTTTTCAGTAATGTTTTTGGGAGTGTGGGGTGGGGTTGTTTGGGACATCTGGCATTATATTTTGTCCATGGCATAAAATTGATAAAAGCTATCTTCTTAATATGAAAACCAGTAGATTTTTTGGGAGATGTTGCACTGTTTAATCAGTAACACTCTTTGAATTGAAATAACCATTCTCTGCAATGGCACAAAGCCATTGTATGAGATTTCTGTTTTCTTTCCTCATTGTATCCAAATCATTAGATGTTGGTGTTAGCTGTATTTAGAAACCATGGATTTTTACCAAGATAAAAACAATTGCTTGACTAATTGGTTGAAGTAAAAAAGGGAAGGAAGAGAATTGAGGCAAGGTTAAGGAGTGGAATGGCTAGAGGCTTTTAGGAGGGGTCAGGTTTCTATTTGTGAAACTTGTTAGAGCTCAAATTGTTGACTAGGTCGATGGTTTTCATTTCAGGCATTTGGCTTCCAAGTAGACAATGGTATACCAATTGAGAGCTGGTTTGATGATCGTGCAGATAAAGAATTGCTCTCACTACTTCCATTTTTGGAGAGCTTGGTTGGGGTCGAAGATGTTAGGCCAGTGATTGCCAAGAAATACAATCTTCGGCGGAAAATTGCTTCAGCTGCTTACCCTCCATTGAATTCAAGTAGAGATCCCTTTGAAGGGTAGCTTCAAGTAGAGACGAGATCCTTCTGAAATATTCGAGTTGGGATGCAATTACAGGATTAAAATGTCAAGGAAATCACATTCTCTTTCGTGGAGAATGTCTTTGCAACAGTGAGATTTGAAATGGAAGTGCGATTCTAACCAGAAAGAGGGAGGTAGGTGTTTATGGATTTAATCATGTGAGTCGGAAACTGTTCATGGTAGGAACCTGGAGCATGAAAGTGCACCACAGGTAAATACTTGGAAATAAGAAGCTTCATAGACAGTTTAATATGTCAACCCGGTTATGAGTTTGAAAACAATTGAATTTGTTCCTTCAATTTTATTACAAGTTGAGAACTCTAATCTCTAGAGGTTATTTATACTATACTAGATTATGGAGCTATTAGAAGGGTGTGAAAAACCGATGGCAATTCTACCTTATTATTAATGTTGAAGCAAAAATTTTCCTATCTGCTCTTCCATGTTGAATTGTTCGACGTTATGCAGCTTCTCGTGTGAGAGAGTAGGTATCGCTATTGATATTGATAGATGCTTTTTTAAAGTGTATTTTATTTTAAAATGTATTAAAATAATACCACTTTATTTTTAAAAATTTATTTTTAACATTAATATATTAAAACAATTTGAAAGCATTAAAAAAATTATTTTAAATAAAAAACAATTTCTTTTAGAAGTATAGTTTAACTGCTAAAAATTTGCTTTGAAAAATTTCACTCTTTCACCGTCCGTGGCAGGGGCGAACATCCGTTGATTGGATTCTACTTGAACTTGAAATTTTTTAAAAAATCAGGATTTTTCTTTCTAATTTTTGAATTGAACTGAATTAAAGTACCAGTAGTTCAAGGATTCAGTTTTTATTTAAAAATATCGAATTAGTATAATTAACAGACTTTGATATAATAGAATCTGAGTGTTCTGGCTTTTTTATTTTTATATGTAAAAAAATTGATTTGATTCGGTTTAATTAATATAAATTTTTTTCAAATTTAAAACTGAAACGAAAAAAATTGGATTTGTTTTTAATTTTTTTAATCATTTTTTTTTCAGTTCGATATCATAAATAGATTTTTTTCAGCCAATTAGAGTACTTGGTTATTCTGCTCGCCCATATTTTCTCATCCTCATCTTTTTTGACAAATGAGAATTCACTGCATTGAACAAGGACTCCATTTGTATAAAGTAGACAAAAGCTGTCTTCACAGCAAGGACTCCATTGGTGTCTACTGTGTAGTTTATTGGTTAATTTTGCACTATAATTTTTGGGTTGGGATGTTAGTCATGCTTCGCAGTGCTCACTGATGACATGCTGAGAAAAGTCCTCCCGGAAACAAAAGCCTTGCGATCTGAGTAGCTTCACCATATTTCATGGCAATGTCACATTTAGGATTTGTGTTTAGCTGCCAACAGACAAGGCAATTGCTAGATTTAGCTAGTGGTTTTATGCGATTTGCTTAGTGTTAAGAATTGCTTTCTATTTGTGATCTCAATCCATGAAAAGGTCCATGTTTTTCTTCGGAAGGCATTTTGGCTGCCAACAAGACAATAATGCTAAAGAATTGAGAGGTGATTGGATGTTCGCTCAGATCAAGAGCCACCTACTTCCATTTTGGCGGAGCCGGGCTGCAGTTGGTGTGAGATTGTTGATTGCAAAGAAACACAATCTAACCGAGGAAATCGCTGCTGCTGTGTGCATCAACTGGGTTCAATTGAAGAAGATCCTTTTGAAAGGTAGCGTTAAGCTGGTCAGGAACCAGATTCTTTTGTTAAGCATGTATTTGCAAGCCTGATACTTGAAATTGAAGTGCGGTTCCAACCAGAAAGAGGGAGGGAGGTTACCGCGGGTTTGATCGTGTGAAAAAGCTGAAACTTTCCATACAAGGAAGCTGGAGAGTGAAATTGCACTACAGCTAATGCGGATTACAAGAATGTAACATAAATCTATCGGAAATAGACAAATTCATGTGTTTCAGAATCATGATCTTTGTTTCATCATAGATTTTACTTCCAATGATTTTACAATTGAAATGTGATGAGTGGTGGTATTGCTTGCATCAGCCTTCAATTGAAATATTTTTATTAATTTGTCTTCCAATAAAAATATTATTCTGATGTATTTTAAAATGAAAAATATTTTGAAAAGTAATCTCTACTATATTATAAAAAATTGACTACATTAATCACCCAGCTACTCAACCAGACATCCTTTTCAACATTCAAACCAAATTATTTGGTAGTTAGCATGTACTATGTTTGCTTGAGATAAAATTGCTTCAGGTGAGGTCTCCCCCCTATTCCTCCATGACCTGTACTTCATCCAACACTGAAAAATGACTTCCTTGATGGTAACCTCTTGATCGTTAGCTTTATCACCAAGTATTACAGTTAATAATATATTACATAAATTGTCAATATGGTTAAATTATCCAGGTGAAATTTGAGATGAAAGCGATATAGAAGAAGGATACCTTTCATTTACTAACCTAATCATGGGATTAAACACTATATAAGAATTGACATTAGAAATTAGGTCTTAATTTACGAGTGGTGACCTAAAAATATGCCTAAAGCAAGTCATTACTTTGTGGTTTTACAATCTGTTACTTCGATATTGCTCGGGATTGCATTTCGAAGCATATAGCTAAATGAAAGCTCCATTAGTTTGTTGCTGAAAATGGAAGTCTGCTACACCGAAGACTAAAACTGCATGGGACTAATCTGGACAATGCCATGCCAATTAGAGCTGGGATTTTCGTATTATTATCTGGTAGGAAGGAAGGACAGGTTCTTACTTCAAATGAAAGGAGACCAAGGAAATTGGCTTTGACTGTACTCTAGAGTTGTTAATAAACTGAAAATGTCTGCATATATTATTCATGAAGCTTGTTCTAGTTTACTCCTCAATAAAAACAATACAATTTCTATCACCTAATCACCAGTTAAGCCCTTCCCTTTTCTTTTTTTGATGAGCAACCAACACTTTTCCTTGGACAATCTCTCTATATATACTGGATTCCAAGCTTCTATGAACATATAGTCCAAGTGTCTTGACAGAATAAAACAATTTTAGGTTCAAGCATTGGAGCTTGTAGCCTTGTCTGAAAGAGGAAACGGATAAAATGGGCGTTTCTCTTCTTCCATCTCCAGCTTTTTTGGGACTTCTTCTCTTCTCATTCGTCACTTTGTCTCTCCATCCTAAGCCTGCAGTTGCCATTACTAGGCACTACAAACTTGATGTATGTGTTACATGTCATCAGCTTTGGTACCTAAACATATCAAGATAATATTGTCACACACATTGCTTTCACAGTTTTATCCAAAAAAGAACATTCTTTCGAATTTCTCCACCCGTTTT
Source organism: Populus tomentosa (assembly GCA_018804465.1). Taxonomy (NCBI): domain Eukaryota; kingdom Viridiplantae; phylum Streptophyta; class Magnoliopsida; order Malpighiales; family Salicaceae; genus Populus; species Populus tomentosa. The sequence goes on along the minus strand of CM031969.1, from coordinate 4,370,817 downwards.
TCTTAGACAAATAAGTTTTCTACTTCATTGCAGGTCATGTTGCAGAATGTGACACGCCTTTGCCACACCAAGAGCATGGTGACAGTCAATGGGAAGTTCCCAGGGCCTCGCATTGTTGCTAGGGAGGGTGACAGACTTCTTATTAAAGTGGTTAACCATGTCCAAAACAATATCTCTATTCACTGGTATACATAGGCATTTTTAGTTTTCATTTTTTGTAATGTACCTGATACTGCGAAAACATGTTCTGAATTTCTATCTATATTTTCATTGATAACAGGCATGGAATTCGACAGCTTCGAAGTGGATGGGCTGATGGACCAGCATATGTAACTCAGTGCCCTATACAAACTGGACAAAGCTATGTTTATAACTACACCATTGTAGGTCAAAGAGGCACTCTTTGGTGGCATGCCCATATATCATGGCTAAGATCAACTCTCTATGGTCCCTTGATCATTCTTCCAAAACTCGGTACTCCTTATCCATTTGTCAAACCTTACAAGGAAGTTCCCATCATCTTTGGTAATGAGCTATATACGCAAAGCTACTTTTAAGAACTAAATGGAATTTACAATTATTCTTTCCCGTTGAGGTCGTCTCCATTTGCTAATACAAGTAACAAGGTTAATCACTTAATTTGCAGGAGAGTGGTTCAATGCAGATCCAGAGGCAATCATTAACCAGGCATTGCAAACAGGTGGAGGGCCAAATGTCTCTGATGCCTACACTATTAATGGACTCCCAGGGCCATTATATAACTGCTCTGCCAAAGGTACAATATGTTAGCAAATTAGGCCTTCTACCACAATACAGAGCATCTCTCTCTCTCTCTCTCTCTCTCTCTCTCTCTCTCTCTCTCTCTCTCATTTACGTTGTGTAAATGATACTTGGCAGATACATTCAAGCTAAAGGTAAAGCCTGGAAAGACTTACCTTCTTCGCCTGATCAATGCTGCACTCAACGACGAGCTTTTCTTCAGCATAGCAAACCATACATTCACAGTTGTGGAAGCTGATGCTGTGTATGTGAAACCATTTGATACCAAGACGCTTCTCATTGCCCCCGGACAAACCACAAATGTCCTTCTCAAGACCAAACCCCACCACCCAAATGCCAAATTTTTCATGACTGCTAGACCTTACGTGACTGGTCAAGGAACTTTTGATAATTCAACTGTTGCTGGCATTTTAGAATATGAAGAATCGCATAAAACCATTCAATCAAGCCACTCTACTAAAAAACTTCCGCTTTTTAAACCAAATCTGCCACCTCTAAATGATACTTCATTTGCTACAAAGTTCACTAGCAAACTCCGCAGCTTAGCCAATGCACAATTCCCTGCCAATGTGCCTCAAAAGGTTGACAGACATTTTTTCTTCACAGTAGGCCTTGGAACAAACTCATGCCCCCAAAACCAAACCTGCCAGGGACCAAATGGAACAATGTTTGCAGCTTCAGTTAATAACGTGTCATTTGCAATGCCAACCACAGCTCTTCTCCAAGCCCACCATTTTGGTCAATCAAAGGATGTCTATACTCCTGATTTTCCAGTCAACCCACTTACTCCTTTTAATTATACTGGAAATCCGCCAAACAATACCATAGTGAGCAATGGTACAAAGCTAGTAGTGCTTCCTTTCAATACCACTGTGGAGCTCATTATGCAGGACACTAGCATACTTGGTGCAGAGAGCCACCCTCTTCACTTGCATGGCTTCAATTTCTTTGTTGTTGGTCAAGGTTTTGGGAACTTCGATCCAAATAAGGACCCCGCAAATTTCAATCTTATCGACCCCGTTGAAAGGAATACTGTTGGTGTGCCCTCTGGTGGGTGGGTTGCTATACGATTTCTAGCAGACAATCCAGGTTGGTAATTAGTAATTACTGCAAGTAATGCAAATTAAATGGTCCTAGATTAGGCAGGAAAATAAACCTTTGTAATATAGTATTATGTTTCTGCTAACCTCTTTAATTTCTTTTGATTTTTTCTTGCGTGTCCGCAGGTGTATGGTTCATGCATTGCCATCTAGAAGTGCACACAAGCTGGGGTTTGAAGATGGCTTGGGTTGTCTTGGATGGAAAGCTTCCCAATCAGAAGCTGCTTCCACCACCTGCTGATCTTCCCAGGTGTTGACGTGCAAGCTTCTTCTTAACGACACAGAGAGCAGAAACTGCCCAGATGCTTTCTTTTTTTTCTTTGGATTCTTTCCTACTGGTTTTTTATGTAACCTAGCTTTGTTCCTCGGCTCATTTTCAGCTTTTGTCCTATGAGCATTTATCTTCAGAGATCATTGATTACCCTTGATGGAATTGAGGAAAAGAAACAAATGTACAATTTTTTCCCCAACCAATTTGCAAGAAAACATTTTGCTATTATTTACATTTGTTTTCAAGATTGAGCTAGCACTACAAGGACTCCAATTGCATTGCAGTCTCGCAATCGAGGATGCATAATTACAAATACAAAATGACTGAATATAGTAAAATGAAACCATCACCCTTCTCATTGTCATATACTATAAAAAAAGAGTCAAGATTTCCAAGAGGAATTGAAAGTTGCAGAGACTGCATCCTGTCCTTGCTGTCTAGTGAAGTGTGAAACTGGCAAAGTAGCAATTGAATATGAGATGGGTTTGCGAAAAATCCGTGGAGTCATGAACATGTAGAAGCCTAGCGGGTGTCATCTGTTTCAGTGAAGTAAAATGTGAAAAGAAAGGTTTGATCATTGTAGCCATGGAAACTAAGCTATATCTTGAAGGTATTGATACAAAACTTGTCCTGTTTTTTTTTTTTGTTTCAAGTTAAAAGTATTCAAAATATTCAAGTAACTTTTCCCATTAAATGTCTATGAATATTGATTTCTCATATTTCATTGAACATGGCTTCTAGTTCTTTTACTGGCACGCATCATTACAAAGGGCCTATGAGAATTCATTTGCCTGTAGCTTATGAAAGTTCATGCAGTTGTACTGCTTATCCTGCTTATTATGGTGTCTGGTAATCGTTAGCTACTTAGCTGTACTGAATTATATTTACTAGCTTGTAACATATAAATAGAGAGAAAAAACTCTCAAAGGTTTTAACCTATTTTTTCACCATCAAGGGGCACAGGGATTTCAAGGTGACCGAAGTGACTCAAATCAGTGAAACAACAAGAGGCTAAAATTCTTCCACACTAGTAACTACCATAGTGAATCTACTCCACAATTTAGAGAGCCAAGAAAGGGAGCATTATTATCAACAAAACCAAAAAACCGCAGAACAGAACATTATCAAACAGAAACCAATCAATGGATTGGCGAATCATAAACCCAGTATCCTGGCTTCAGGTGTTGTTACTTCCACATCATTACCAATAGGTTGAAATTTACCACAAAGTTTGAAAGGGAAGACAGTGCTCCAAAGGTCTTTCAATCTTTATGTTCAAGATTTTCTGGTAATGAGGATACAATGAAAAGGAAAGAAACAAGACTACTGTAGGCAGTACTTTCGGGGCATCTCAGAAGATTAATAGCTTAAATTTTATTCCATGAGTACGAAACAACACTGAGTGACAGAAGACACTTCGATGACAGGAAAAAAACGATATTGCTTGACAGTTAGACATGCACCATAACAAGATGCAGATAAAAGTGTCACCAGACCTCTGGACGCAGCTCGCCAGTTGCTGGGGGCATCCATCTCCCAGAATTATAGACACTTTCACCAACTTTCCAACCAGGAACATCCTTCATTACTTCTGCCTCGTATTCAAGATACTTCTTCCACTCCTTGACAAATCTAAATAGAGGAAAGTAGGGAGAACGGAAAGACATAAATATTTTATAAATAAGAGGTGGGAAACACATTAGGAAGTGATGAAGGAAAAGAGCTGTTTCCTACCTTTCATCTTCTTCAGCTTGAAGCAGAGGCAGGATCGCCCTGCGTGCAGCATACTTCTCTTCCTTGAGTGCCCTGCAGAGTGCAAATGATTTAAGAACAAGTTCACAATTGCTAAAATGGCCTAAAAAGGAACTTGGAGGCTTTGCAGCATAGCCATATCACCAATCACTACATACAAGGCTAAAGAGCACACGGGAGCTTGAACTACTAAAAAAAAGTATAGAGTACAAATTCATGGTGATTAAAACTTTTCTTATACAGTATACAATAATCAGGGTTTCTTAGGTGGGCAGTTGTATGTACACCTTCAAGGTCGAGTACACAACTAATCCAGCCTCTTGACATGTCCTTGGCTCAAATTGAGATTTAAACTTGTATATGGGCAAATATGCATGACGTGCACTGAGATTATGCTTTTACTTTAGAACTGGAAGCATGGAATATATATTGCATTCAAAATGATGCTTACTTTATATATTGCATTCAAAATGATGCTTACTTTCTACATTTGTCTTTCAAGATGCCTCAACATCCTACTCCTCATGTGAGACTATCCATATGTATATATCCGACAAGGAAATAAACATTGACATGGGTATTGACCCCTTGGGTAAGATGCACCATAAGCCATAATCTTCTGAAATAACGTTCTTGTATAGAAATCAGGCTACAACAACTAAAATGACAACTTTAAGGAATGTCAAGAAATCACCCAGCTGTGGTTTCCAAAAACAGGATTTTTTTTCTACACATTAAGAAGGAGAACACAAGAAGGCCAAGTGCATACGATCTCAAAATTCTAGTCTGCCCAGGTTGATTCTCATCAAAGAGCAAAATATAATCTGCAGGTGATGTATCCATTGCAGCCACATTCTGAATACAAACAGTTTCAAAAGGAAAGTAAATATAACAACGAAAACCTTACTCTAAGCATTCATCTAAGCTCGTTTTTATGTTCAATTGTTTACTTGGATTTTGGACAGCTTTGACAGCCATAAGCAACACACTAGCTCTTTCACAGGAATAATCTTTCACTTTCCCACCAGTACCAGAGATGACAACACCAAACAACTTACTCAAAACATGGTAAATCAGCGTCTCCTCATCGAAACTGAAAGTTTTTCCTTTCACTGTCATTCACAAACCTCAATTTACTTTCAGCTCAGGTGTGTTCAAGATTGAGTTTTCAAAAGCAAGGTCTAAATGCCTTGAGGTTTCAGAACCATGGTTTCTGGAAAGGTCACAAAACATGCACAAACCTGCTTTTTTGACACAAAACCTACCTATTGCCAACTCAACCAATCCCAGACATGTTCTCTCCCAAGTCAAAATAATAATCATTTTCATTATGTTATATTAATTATGCAAAATTGCTATTTCCATGGAAAACATTAGCAAGCAAAGACCACAAATCACCAAAACATTTAAATTATACTTAACTCACCTTCTCAAAAATCAAAGATAACACATCTCCTACACCATGTAGTTGAATGAACAGAATCAACTTTATCACGGCAATTCACTTCTATAGAGCATTTTGATTGGAAAGGTTGTGGTTTTTGTACTTGTCTATGCTTTTAGTGCAGATTTTGTAAAAGTGTATTTGAGGGGGGAGAATCTACTCTCAACTCTTTTAAGGATTTTGGGTTGAAAGTAAAAGCTATACATTTGAAGCACACTAAAGAGCATTTTGCCAGTGAAGGTAGATACAAATATAATTAATTAACTTGGAAGTTCTTGGTGCCTCTTGGTGCTTATAATAACCGATTTCAATTCTTTACGCATCAGAAACTCGCTCACAACCCACCTAAAATCTGAAATTTTCTAATGTCCATTTGAGAAATAAACAAAATTCATCTACACGAAACCATGTCCACTCACAAGGCTTCATAATTTCTACTTGTCACCCTTGAAAACACAAGAAAAAAATTATGGCGACCACTCAACGCCACAATCAAATAGGAAAATCCTAACAAAATTCCAATCTCATAATGCTAACACTATGATGAACCGCGATAATCAGCCACATTGTAGTGCCAATTTCACAATCCAAACAAATCCAAATGCCAAGTATTGTCACAAACAGAACCGTTAATTTTGATAATTTTAAAGTGACAAATAAAGAGTTCCTCGCAATCTTCAATCTAATAATCCAATCCAGATCACACAAAAAAATTCAAATCCTTCAGATTTATAACTTTAATTCAAAATCAAACAAAACCCAGATACCAAAACCAATCGAAAACCACAAAAAATCGAAAATTGAAAAAAACAAAAAAAAAGTTTTTACCTGCGGATCTTGTTTCCCTTGCCGACTTCGTACATGCCATAAGAAAAGGCACCAAAAGCAGCGAGAAAGATGGCCATAGCACTAGGACCTTTGCTGGGGATCCTACGGGCGAATCGGACAGGAGCAAAACCACCAGGAGGAGGGCCGTCTTGAAGGATAGGCATGTCCTTCACGCTTGCCATCCCTGGCTTGTTTCTTATCACTGCCTCCGTCATTTTCTCTTGATGTTGCTCTTTGTTATCTCTGTGTGGTTTTTTCAGTGAAAGATTGGTTTGTTTTTAGGAAAGTGAAGACCGAAAGACGAACAGTGGAGAGAGCTTGTGAATAAAAAATGCGATGGTGTGTAGAGGGTTACACACGTGCGTGGTCAGTCGTTGCTTGCCATCCCTGTCTTGTTTCTAATCAAGGGCCTTTTTTGCAACTAGCTTTTACTAAACGTGTGTTATTATTAATCTATTATTACTTTTATCTTTATTTTTAGATATTTTTAAAAAATATTTTTTATAATGAAAAATTATTAAATTAATATTTTTAAGTTTTTTTTATAGTTTTGATGTATTTATTTCAAAAATAAATAAAAAATCTGATAAAAATTATTTTAATATATTTTTAAATGAAAGGTTATTTTACAAAAACCAAAATAAAAAAACAAGATATAACTAGATAAACAAACAAATATTAATTTTAGTTAAATAATATTATGTTAAAAAGAGAATATAACATTTAGATTTTAAAATGTTTGAAAAACAAAACATTAATTTTTTAATAGTTAATAATATTATAGATACAATAGAAGCTTTTATAAAAAAAAATTTATAGATGGGTAGAAAAGCTAATTAATTTTGATCTTAAAGTATTAAATCAGAAAATAAAAAATAATATACAAAATATTGTGTAATAAGAGAAAAAAAAGTTATATAAAAGACGTACCGGGAAAAGTGAACAAAAATTAAATAGAAAACAAGTATTCAAGAGTTTATATTAAAAGATATTATAGTCGAAGAGTATTATAATCAATAAAATACTTTTACGATATTTTTTATACATGGTAATTGATTTGTCATTAATAAAATAATTACATCAAGGTTGTTATAAATAATAAAGGAATTGCAATTTACACATTTCTGGAACTGCAACCATTGACCATATATATATAGGATTCAAATGTATATGACTATTGATTTTTTTTTTCTTTTCATTATTTACATGACAAACGTAAAATTTAAACTCAAGACCTCTCCCTTCTTTTAGGACTATTTTATGCAGATATGTTGTGGCTCTCTTTAAGATTAACACCAGAGGATTTTAAAGAATAACCAGCCTGCCCAAATGTTATTTCTTATATGTATCAAGAAGTTTATTTTCCTATTAAAAAAAAAAAAAAAAAAACACAAGTAAAATTGGTCACAAGCAACGTAACAAAATTTAAAATATTCCATTTTCATTTAAAAAAATCTCACAAAAACACAACCATGATGAAGAAAATCTTAAATACATTTTTTTTTATTCATTTAAAGCTTGTTTGGTAGTGTGGTAGCGGTTGCTTTTCAAATAGCTTTTAATGCCGAAATACATGCCAATGTTGTTTTTTTTTTATTTTTTAAAAATTATTTTTAACATCAGCACATCAAAACGATCCAAAAAGTACAAATCGCACTCAATTTTAGCAAAAAAAAAAAATTCAAAATTTGGCGAAACGCAAGTTGAAACGCACAGCCAAACACTACCTTAATATATGTGGATACATAATGACTATCAGTATCTACTCTTGCACGTTATAGGCTCTTCAATATATGACAGGCTTTCCAATATACTAGTTTTGATACCCGCGCGATGCCGTGGGTCATTTTTTATATATAAAAAATATTTTAAAAAATAAAAATTTAAAAATCTTGGGTTTTTTTGCAAAGTTATACCCAAGAATCTTGGGTTTGGCTGCAACGCCTGACCTAAGAGTAATATTTATAATATTAATAATAAAATTAAACTTGCATGACCTAAGTTTAAATGAGTCTGACTGTAACACCAGATCCAATAATATTGGATGTGGATCTGGTTATAAGGTCGTGTCATAAAAGTGTGATAATTAAATAAATTAATTAAAAAAACAAAGAAAAAAATCAACAGAAAAGAAAAAACTAATTAAGAAAAAGAAAAAGAAAAAGAAATTGAATTAATTGGGTTAACTTTTTAAACCAGGTTATCCCATAAAACCTGAGATTTGCGTCATGAAAGTTTGATAACTAAATAGAAAAAAAATGACGGGTTTACCCAGAATTAACCGGGTTAACCCATCAAGCTCAGGATACATGTCATGAAAATCTGATAATTAAATAGAAAGAAAATTAACTTTAACAAACTAAACTAAATGAAAAAAATAACTCATCAAATCAGGTTAACCCATCAAACCCGAGATTCGTATCATGAAAATATGATAACTAAATAAAAAAAATTAACATTAACAAACTAAATCAAACAAAAAAAATTCATTAAAAAAATTAAAAAGAAAAAACAAAAGAAAAAAACAGTCATATAATAGAATACAATATAATAATAATTATAATGAAAAAACATGGGGAAAGCTAAAGCTAAATTCTCAACCAACTCAATATTAAAAAAATAAATTTAAAAAAGATAATTTAAAAAATAAATATGTGGGGGAAACACTGCAGCCAAACAAAAATCATGTAAGGGAAACACTGTAGTAATCATAGTGTTTTTTTTTTTTTTTTAAGAAAAGCTACAAAGCTAAGTTCTCAACCAGCTTAATATATAAAAAAAACCGAGATTCGTGTAATGAAAGTATGATAACTAAATTAATTTTTTTTTCACATTAACAAACTAAATTAAACAAAAAAAATTCATTAAAAGAAAAAAAAACACAAAGAAAAAAGCAAAAAAAAAAAAAAAAACTCATGGGCAAAACGGGAAAAAAAAAGGAAAAAAAAAGTCAAGTGTTTCACTGTGTGCACAATGATACATTATATGTAAAAAACAGAAGAAAAAAAACCGAGGAAAACAAAAACAAAAAAAAAATGCAAAAAAAAAAAACAGCTTTAGCTACAGTGAAAAAGCTATGCGTTTTAGAGTTCTTATTAACCTTTCAAACCAGGATAACCCGTCAAATATTAGATTTGCGTCATGAAAGTTTAATAACTAAATAGAAAAAAAAATTTAACGGGTTAACCCATAATTAACTGGGTTAACCTGTCAAGCTTGGAATACGTGTCATGAAAGTCTAATAATTAAATAGAATGAAATTTAACATTAACAAACTAAATTAAATGAAAAAATTAATTTAAAAGAAAAAATAAATCTAGTTAACTCGCCAAACCTAGTTAACCCGCCAAACCAGGGATCAATTAACAAACAAAATTAAAAAAAAAAGGAAAAAAAAAACTAAGAAAAAAGCCAAAAAAACCCATAAAGGTATAAAAAACCAAAATAAATACAGAAAAAAAATGAAAACGAAAAATAATATATATTATAATATAATTATAATTATATATAAGTATAATTAAAAGGCATGGGGAAGCTACAGTGTGAGTGTTTTCCTCACGTTTTCTAAAGTTCTTTAATATTGTCTCACTAGAATAAGATAGTGAGTTTTGCCAACGACTAAATTCTTATCATCTAACCGACGTGAGATGGTAACATCTTTATAGCTCGCAAGGCAAGGGGTTTGGATAGTCACACATGGTTGACATCCTCACAAACAGTGCCGATAATAATGTGTTTCTATACCTATATATAGGCTTCCCAAAAAGTATTATCCTACTAGAATCACATGGTGAATTTTATCATTTAAAAATGCGTCTCTTGAGAAGGGAGGTGTTTTTGTGGTTACAAGTAACGAAGGTCCTTATCTATTAGTCGATGTGGGATAATGATATTATCCTAGACCCCAAACAAGAAAACATGGTAGTTGCACATGATTGACGTTTTCACATTTGACTCCAATGATAATACATGCCCACACTCGGATATAGTAAATCTCTTTAAGAGTTATTGTCCCATTATAATTATATAGTGAGTTTTATTCTTTTAAAAAATAATTTTTTAGAGAGAGGTGTCTTTTGTGTTTATAAGCGACTAAGGCCACGTTTGTTTCCAGGAATTCACTTTCCTGGAAACCATTTTCCTCACTTTCTCATGTTTGGCAAATACATGGAAAGTGAGTCAAAGGAAATTAAATTCCGGTCAAAGGAAATTTTAATGTTAATCTCAGGAAAGTGTTTTCCGCTTTTTATTCTTGGAAAACACTTTCCTGAGCCTGCGTTCTCATGCTTTTTTAACTGTTCATGTTAATTGCACTGTTTGATGAACAATGCAATTAACATGAACAGTGTATTGCGTACACTGTTCACTCAAAAAATAGTGAACAGTGCAGTTCTCTTGCACTGTTCACTTGCTTGCGGGAACCTTTTTTTTTTTTTTTTTTTTTTAAGTGTGCTATTTTTTTAGCATTTAAAAAAAAAATAGTTTAGAGTGAATTTTATACCTTAATATTTTATCCAATTTTATTACTTGCTAAAAATATTATTAAAACTATAGTTTTTGTCGGATGTATTTCGTATGTAATGGAATTATAAATGGTTTTATGGAATAGTAAAAAATATTTCACAAGCTTATTTCTCTATAATATGATATGATATATATAGTTATATTTTATAAAATAAACTATGTATGAATATAGGATATAATAAAAAAAAATTCATCATTATACATTTTAGATTTCATTTTTTTTTATTGTAAGTGATTAAATATTTTATATATATTAGATAAATTTGAAAAAAAAATTAATTTATTAATAAATTATTTTCCAGTTTATTTTTCATAATACAACCAAACACTGGAAAGTGTTTTCCATAACACTACCAAATATCGAAAAATACTTTTCTGAAATTCACTTTCTAGAAATTCACTTTTCCCGGAATTCACTTTTCAAAAAAAATTCACTTTCCTGCAAATAAACAGAGCCTAAGATTCTTGTTTTCTAATCATTATAGAATAATAATATCATCACATAGACTAAAGAGGACACAACTTATTGTCATGACCCTTTCTAAATTTTTAAATTGAAATTTCGTTCTTATATTTAAAGATATTTCATTTAGGTCCCTAATAAAAGTTTGTTTATTACACTTGTGACCCAAAATCTTTCACTTTACTTTTATTTTTGCCCTTTTATTTTCTCACTTGGACTCACTGCTGGTAGAGAACTTGTGTTCGAATCTCAACGGGTGGATATGAAAAAATATTTAGCCAAAAAAAAGCCGGGTCCAACCAACGGTAAACCTCGTTTAATAATTAACCGTGAAAACTCAAACTCACAAGAGCACAAAACCCTAAACCCTACCAATAACTAGAAGCTGCCGTGCTGCTTCTAGAGCCTTCTCTCCCTCTACAAAAAGCACAAGCTCTCCCCTCGCCCAGCCTCCTGCTCGTGCTCTGTCTTTATCATTTCGACAATACTTCCCCAATAATCCCACAAAAGTTTCTCCTTGTTTCTTCTCTCTTGTAAGTTTTATTAACACTACTATGCACCGCTTCACCTCGAGCCTCGCTTCTAAAGCTCGGTACTTTCCTCTTTCTCCTTCATTATTTACATCTGGGTTTTTGTTATTTTCTTCGCTTTCCATTTGGTTGCTGAGAAAATGCACAAGAAAAAAAAGGAAGATCGGAACTCGATGGATATTTTTGATCACAGTAGTAGTTCATTAGCTAAGTGGAGCTAAAACTGAACCCTCAAGAAATTTGTTTGAAATTGGATTTTATTTTCATTCACATCGTAAACAACCTAACAAAAATTCAATTTTGTGATTTCTCTTGCTTCATAATGATGGGTTTTGCCTTCTGTGGGTTTCACAGGATTGCTAGGAGCAGCAGCAATCAGGTTAGTGCTGTTGCTTTTATCGGTTTGGTGTCCAGTTTTTACATCATGTTCGATCTGATTCCGGCTGTCCTGCTGAAATTCAAATGACTTTCTCTCTCAAAAGCAATTCTTTTGCGTGTTTTTGTCAGATTGGAAGTAGGTTGAGTTGGAGCAGAAACTATGCTGCCAAAGACATAAGATTCGGTGTGGAGGCTCGTGCTGGGATGCTCAAGGGTGTTGAAGAGCTAGCTGATGCTGTCAAAGTCACCATGGGCCCTAAGGTACTGAGACCAATTGCCTGTTTGATCATGTTTTACTGATGTTTGATGCCCTTGAATACAATCTTAAGAGTTTCATTTTTTGGTCCAATAAAGTATAGTGAGATTTTAATTTTGTAGCAGACTGGTTTTATTAGACTTTTTCATAAATTTAAACTATATACAGTCTTCAATGGTAACACTGCAACGGAAAATATGTTTTTTCTTGGCAGAAACTAGTGTTGCAGGAGCCTAATAGATCAACAATAGGGCTTGTCCAAATGCTTTATTCTTTGGATTTTCCAAGATAAATGTGGATGTTTCTTTTCCTCTTGCAACATCTTATCGAGGATGATGAATCATTAATGCATTTGAGTTTCTTTGGTGGACCATAGTTATTTTTTGCCAAACTTTGTCTCTCATATGAGGAAATGAGCAAGTTGATTAATAAATAATGAATGTTATTCTTGGTAATTTGTGGTTTGCAGGGTCGCAATGTGGTTATTGAACAAAGCTATGGTGCCCCTAAAGTCACAAAAGATGGTGTGACTGTTGCTAAAAGCATTGAATTCAAGGATAAAGTCAAGAATGTTGGTGCTAGCCTGGTGAAACAGGTTGCAAATGCCACCAACGACACTGCAGGCGATGGTAAGGTTTCTTCCCCTTAACAGCTGTTATCTATATTTTGACCATCCGGGATTTAGATTGGTGCTGTAGCATTTGGTCATTAGTTTAGGATTTTATGCTACAGGTTCTAAATCTTTTTTTTTTTTTTTTTTCATAGTTTACTGCATAGTTTTGCTTCTTTGTTGGTTCTGTCTCACTGGGCAATGAGAGCTTTTCCAATGTGTTTGCAGGGACCACTTGTGCTACGGTTCTCACTCAAGCAATATTTACTGAAGGATGCAAATCAGTTGCAGCTGGAATGAATGCAATGGACCTAAGACGTGGTATCAGCATGGCAGTTGAATCAGTTGTTACCAATTTGAAGAGCAGAGCAAGAATGATCAGCACATCCGAAGAAATTGCACAAGTTGGTACAATATCAGCAAATGGGGAGAGGGAAATTGGTGAATTGATAGCAAAGGCCATGGAGAAGGTTGGCAAAGAGGGAGTTATAACAATTCAAGTAAGTTGTGCATTGTCTTGATACATTTTTTTCTGTATTCTGTTATTGATACTTTTCTCCATAGTCTCTTGCTACTCTTTAAGTGTCTTGGTACTGTTATGAAGGATGTCAAGTTTCTGAGTACTGTTTTTCTTGACACATGCAGTGAGTTGCTAATGGCTACTTATCTCATTCCATTAATCATTCTTTCATTTTTTTTGTGTCCAAAATATGCATTTGCCCTTATCCCATGTCAAACTGTTGCAGGATGGGAAAACATTATCTAATGAGTTGGAAGTTGTCGAGGGGATGAAGCTTGACAGGGGCTATATATCCCCTTATTTCATCACGGACCAGAAAACCCAAAAATGTGTAAGTTTTTACTTCTGATTCTAATCATGACATTTCTTGAGATCTAGGGGGTGTCCACATGATAGAATAGTTCAAAGTAACTGCTTCTACTGTCATTGAGTTTCTATTATCTTTTCTATACCTGTGCACAAACAGGAATTAGATGACCCTCTCATTCTGATCCATGACAAGAAAGTCTCAAGTTTGCATGCTGTGGTGAAAGTACTAGAGTTGGCTTTAAAGGTACACACTTTATTTCCAATCACTTTGTTTTTGGAAGCTGGAGCGCAAATGCAGTGCTGTTCATTTTTTGCTTAACCGTATTTGTTCAGAGACAAAGGCCCTTGCTGATTGTTGCTGAAGATGTGGAAAGCGAGGCCTTGGCAACTCTTATTTTAAATAAGCTTCGTGCTGGAATCAAGGTCTGTTCCATTAAGGCCCCTGGTTTTGGAGAGAACAGGAAGGCCATATTGCAGGATCTGGCTGCACTCACAGGAGGCGAAGTGAGTTTACTTCTGCACATATATTGAATTTTGTGTCATATCCTCTAGTTCCATTGAGCAAGTTCTTAACTTCTGTTTTGCAGGTTATAACTGAAGAGCTTGGCCTCAACCTTGAAAATGTGGATTTGGATATGCTAGGCAGTTGCAAAAAGGTGAGCTCAAATTGTTGACTGTGGTGTAGTAAACTCGGGTACTAGCACTAGCACTGCATGGGGAGCCAGATGGGCTGGATTTGGATCGGGTGGAATTTAGTTTAGATCTTGTGGGCAGTAGTGAAGGCAAGACATTGAAGAGTTAGACTCAAGGCGAGGGTGTGGCTGTCTGTAAAAAGTGTGTATTTTGATGCATGACTAGTTGGGTTTTGTCTTATAGGTTACAGTATCAAAGGATGACACAGTTATTCTTGATGGTGCTGGCGATAAGAAGTCCATTGAAGAAAGATGTGAACAGGTCAGTTTTGCTTCGTTGCTGGACTATGTTTAGCCATCCTTCGACGCAAATGAATACCATGATTTTTGTCTGTTGCTCTGTAATTACAGATCCGATCTGCAATAGATTCAAGCACTTCTGACTATGACAAAGAGAAGTTGCAAGAAAGATTGGCGAAGCTTTCTGGTGGTGTTGCTGTGCTGAAGGTCCGCCAACTTTCATACACACTTCCCATATCCTCGCCTATTAACTTACAAATTCAATTATGGGCATTTACTCTAGCCAAGTCATCTATCTTCTAACTGGATTTATTGCTTAAAAGTTGTAAGCTGGGTTCACTAATGAAAATTTTGCTAATATTGCAGATTGGAGGAGCTAGTGAAGCTGAAGTCAGTGAGAAGAAAGATAGAGTTACAGATGCCCTAAATGCCACAAAGGCTGCTGTAGAAGAGGGTATTGTGCCAGGTAAATTTTCCATCTGTCTCTCCTCATGTTATATGGTAGAATTAAAATCAACGATCAAATCCTCAAGCTGTTTTCTTTTGCAGGTGGTGGTGCTGCTCTTCTTTATGCATCAAAAGAGTTGGATAAGCTTCAAACTGCAAACTTTGACCAGAAGATTGGTGTTCAAATTATCCAGAATGCCCTGAAGGTTTGTCCTTCATCATGTGTGCGCGTGTGTATAAGTGTGGTTGGGTGCTGTATACATAAATATTTATTCTTCAAGATTGAATCTGGGTGCAAGTTTGAAGATCCATGCACTTTATGATTCTGCGTATAGCCAAGCTTGAAGTATTACAACATTAATGTGAATTTGATGACCTTTCTATTATGTTACCACTGAATCCCAAAATTGAACCTCCAATGGCAGACTCCTGTGCATACAATTGCTAGTAATGCGGGAGTTGAGGGAGCTGTTGTTGTTGGTAAGCTATTGGAGCAGGACAACCCTGATCTAGGGTATGATGCTGCCAAAGGTCAGTGATTTTTTTCTTCCTAATTTTTTTGTTTACTTAATCCACTGGTACCCATTTTTCAACTATTTTGTTTGGTACGTTCATGTATTACCAGGTGAATATGTTGATATGGTGAAAGCTGGAATTATTGACCCACTGAAAGTAATTAGAACTGCTTTGGTCGATGCTGCCAGGTAATTCTTTAACTTCTTTTAGGTTTGGGGTTTGGTTCATTATCATCTTTAGCATCTTGCCGAGAAGCACTTACTAATTTTTTTGCTTTCAGTGTCTCATCGTTGATGACAACAACTGAGGCTGTTGTAACTGATCTTCCAAAGGATGTAAAGGATGCTCCAGCAATGGGCCCAGGCATGGGCATGGATTATTGAGGTTGTTTTTTAGACATTGATCCGAACTGCCTGACATAAATATTTCACCCTTCGTACCCAAATCAGTGAGCATTGTTCTTCTGATCGAAAGACATGTAATCATAGTGAGCAAGTTGCGGCATGTAGGTAGTGTTCGATGATTGGATAATGGATTTTTGTTAGGGAAAACTTGCATGTAAGGGGCCTTTTTCCTCAAAATAAAACGTTGTAAACCAAGAGCTCGGTCTTGTAGTTCCCTTCCTTCTGTTCTCCTGCAAGAAACACCATCCCCACGAACCATTTCTACCTGTCTTGTTTAGTCCTCCTTTCCAGTTGTAGACAAAAACGAGAATGCAACAATGCGATGGCTAAGACAGTACACCTCAAACCAACCCAAAGGAGCCTTGTGGTCGTTTGAGGATATCTCCTACCATATTTTAATACTTACTATTATACATTTTACCCGACCCCGCTATGAGGAAAAATAAGATGCTCCCAGGAGTTTTTTGTTTTCACCAGAGGCATTCGCAATGCTGGTGTTGCCTACTGCCCTCGGAGAAGCCCAGCTCAGCTGATCGCTTGGCTACCAAGGAAGAGGCTAATTGCAGAGCAGATCTTGCTGCTTGGTTGTAGCAGGCTACCTTACAATACTGATGCTTGGCTGCACCAGGCTGGGGGGTTTCCTCTGTGCCTTTTCATTTGTACAAGCTTCCTCGGCTCCGAGCTGTTTCCTTCTATAATATTTTTCTAGGCCCACAAGTATATTTGGAAGGCAGATGAAAATTGAATGAACATGACCTGCTTACATGCTTCAGAGTTATTACCGCAATCATCCTAATGCTAAATTGTGTTTACGTAAACATGCAACAAAATCTTCAAGTTGATTACCTGACCATGTTGGGTCAGTTTGAAAACTTGTTTCTCTCAGATTTATTGTATTTGGCCAAATTGGATAAATATCCTCGAACAAAAGATCACGGGACATGATCCATACCCCCAAAATCAAAATCAAAGGTCTTGGAACATATACAAGAACAGCAATCAAAATGGAAGTACACGACTAAAATATATCTGATAAACCTGACCAAATTGCAGTTGTAACTTGTTAGATGAAACAGGGAACCGAAATTCCCCCCCTGTCCATTTTACCAATCATTAATTTTGATCAAATATGAAAAGATGCAGTATTTATCTCTACAGGCAAAATAATAATAAAAAATGTTTATTTTCCTCGTATGGACGTAGTTGCAATTCCTGAAACGATAGCTGTGTTGGCAAATTCCGAGTACTGGTGTCTCTAACAACACAATAATCATCAACAAACACAGAGATATTATACCTGTAAACATAGAAAAGATAGCAAACACTGTGGTCAAGAAGACTCAATCTTGATTCCATAGCTTCTTAGTCTTAGTCTTAGTCTTAGTCTTGCAATGTTATCATTGAGTTTTGTAGAAAGAAACTGAATTTCTTGGTAAAAAAAAGTAAAAAGGAAAGAACAGGTATGTAATAACTAGGTTAACTTGTGATACAAGATTGAGAGGAGAAGTAAGACCGCAAAGAAAACGAAGAAAATAACCATGTAAAAAAACATCTTTTCTTCCAAATATCTTCTTGATCTGGGAGGGGCGGTTTGAGGGTGGAGAGTTGTCGATTTGGGGCTGCCTTCTTCTATCGGCTTGCCTTCCTCTAGGAAATCTAACAAATGTTCTATCGGGATCCATCATATTGAGAGGCTGTGCGGGAGAGGGAGAGGGAGATTGAGAAGTTGAAGAAGAAGGAAATGTTAATGAAGGTGAGTTATCAATGCGCGTCTAAGAGAGGAGTTTGTTAAGTTGACATGTGAGTAATGTTGAGGCTGCAAGATGGCTAAAGAGATATAGATGGCAGGGTCTTCTAAATATCCTGCTGTTAATTCTATCTCGGCAGCTCGTGTAACGGTATTTTGGCGGGAAAGAAAGTTAATTTCACCAGCTAACGTCTTCTTTTTATTATTATTATTATTATTATTTTAGAAACGAGTCTTAATTATTGTGATTGTACTGTTTTGGTAATGCGTTAAGTGTTTTCAGAAATGACTTCTTATGATTTTTTATTTTTATTTTTGATATTAACTGTTTAGATGATTGAAAAACATAAAAAATATTAATTTGATTTTTTTAGATAAACAACAATTTAAAAAATACTTTGAAAAATATATTAAACAACGAGAATAAACACTCTTTAATATAAATATAAAAGACTAAGATTTTCAATGTTTTAAAATATATATTTTTAAAAAATACAAAATGAAGGAAGCTCCCAAAAATAACCTAAGACAACTATGGTTCAAGTTGCCCAATATTAAAGACCAATTAGTAGTTTTTTTTTTCATTCTTGATTTATACAAATAATAAGCAACTTCATTAATAAAAACATGGTGTACTTATTCTTACATGATAAAATCCTACCATACAAGATTCAAGAAAAAAAGTTTGAAGTAGTTGATCAGACTCCGCATAAAATAAAATAAAATAATATTGACAGCAATTATATTTTCACAACTATACTTCTTTGTTGACCACCACTACTTACAATGCTCCCTCCAAATACATCTGTTTTAGATATTGTTATGCTTTCTTTTATATATTGTTATACTTTTATAATTTTCAGATATTATTTGTTACATATTATGAATCTCAACAAGTGGATCAACAAGGAATTGTGGGCTTTGTATTAACTAAAATGAATCAATCAAACAATTCAAAGTAGGACATGTTTTTAATCTTAAATTATGGTTCTTTGTTCGATCATATCTTAGACAAATTAATTATAAGATTTTCTATAGAGAAATCATAATGTTGTAAACTTATTAAAAAAACTATGGTAGTTAGGCATAAGCACATGGTGGATCAAATTTTAGAGTATGGTCTCATACTCTTGTCCATAAAGATATCTCTATAGAATAAGAGTTTTTAAAGTCGTGTTCCATAATAAACCATTTTTTATTTGTTAGGAAGAGTTTAAGGAGGACTATGTTTTCTTCATCCTTGCACTATTGAATGAAGAAATAATCCACCAATACAAATGCATGTGAAGCTTATGCGTTAGCGAGTAAATACAAGGGTATACAATGAGGAAGATAAATATTTTGAATTTGAAATTATTGTAAAATCGTAAAATCGGTCATAAAATCAGGATTTTACTTGATTTTACATAATTTTATTTTAACTTTATCATTATTTTTTATTTTTACATGATTTTACAAGATAAATAAACTCTCATAAAATGATACAATTTTACGAGTCAACTCATGATTTTAACAATTTTGGATTGAACAATTAGATGACTAATTGAAAAGTAAGAATTGTTATTCACATAATTTTCGCTCAAACTCTAAAAATCACTTAATTGTTTAACATGCTCCACAAGAATTTGATTTTTTTAAAATTACCTTTTTTGCTGATTTCTTTTCTTCAAGAAACCCAATAAATAGTACTCTTTTAATGAGAATTAAGGGGAAGAAGTGACAGTGAGATTGAAAGTGTTTGTTTGTTAAAAGGATGGAATTGGAATTTTCAAAAAGGTACAAGGTTAAAATAGTAAGTAAATGTGAGAAAATTATAAAGCTATTTCCTTCCCCCCCATTATCCCTAATACAGGGGTGAGACCTTGAAACACAATGAAGGTTAAAATTTAGCCTTCATTCCTCTTTCATTCCATTAAAAATCTTCTTTCAAAATGTCATTATCCTTCATTCCCTTGCCCTCTCCCTCCATTCACCCCTTTCTCAAATAAACTATAATGCATATTATGTTCTCTCTCTCTCTCTCTCTAATTTTCTAAGTTTTTTTTTTTAATTTAACTATATTTTTTAATATTAATTAAGAGTGTTTAAATTTAAAATTGTTATTAAATTCAATATAATTGTTTAAATTTAAAATTTTCTGGCCCAACTCTTTACTTAATTTAGATTTTAAATTAAATCATGTGGAAGCCGCATCATCAGCTAGACATATCTAAAGAAAAAAATATCAAAGAAAAAAAGAAGAAGAAACAAGTTATCTTCATCCCTAAAATAATTTTAATTGCTATTTATTTTATTTAAAATAATTTATAATTTTTTTTTAAAATTTTATCATCTTTTAACTTTTTCATGTGTCGGATTTGATCTTTATTATCTTAATTGGTATTTATTTTATTTAAAATAATTTAAAAAATTATTATTTTTTTAATTTCATCATCTTTCAAATTTTTTATCTGTTATATATGATCCCTATTCTTTTAATGAACTTTAAAAAATTAAAAAATTAAGAAGTTATTTTTCAGCTTACTTTTTATAACATAATAAAAAACTAGAAAATATTTTCAATTTATTTTCTGTCAAACTACCAAATATAAAAAAGTAACTCACTTTTTAGAAATTTATTTTCTATAAAAACTACTTTTAAATAAATTAAAAATTATTTTTAGTAAACAAACAAAATTTAATAAAAGTTTATATTTAGTGGCTGCGATTCATGATTGGGTTTCTTTATTTAGGAAAATTGATATAAAGTCAACCCTTGTTATATTATATTTTATTATAGAAATAACCAGAATAGAATGATTAATCACCATAACAATTAAAATAACAAGTACGGACTTTAACAAATAACAATAAAGCATCTAGTTTTTTACGCGGAAAACTTAAGTCTATTCCCTAAAATCTTAGTTTTTTTTTTTTTTTTTTTTTTTTTTTTTAATTTACGGTAGATTTTTAGGCTAGCTTGCATGCACCTTGATCAATTTTTACGGGTATTGTTATTAAACCCAGCCTGGCCCGGTAGGTCGACCTGGGACCCGGTGACTGGACCGGTCCGAGTTTAATAAAAGACCGGATGTGGAAACAGCCTGGCCAACCCAGGCGACCCGACCAGTCGACCCGGGCAAACCCGGATGAAACTTGGTTTTTTTTTTTTTAATGTGGGATTTGAAATCTATTAGTATATATACTCTATATTCCCAAGAAAAAAAAATCATGTTTTTTCAATGTGGGATGAAAAACCTTTTGGTTTAAATACTTCAACTTAAAAGGATAACATAATATCTTTTCAATGTAGGATTTGAAGCCATTTCGTATATATATTTTATATTTCCAAGAAAACAATCATGTTTTTTTAATGTGGGATTTGAAATCTATTAGTATATATACTCTATGTTCCCAAGAAAAAAAATCATGTTTTTTCAATGTGGGATGAAAAGCCTTTTGGTTTAAATACTTCAACTTAAAAAGTCTTGAAATTAACGATTAGATAAGCCTCTAGTGGCTATAAATATTAGCAACCACAGGGCTCGAATCTGAGATAATAGGAGAAGCAAATTTTTTGATCCTAAGCTCTTATCACCGAGACACCTACTTGTTGGTTAAAAATCTTAGTTTTTAATTTGGTTTGTTGTTGTTTTGAAAATTCACACTTCAATACTTTTTTTTTTTTTTATCTTTTAGTCTCTAAATAGAAAGTGATAAATCAATTGTTTAGGAGAGAAAAAATGCTTAGATGATCTCATTGTGCTCATAAAAAAGCTAATATTTATGTTAATGAATTCTAGTTTAATAAAAGTGGTGTTTTCATTTAATATTTATGTTAATGAATTCTATTTTTTTTATATAAAAAATTCAGGATTCATTAATTTTTTTTCATTTAATTTTTAATTTTTAGAGTGATTAAAAAGTGTTTTGAGATTAGAAAATATATTTATTGAGATTTTTATAAGGTTTTTGAGTTGCTGTGAAGTTAAAATAAATATATATAAAAAAAGCTTGGGTTTTGATTTCTAGACTATAAAAATTAACCATAAAACTATCTAGGAGGTGATAAGTTGTTTGATATGCCACATAACAACCCATAATCTAGAGGAGTTATATATAAAAAATAAAATGGAGTGGACTTTACCTACTTCAAAAAAATAAATAAAGAGGCATGTTAGGCGAAGCTTTTTTCTATGGCTTGCTAGGTATATGGGCATGGCTTACCGGTCTGAACAATGTTTTACCTCAATTTTTTTATTTAGTTATTGTTTAATATCTTCTCTTTTATTTTTCAAATTATGTACTTAAAAATTTTAAAAAATAGTGATTATCTTTATATATATATATATATATATATTAATTTCGTAATGCTTGGAAGAAACAATGAAAATTCTTGTGTGATTTTTTCCCAGGAACCTTAAAACCCGATCGAATTCCTCATATAATAAAAAACTAGAAACGAAAGAAAAACAAACCTACTACTCTCTCCACAAGCATTGAATTGTCTCCAAATTATTTGACCACATAATGAAATACTATTGGCTGGCACATTCAGCAACAGAACCGCAAACCACACACACCAGTGCCACAAGGTTGTCAATTCCGTTCCGTTTCGCCCGGAATGATCGAAACATTCCATACCATTTCAAAAAATGAAACAAAATGGAACGAATTTCATCTCATTTTAAATCTCGGTCCGTTCCGGATTTTTCGGCTAAATTCCGCTCGGAACATTCCGGTTTCATTTCACATGTTCTGTTCCGTTCTTGAAAAGCCATTGAATCAAATTGAACTTTGTTCAATTTAATTAATTAAACCACCCAATTATAAAAAGCTCTTTTTCATTATTATTTTTAATAACAATGATATTAATTTTTTAAAATTAGATTTATCACTAATATATATGGTTTATATTCATGTTATTTTTTTCATGTTTATACTTTGTCGGAATTTAAGCAAAACAAGTGATGCTTTAGATTCCATTAGCTTTGATAACATTGACCTAACTTTATATTTAAAATATTTTTGATAAAAAATTTTACTTTCATAATATTTTGATATTTTGTTTAAGTTGAATTACTTTAAGTTAAAGATCTATTTAATCTTGACTATTTAGAAATATTTTAAATTTTGAAATTATATTTATTTGACATTGTGTTTGTATTGCATAATTTATAATTAATTTATCTTGAATTTGAATTATGTTTGTTGAATATATATATATAGTACAACCACAAAACGGCACGCTGAAACATTTCAAAACTAAAACATTTCATTCCAATTGAAAAAATAAAATATTTATCGAAACAGAATTGACAACCTTAGTCCTATCAACAACCGTGGTGACATTGCAATGGCAGCTCTAGCCATGCTGCCTTCAGCCCCTGCAAACACCACCACATGCATCATCTCCATTGCTTTTTATAACCCAAATCTATCGATTAATTAAAATCCTTTATTATTTAACATGACGATCCACTCATCCTTTCTTATAAGAAAACTAGATGGAATCCCATTAAAGAGGTCATATTCTTGATAAATAAAAATAAAATCATTGGAGCCATATTAATAACTAAATAAAAACACAGTGATAAAATATAGTTTTAAGATCTCACCGAGGTAAGTTGAACTAATTTTTGCTACAATAAAATAATATCATTTTAATTTTTTTAAAAATAAAATATCGTTTTTTAAAATAATTAATTCAAAATCAGTTAATAGCCGGTCCGAGTTTTCTGATTGTGCTTGTAACAAAATCCTGCAGCAAGTGCACCATTCTATGTGTGCATGCCGTTTCTTGTGCAGAAATTGTTCCTTTTCTCTTTTCACACTCCTCGATTTATTTCCGATTTCCTTGTTGACAAAATTAAATTAATCTTGTTCAAATAATGCAAACACATTGTTAAACACTAAAAGAATTGAATAAAACTCATAAATGCCAAAATCTCAATTTCACGAGTCTAATAATATTTATGTAAAATAAACATTTATCGTTCTTAATAATTCTGAAAACAAGCTGGCATGTTGTGTAAGAACATGTCCATGCACAAACTTGCCGCACCACAGAGATAAATGAACCAGTGAAGTCTAAAATTTGAATATGCATAATATATAATCTTTTTATCTGGGATTGCAACTAGCTCTTATAATTAACTAATAAGATTAACCAAAAACCTGTTGCCTTCTTTCGGATAGTCAAGGAGATGGTGTGAACCAGCCCACCTTGCACTTTAGCAGACGATTGAAACTAGGGAATAATCTCTCAATTCTCCCGCTCTCCAGGTAGCATATTCCTGATTCACGAGACACACGACGAAGTAACATTTCCTCTCTTTTCTGATCATCACCAGACACTTGTGAGAAGCAATTATCGTTCTCTAGAAAGAAAATGCAATTTCTTTGGATACCGCAAGGCAAATTCTCTGCCGGAACTGAAACTGACCGGCCACCAGATGTCAAGAAGATCAACTGGTCACTTAAGCTCTGCACACTACGCAAGATCATGCCTGCGTTAGGACCCACCTCGTATACACTGAAGCCGCTTACTTTACAATAGAAACGCTCAAAATCACCCTCTTCATCATAGAAACTTTCAAGATCGTCATCATCTTCATACAAACGTTCCTCCTCCTCGTCTTCATCATGATAAAGATAACAAACGTTATGTGCAAGAATTATCAATAGTTCACCATTGACTGATTCGACTAAATACGGCTCATAGTAAACATGTTTGATGATGGCAATATCATGTCTCAAATGCTCAATCTCTAAGAACGGATTACGACCAGCATTCGAAACTGGAATGAACTTTATTCTCACCTCATCATCCTCTGCCAACTTAAAGATGTGCGTCTCAACATGCTCGATTTTATGTGATAAGACGCATAAATCTCCATTGTAAAACAAGATATCACGGAACTCTATGTCGCGATTAGTTTCACGGGGAAAGATGCTCCAACACTTGTCCCCAAGTCTACACAGCGCCAAATTCCCACAGTTGCTCGCTTCAAACTCGTTAAATCTCAAGGCAATGATGGATTTTGAAGGGTCCGCAGAGGATAGTTCAACCCTACCAATAAACTCAGCGACATTGAATCCTCCCATATTGAAAATACAATTGGTGACAAACGAATAGTAATATGGAACTAAAGTTGACAGGGATGGAAGTTGGTGAATGGCTCCTGAAAGTGGATTGAAAAGGTAGATTTCTGTGTCAGGAATTGGTTTAAAAGAGAGATAACTCGAGTACTTTGTATCGCGAATATACTGCCCTTCCTTGGCAATAGCCAACCAACCCCTGGATACTTCAACAGACACCCCTCCTAGCAATACCTCTGGCAAATTGCGTTCATGAACCTTGTTTCTCGATAGGTCATAAAACTTCAAGGACTCACACTGCGTGTCGTGGGGGAGGAGTAGCCATGGTAGTTTATCCATGATAACCCTATCATCTTCTGGAACTCCCGGTTGACCAAACCCAATATCGTCTTTGCAGCGATTGGAAAATAACATCTTGATAAAGGATGGCAAACGGCAAGAAAGATATTCTCCGAGCTTTCTATACAGACGAAACAATACTCTTGCATTCATATCTAACGAGAAAATATATGATATTTTATGAAAGTCTGAATAATAATATGAGTTTCAAACAAAAATAAACTAGACAGTGTTATTTATATTAGTTATAGACGTACAATCCTTCATAAAAAAGAATTTCTATTTAAAAGTTACTTGACTAATTGAATCCATCTAGTACCAGGACTACTAACTAATAGAATCCTAATTAAATTGAAAATTCTAATCTAAATAGAAAAAGTGAAACACAAATACAACGCACCGTATATAACTTTGATTTTAACGTTTACTATTAGTCAGCATAAAGCTTAATTAGAAACGTTATTAATCAACAATCAATCCGCTAAGTGCCAGAAAATATTATTTCATCCATGAAAAAAGTGCCAGAATGTCTAATTATATACCACCAACTCGATTTCTTACTGAAAAAAGTCCGGGCGTGATGCAATTTTAAAATTTAGAAGGGAGCTTCGCATGATTACGATTGAAGAGTCCCTCAAGTTAACTTGTTATAGATGATACACTGACCTCTAGTCCGGAACTGGGGTCACAGTCTGTAGGCAAAGCTCAAGGTGTATATGTGGCAAGCTCAGCAGATGGGAGCACTCAGCTGATGGCATTTACAGCTATGTTTGAAGGAGGTGAGTACGGTGATAGCCTCAACTTTTATGGCATATACAAGATCGGAAGCACCATGTCACGTCTGTCAGTTACCGGTGGCACTGGTAAATTCAAGAATGCTAGGGGTTTTGCGGAGGTCCGATCGCTTATACCTTCTGGTCAACATTTCATAGATGGTGCCGAGACATTGCTAAGGTTCACGGTCCCTCTAAGCTACTAAGAATTTGTGAAATTTGAAGAGCATGTTCGAGTTGTTTGTCTTAAAGTGTTTGTGAGCAAGGCGTCATGATTTTCTGTCAAAATTTATCAAGTCAAAGACATTTTATGTATTTCCATCAATATTTCTTTTTGCAATTCTATTAATTGAAAAATCTTGCAAGCGTGCTCTAGGGATTTGATGGCATATAGAGGACAGTTTTCACGTATTCATAAGAAGTCCCTCCCCAGTTATGTGTACCATTAAACCCACAACGACTTCGATGGATATCCTACTGAGGTAAACATATTGTCCTCAACAACAGATGCAAGGTTCATCAGCTCTTACCTCGAAGTTCAATGTTCCTGTTAATATCGTACAAGCTGGTGAGACATGTCTTTCTGCTTGTGGATTCCCTCTCCAACATTGCCACGGGAGGAAAAGGAGCTTTAAAAGAACGAACATATTACAGCACAACGTGGAATTTTAGCTACAAGATGGCTTGTCTGTGTATTGACGCGAGGTATGCAACAAATATATTTAGTAGTGTTATAATTATAAATTAATAATAGACAAGTAATAGAAATTAAAAATGTGATAGAGCAAATATTTTATGATAAAAAAAATTATATTAGTTATCAAAAACTTAAATATTAAATATAATGATTTGTAACAATTTACAATGTTTTATGAGAAAAGATATACAATACTTTTTTTCATATGATTTAGCATTTTGCTATATAATTTAGTTTTTTTGTTAATAAAAAAATAAAATTATAAAGCTAAATTTTTTATCAGCTCAATATTTAAAAAATAAAATCGATAAATATAATTTTAAAAAAAATCATATAAAAAAAAAACAAAAAAAAAAAACCTATGCCATAAAGAAATTTAAAGTTCATCAGCTTTCATTCCAACACGTTGGTTAAAATTGTACATATGTCAACGTTCCTGTTAATATTGTACAAGCTGGTGAGACATGTCTTTCTGCTTGATGATGGACTAGAACCTTTCATCCCTCTCCAACATTGCCACAGGAGGAAAAGGAGCTTTAAAAGAAAGAACATATTACAGCACAACGTGGAATGTTAGCTGCAAGATGGCTTGTCTGTGCGCTGCCACGAGGAATGAAATAAATGTAATTGATAGTGTTATAATTACAAATTAATGCTAGATAAATAATAAAAATTTAAAATATGATGGAGTTAATATTTCATGATGAAAAAAAAAATTATATTGGTGATGTTGTAACCCATTTTTGGGTCCCCATGAAAAATAAAATAAATAGCCAAAAGAGGTTAGAAAAATAACAGGAGGCAGAAGCGCTCGGAAAACAGTCAGAAAATTGGTCAAGGAATTTAAAAATACAAGGATTGGATTTTTGACAGTATATTCTTGAAGGATGAAAGCCCTATTGAGAAGGAAAATTTGAATGTTGAGGAGAAAAGCCCAAATTTGGATGTTTATGGACTTAATTGGATTTTATGGACTTAATTGGATTTTTATGGACTTAATTGGATTTTTATTTGAATTTATAGAAGATTTGATTGCAAGAAAAATTGATTTTTAAGTCAATTTGGGCTTTAATTTGGAGAAATTTAAGTTCTGGGGCCAAAATATATTTTTTAGGAATTTATT
Organism: Populus tomentosa; assembly: GCA_018804465.1. Taxonomy (NCBI): domain Eukaryota; kingdom Viridiplantae; phylum Streptophyta; class Magnoliopsida; order Malpighiales; family Salicaceae; genus Populus; species Populus tomentosa. The sequence goes on along the minus strand of CM031969.1, from coordinate 4,342,994 downwards.
GGGTCAAATCAGGGGCTCAATTGCATAAATATTGAAGTTTAATGGCCAATTAGGGACTTAATTAAGAAAATCCGAAACCAGGGACCAATTTGGAAAAACCGGGTAAATAGAGGGGGCTGTTTTGATTTGGATCAGGGGCCTAATTAAAGAAATTGAAAGTTTATTAATCAATTGAGGGCTAAATTGCATAAATCAGAGGCCAAGGACCAAAGTGAAAAAGGCGGCCAACAAGAGGGGCGGGGACCGAATTTGGGGGACTGATTTGAAGTTTGGCCATTTAAATGAAACGGCGCGTTTTATCCAAAACGACGCCGTTTCATATATATATATATATATATATATATATAAAAAAAAAGCAGAACGGTGTCGTTTTGAACGACACTGTTCATCTTCTTCCTTCCCCCCGGTTTAGCAGCAACAGAGACGAAAATTTGAAAATTCTCCCGCGTCTCTCTCCTCGCCCCCACCACCACCGAAAGAGCCGACCAGCCATGCGTGATTGAAGGCGCACTAACCATGGCCCCCCACCTGTGCTGCCCCTATAAATAAGAGAAGAAAACCGAAGAAGAAAAAGGGGGAGAAAAACCCGAAAGACCCGAAGAGAGAAGGAGAGAGAGAGCGACCCGAAGAGAGAGAGAAGAACAGAAACAAACCGAGAAGAAGGAAACCGAAACAAAAAGAAACCAAAACCGAACCGAGAATAGGCAGCCACTGAGAACAAAAAAAACGAAGGAGAAGGGAGGAAGAAGAATTTTTCGCCACTGTTAGAAACAGCAGCAACGCCGCCCGGAGCCGCCGTCCTCGAGGCCACGACACCGCAGCGCCACCGCAGCTCCACCAGCGATCGCCTCCACGCCAGGTACACATTTCTTCCCCCTGCATTTTTTTCTTCTTCTCGTTGTGGCCGTCTTGCCTCCTGCATGTAGCATGCAGGAGGCGGGGGGGAGAAAAATAATTCTCCCCCCCCGCTGGGCCAGCCCGGTGCTGGCCCAGCCTTGCAAGTCTGGGCCGGTCTTGGCCCAGACTGTAAAAGTTTTTTTTGGGCCGAGATCGGCCCATTTTAGTTTTGGGCCGAGATCGGCCCACTTTAGTTTTTTTGGGCCGAGATCGGCCCACTTTAGTTTTGGGCCGAGACCGGCCCAGTTTAGTGCTGGGCCGATACCGGCCCAATGTCATTGCGGGCCGAGATCGGCCCACTTGAGTTTTTCGGCCCGAGGTCGGCCCAATATCATTCGGGCCGAGATCGGCCCGTCTCCTTTTTTTTAGGGCTGAGCCTGGCCCATTCATTTGGGCCGGCCCAGCCCTATAATATATTATATATTATTATAAATTATAATATATATATATGTGTGTATATGTTATATATATATAAAAAAATATTTATGAAAAATCTGAAAAAATCTAAATTTTTTTTTTATTTTCTTTTCATATATATATATATATATATATATTTAGGGGGTTTGTATTTTTTTTATATATACATGTGGAGGTATAAATTCAGTATTTAAAATATCTGATTTTCGTCGAGACACCTGAAATTTTCAAAGATAAATTTTTTTTTTTTTGCTTTCAAAAATTTCTAAAATTCCTTAAAAATATTGTTTTTTTTTCTCCCGTACATTTTTTTAAAATGACTTAATATTAGTTTGTATTTTTATGATGTGGAGATACAAATTCAGTATTAAAAATACCCGATTTCATCAGAAAAAAAAATATTGTTAAAAAAAATATTTTTCTTGCGTGTTGCATACGGCCAGTACTCTAACATGTTTTCAAAGTTCTTTAAAAAAAAAATATATTGGAAGCCTTGAAAGTGTGTTTTCGCATAGATTTCTTAAACACAAATTATTTTCTTGCATTTTTGGATTTTACAACATGTTTGTAAAACTCCAAAGGGTGTTGGCCAATATTCCAAAAACTATAAAAATCTTATTTTTGGAGAGAGAATTTATTTATTATTCACCGCTAATGTTTGGATAAAGAAATCCTTAAAAGGACGAATATCCAAAATATTATTGGGAATAATAAATCCGCACACATTCTTGAAAGAAGCCTTGATTATAATCGAGGACATTTCAAAATTTTAATTTTTTTTTATTCCACGATTTAGGAGTCACAAACTTTTGAAATACTAAGGGAAAAATGAGCTTTCAAAGCACATGGAATCTCCTTAGATTTCTATCCAAAATCAATTGACGAGCCTAGAAAATACCTACATCATAGCAATTATAGAGCAAACCAAACACCAAGCAGCTTACCTTAGGTAGGGCGTACTAGGGGTGCTAATATCTTCCCTTTACGCAACCAGTCCCTTGCCTTAGAATCTCTGAAAGACCAGTTAGGGTTCCTAGTGACCAAAATACTAGGTGGCGACTCCCAAAAGAACCAAATCAATAAAATAGAATAAAACGAAAGTCGCCACTCGAATGTCGCAAAAACAAACTTTTTGTTTAGGATTTTTTTTTGGGGTGCGACAGGATGGCGACTCCACTGGGGACCCTTGGACTAAGCTTGATTTGTTTGTTTGTTTATATGTGTAATTGATTTTTGTTTTCTTATGATGCTTTGTTTAAAAGCTTTAGCATATATCTTTACATTCTATCATACATAGCATAGTCATGCATCACTTTATTATTATTATTATGTTTTGGAGTGCACACACATGTAACTATTAAGTTTAAGTGGGGGACTAGCAGCTTGCCTTATGACTTGAGTCAAGGTTTAAGTTTGTGTAAACCCCAACTCTTTGCTGAGTGTTTAGACTGATTGTGATTGGTACACGTACCATCCCACTATCTGCTAGACCTCCATATCACCTTTACGAAGGTTGATCACTGGAACAGCAAGAGACCCTCTTTTAGAGACCCAATAGTAAACCTACCCTATGTCTCACGTAGAGGAACTAGAACCTATCCTTAAGGTGTATGTTCCAATATATCTTTTGCATCAAAACAAGTCTAACCCCAATGCATTTTGAAATTGCAGGATTTGTGAACGAAATGGCCATCATCACTAAATCTTCCATCTTAGAGTATGGAAAAAATTCTGAATTGTCACAATTGACTGAAGGAGACTGCCTTAGAAGCGATGCTAAGAAGATGTCACCAATCAAGAACTTGAATTGCATATTGAATGAGGTGAACAAGTTAACGACTCATTTTCAGAATGTGGATAAAGATGCATTTTTTAGGAAATACGGACGTTTGATGGAAATTGCAAAGGTAGAGGTTTTAAGCCCAGCGGTGCGAGCTTTTGTTCATTTTTGGGATCCAGACTACCGATGTTTTTCCTTTGGAAGCATAGACTTATGCCCCACGGTTGAGGAATATGGATTGTTGACCGAGTTTCCCAACGACCTGTATCGGATTTATTCTCCTTTAAGATCCGACAAGATCATCCCTGAACTGTCAAAACTACTCAAGATCTCCAATTTGGAAAAGTTTCAAGAGAAGAATGGTACCGGTTTGAAATGGAGGATGCTAGAATTGGAAAAGAAGTCAGGAGTAGAAAAAGAGAGATTGATTGCCCTAGGTATATTTGGCCTGGTGTTGTTCCCAAGTCAGATTGGTTTAGTGAGTTTGGAGTCCGCTGCTGCTTACGTGGAGTATGAGAATACACGAATCAATCCAGTGGCTGCTATTTTAGCCGAAACAATTTTGACACTTAACCATTGTAGGAGGGCCGGAAAAGGAGCAATGAGATGCTGCACGCAACTGTTGTATATTTGGATGGTTAGCCATATCGAGACAAAGAAACCTGTCTTCAATAATTTTTGGTGGTTCACCCAAAAACCCCTCAAGTTAGTAGAAGAAGAAGAATGGGGAGATCTAGACAACCAGGGATGGGTTGATAAATTAGAAGGTTTACCTAATAGCGAGTTTAAGTGGAGGGCCCCATGGGTAACGACATTGAAGGTCTTAATGAGTTGTGGACAAAGGCGTTGGGTACCATTGGTGGGGATCACGGGTTATGTGAGTTATGCTCCTGCCTTAGTGGTAAGACAACTTGGGGGCATGCAGTTCGTTCCCAGGACTATGGGAATCGCTCAATTCTCTGGTTTGTTCAAAGATCCCATGGCAGAAGAAGTTTTGGAGATCATCAAGCAAGATTGGAAGCATCTAGTGTTGGTGGAGATAGAAGGTTTGAGAGATCCAAGTGTGAGCGAAGGATATATAAAATGGAGAGATTCGGCTACTTTAACCACGCCTCGCGTAGAAGCTAAATCTCCTCAAGATGTAGCGAAGCCTATTAAGAGAAAAAGGGTGAACATTGAAGATGATTCAGCTGCTTCAGCCATGCCTTGTGTAGAAGTCAAATCTTTTCCAACTGTAGAGGAGCCTATCAAGAGAAAGAGGGTTAGTAATGAAGAAGACTTGAGAAGGCAAGTGGAGAAACTACGATTAGAATTGAGCAAGAGCAGAAAAGACAAAGCAGTGTTGGAAGAAATGATGCTAGAACAGGATAAAATGAGAACATTTCTAGATGAGCAAATACAGTCTAGAGATGAGAAAATAACAAAGCTGGAGTTAAAGTTGGTTGAGGAGAAGATTGCTAAGGAAGGAAGTGAGAAGGAGCTTAAAGGGTTGAGTTTGGATTGGATGCAAAGTTGCTCTGAACTTGAAGCAATGGAGATGGACTTTAGCGATTGCCAAGAAAGTGCAGAATATTACCAAGAAAAATTTGCGCAAGTGCAATTCGAGCTGATGGATAGAATTAAGAAGTATGAGGATTTGAATAAGAAATATATGGAGTTGGAAAGCGAAAGGGGAGGATTCGAGGATGTTAAAGCAGAGTTAGCAGTCAAGAAGAATGAGATAAAAGTTATGAGGATAAAGCTTGACAAAGAACGTGAAAAGTCGAGGTATTTAGACGAGAAGCTAATAGCAATGGAAAAGCACAAAGATCAAATCGACACCAACAACACTGCTTTGAACAGAACCAACATATTGCTCATAGAAAAAATGACCAAAACAGATGAGCAAATGGACGAAGCTGCTGCACATGCTCGAATTGTCAGAATCAATGCGCGGAATGTGGGAGGAGACATCATTCGCTATCGCCGAAGCCTCGTTGAAACTGATGCCTTTCTAGGGAAGATTGAGAACCGCGGCTTTGCTTTCTTACCTTTGGCTAAAGAGTTTAGGGAGGAAAGGGATTAGCATGTTGTATTCCTTTTATTTCTAAATGTATTTTATCCAAGCGTTAATGAAAAGGGCGTTGACCCATCTTCTTATGCAAAAATCTACTCTTGGCGAACATGATTCAAGCAAACGACTCGAAAGGCAGAACTCCTATCAAAGCAATGTGCCAAGAGAATGCTTATAATGTGATGGCTGTTATTCGTTCATAATAAATACATTTTTATTGGCTGCATCCATACCCAATAAAACATGCATTTTTCAAGCATGCATCCAGCACAATCATACATTTTTCTCATACATCTATGCATACATCTGCAGATTAAGAAACATAGGTCCCCCTCCTAGAATCCACAACACTCGACAAAGAGCAAGAATGGAAAACGAAGGAAGATCACAACCAGAAGCTCAGTACCAAAGAGAACTGGAAGGAGTTCGGAATGATGTGGCACACTTAACCAGTATGTTAGAGTAATTATTAAGAGCCAGAGATGGAGAAGGAACATCTACTCAACCTAATGAAGCACCAGCAGCAGCTCAAATTCCTGTCGCACCTATAAACATAGGGGCAAATACACCAACTAAGCAGAGTCCTGCTCGGCCTATCCAAATCCCTATTACAATGGATTTAACAAACGAAGATCCACATGACTTTAAATTCTCTAATCATGAAGGAGATGACAAGTGGACTGCCCTAGAAGAGAGGCTAAGGGTAATTGAAGGAAATGATTTGTTTGACCCAATTAGGGCCGCTGAAGTATGTTTAGTACCTAATATTGTCATTCCAAAGAAGTTCAGAGTGCCGGAGTTTGTTAAGTATACTGGGATGGAATGCCCGAAGACCCATCTCTGCTCCTACTATAACAAAATGGCAGAGGTTATCCACGACGACAAAATGTTAATTTACTTCTTCCAGGATAGCTTGACCGGATCGACCCTTAGTTGGTATATGAGGTTAGACAATATTAGGATTAGGAAGTGGACAGACTTGGCGGACGCTTTCTTGAAGCAATACAAGTTTAATCTAGAGATTGCTCCTGATAGGACCAGTCTGATTAGCATGGAGAAAGGAAGTCAAGAGTCCGTGAGGGCTTATGCTCAAAGGTGGCGAGACCAAGCTATCAATGTGCAACCTCCGCTGATAGAGACAGAAATGGTGACTTTGTTTGCCAATACTTTCAGAGCTCCATACTATGAACACCTTATGGGTAGTTCAGCACAACATTTCTACGATGTCGTGCGGATCGCCGAGAGGATTGAACAAGGGATCCGAAGTGGGAGAATTGTAGAACCTCTAGAGAAGAGAGGTTTCATTGGAAAGAAGAAAGAAATTGAGGTAAACAACCTAGAAAGGAGAAGCAAAAACTATCAAATACCTACCCCCCGAGTCACTAGTATTAACTTTTCCAAACCCCCCACTCCAAACCGGCCCAATTAGATAAAATTCCCAGCAAGTAACCCCAACAGTTACCAAAGAAAAGATAACCAATCATCAGAAGAACAATTACCCCCTTTACCAATAACCTTAAAGGAGTTGTATGCCAAGCTGTTGAGTATTGGGCAGATAGCTCCCCTACCTGTGCCACCTATGCAACCACCTTTCCCTGCCTGGTACAACCCCGAGGTGACTTGTGAATACCATGCTGGTCATGCGGGCCATAGCATTGAGTCTTGCTTTGCTTTTAAAAGAAAGGTGTTGCAACTGATCAAAGTGGGATGGGTCACTTTCGAGGATGCGCCTAATCAGAATTCAAACCCTTTACCGAAGCATGTTGATGATAGGGGAGGAGTGAATACCATGGAGATTGGTAGCAAAAAGAGGGTGTTGAAAGTGACCATGGCCAAGCTATACTTGATGTTGGTGCAGCCGGGACATTTGGAAGAAACGACTGAGCACTGCACAAGGGAAAGTAACTTTTGCCCTTTCCATAAAAAGGAAGGGCATCACATTGATGAATGCATTGAATTTCATCAAAAAGTTGCAAGAATGCTAACTCTAGGAGAGTTGAGGATTGAGGACGTAAGTGACAATGAAGAGGTAGGGATGATAGAGAAATGTAGAATCCAATCAACAGCTAATGGTCGCTCAAAACTGGTATTAACTAGGCCCTCCTATGCAAGTAAAGTAAACTATGGAGCGATGCTTGGAGATTATGGTTATACCTCGAATATTGAAGCTCCTTTGCCGCTGTTCCGAACGGAGATAAGTGGGCTAACTCGGAGTGGTCGTTGTTACACACCTGAAGAACTAGAAAGACAAAGAAAGGCCAAAGGCAAGGAGGTGCTGGACCTCGATAAAGAGTTTGAGGTGAATAAACCTGTGACTGAGGAAGAAACAAATGAGTTCTTGAAACTGATGAAGCATAGTGAGTACAGTATAGTGGATCAGTTGAAGAAAACCCCTGCTAAGATCTCCATCATGTCTTTAATACTCAACTCGGAGCCACATCATAATGCTTTGCAAAAAGTATTGAATGAGGCATATGTGCCCCAAGATATCGAGCAAAAGACTATGGAACATCTAGTAGGGAGGATTCATGCTGCCAATTACTTGTATTTCACGGAAGATGAACTTGACGCTGAAGGAACTAGACATAACAAGCCCTTGTATGTCACGGTCCGATGCAAGGATTGTCTCGTCGGCAAAGTTCTCATTGATAACGGCTCGGCCCTGAATGTGTTACCAAGGCATGTGCTGGATGAAATGCCGATAGATCCCTCACATATGCAACCCAGTGTGATAACGGCGAGAGCGTATGATGGCTCATCAAGGCCAGTTATAGGGTCAATTGATGTTGAACTAGCTGTGGGTCCACAAGTCTTTCTAGTAACCCTTCAAGTGATGGATATTCACCCTTCTTATAGCATGCTGTTAGGAAGGCCATGGATACATTCTGCGGGAGCTGTCACCTCTTCGCTACATCAATGTTTAAAATACATTGCCAACGGTGTCCTGGTTACTGTTAAGGCTGAGGAGACTATATCGATGGTAAGAAATGTGGCGGTTCCATTCATTGAAGCAGAAGATTGTAGGGACGGAAACCTTCATGCATTTGAGATTGTGAATACCGAGTGGGTGCCCGAGAACACTGTGTTGAGGAAGCCAGAAATCTCTGAAGCCACTAAAATGGCCGCTAAAATCTTTTTGAAAAACAAGATTCCTTTCCCATACGATATGGAGCAAAGAAGGCCTGAATGGAGGGATATAATCAAATTGAAAGCTGCAGAACAGAGGTTTGGGCTCGGATATAAGCCCAAGAAAGAGGATTACAAACGAGCTGCTGGTGCAAGAAGGGAGAAGAGAATGGCTAGGATGGAAGGAAGGAAGCCTGTAGAAGAAAACTTAGCCATCCCTCCAATCAGGATTTCATTTCCAAAGGCCGCATATGTGATACAACCTGATGGGGGACATGGAGACCTCTTTCAGAAGTTTTCTTCAATGAACATAAACACTCTGGAGGAAAATCAAGTCAAGGACATTGCTGAGAAAATCGAATCCGAAAGGAGGATTGAAGAGCTGCCACAATTGACCATCCACACTTTGGAAGAAGTCACCGTCAAGACTTTTGTCCGGAAGCTAGCCGAAGGGGAGAAGTTCCAGAATTGGGAGACCGAAGAAGCTCCATTGGTTTTTAAAATGTAATCAACAATAATGGTTGGATTATATTGTTTGCCTTTTTTCTGTTTTTATCTAGATGTCAATGGGATTTTATTTTGTTGTGAGCCAATCTTTTATTTTTAATGAGATCATGCATTTTCAAAATTCATCTTGATGTCTTACTATGCATTTACACATCACTTTCCGCTTTCAGGAACTCTGAAAGCGGATCCTCCACAACAACACCTGCACTTTACATTGAGAATGAATGGCCAAAATTTAAAGAATACATAGTGGCTGTAGAAGATGAGGAATGGGAGGAGGAAAACATATGGGAATTCACAAAATTAATAGAACAACACGAACAGGCTTGGAGGCCCGCTAAAGAGGAACTTGAAACCATAAATGTAGGCAATGAAGAAATCAAGCGAGAGCTGAAGATAGGGACTTTGATCACCCCTGCAGCAAAGGAAGAGTTGATTGCACTGCTCAAAGATTATGTGGATGTCTTTGCTTGGTCCTACGAGGATATGCCTGGTTTGGATACAGACATTGTAGTACATAGAATACCACTGATGGAAGGATGCAAGCCGTTTAAGCAGAAGTTAAGGAGAACTCATCCGGAGGTCTTAATCAAAGTAAAGGCGGAAATTGAAAAACAATGGGACGCCGGTTTTTTAGAAGTAGTGAAGTATCCACAATGGGTGTCAAATATAGTGGTGGTACCCAAAAAGGAAGGTAAAATCAGAATTTGCGTGGACTTTAGGGACTTAAACCGGGCTAGCCCTAAAGATAATTTCCCTTTACCACACATAGATATGTTAGTTGATAATGCAGCACGCAGCTCCACATATTCCTTCATGGATGGGTTTTCAGGCTACAATCAGATAAGAATGGCGCCAGAGGATAGGGAGAAGACGACCTTTGTAACACCATAGGGAACCTTTTGCTACAAAGTCATGCCATTTGGTTTAAAGAATGTTGGGGCCACTTACCAAAGGGCTATGGTGACTTTGTTTCACGACATGATGCACAAAGAGATTGAAGTATACGTAGATGACATGGTTGCTAAATCTAAAGAGGGAGAGAGTCATGTCCAAATATTGAAGAAATTATTTGAAAGATTAAGGAAATATAAGTTGAGGCTTAACCCAGCAAAGTGTTCATTCGGGGTGAAATCCGGTAAGCTGTTGGGATTTGTGGTGAGTGACAAAGGGATAGAAGTGGATCCTGAAAAAGTAAAAGCTATTCAATCTATGCCACCTCCCAAGACTGAGAAGGAGGTGAGAGGTTTCTTAGGAAGGTTGAATTACATCGCTCGGTTTATATCCCATTTAACCGCGACTTGTGACCCGATCTTTCGTTTGTTGAGGAAGAAGAACCCTGGAATATGGAATGAAGAGTGTGATAAAGCTTTTGAGAAAATCAAGCAGTACTTGCTAAATCCACCTCTGCTTGTTCCTCCCGTACCAGAAAGGCCATTGATTTTATACCTAACAGTAACCGAAACAGCAATGGGATGTGTGCTGGGGCAACATGATAAAACCGGAAGGAAGGAAAGGGCCATTTATTACCTAAGCAAAAAGTTCACGGAATATGAGTCTAGGTATACTATGATTGAGAAGCTGTGTTGTGCACTAGCATGGGCTACAAAGAGATTACGTCAGTATATGTTGTATCACACTACATGGTTAATTTCTAAGTTAGACCCGTTAAGGTACATTTATGAAAAGCCTTATCTATCTAGCCGAATTGCAAGATGGCAAGTTCTTTTGGCTGAGTATGACATAGTATATATGACAAGGAAAGCCGTGAAAGGAAGTGTTATTGCCGATCACTTGGCTGACCATGCTATGGAAGATTATGAGCCGTTAAACTTTGACTTTCCCGATGAAGATGTGTTTGCAATCGAGGAAGAGAAATCAGATTGGTGGGTTATGTTTTTTGATGGTGCTGTAAATGTATGTGGTAACGGAGCGGGGGCAGTGATAATCTCTCCTGATAAAAAGCAGTATCCGGTTTCAGTTAAGCTGCAGTTCGGGTGCACCAATAACACGGCTGAGTATGAAGCTTGCATTCTTGGTTTGGAGGCTGCATTAGAGATGAACATAAAAAAGATAGATGTTTATGGAGACTCAATGCTGATCATTTGCCAAGTAAAAGGAGAATGGCAAACCAAAGAAGAGAAGTTAAGGCCTTACCAAGAATACCTGTATCAGCTAGCTAAAGAATTTGAGGAAATAGAGTTCACCCATCTGGGAAGGGAAGGGAACCAGTTTGCAGATGCTTTGGCCATATTAGCATCTATAGCCAAGATAGACTTTGGGCACAAGGTACAGCCAGTACACATCAATATCAGAAATAACCCCGCTCATTGTTGCTCAGTCGAAAGAGAAGTGGATGGAAACCCGTGGTACTATGATATCAAGAATTTCATCCAAAACCAGGCATATCCCATGGGGGCATCCAAAATCGACAAGAAGATCTTGAGAAGGTTGGCAATGGGTTTTTATCTTGATGGGGAGATTTTGTATAAAAAATCATCTGACGGGACTTTGTTGAGATGTTTGGATGAATTTGAGGCAAAAAGCACGGTACGAGAAGTCCATGAAGGGATTTGCTCAACTCATGCTAGTGGACATGTGATGGCCAGGAAGATACAAAGAGCCGGGTACTTCTGGATGACGTTAGAGAAGGATTGTATCGATTATGTCCGGAAATGCCATAAGTGCCAAGTATACAGTGACAAAATCCATGCTCCTCCGGCTCCTCTGTTTAATTTAACATCTCCATGGCCCTTCGCGATGTGGGGAATTGATGTGATCGGACCGGTAAACCCAAAAGCCAGCAATGGTCATAGGTTTATTCTAGTGGCTATCGATTACTTCACAAAATGGGTAGAAGCTGGGTCATTTGCTCATGTGACGCAAAAAGTGGTGAAGAAATTCATTGAGAGAGATTTGATATGTCGGTATGGTCCACCAGAAAAGATTATAACTGATAACGCCCAGAATTTCAACGGCAAGATGATAATAGAGCTCTGCACTAAATGGAAAGTCAAGCATTCCAATTCTTCACCATATAGACCAAAGATGAATGGTGCGGTAGAAGCTGCTAACAAGAATGTTAAAAAGATTATTCAGAAGATGGTAGTCACCTATAAGGATTGGCATGAGATGTTGCCATTTGCCCTTCATGCATATCGCACCGCAGTTCGAACCTCAACAGGAGCCACCCCGTACATGTTGGTATATGGAATGGAGGCGGTGATGCCTTTAGAAGTGGAAATCCCATCATTGAGAGTGTTGTTAGACTCTGAGCTGGAAGAGGTAGAATGGGCAAAGGTTAGATATGAACAGTTGAATCTGATCAGTGAAAAGAGGATAGCCGCGATCTGTCATCATCAACTCTACCAAAGAAGGATGGCTAAATCATATGACAAGAAGGTTCGACCTCGAGGATTCCACGAAGGAGATCTTGTACTAAAGAAAATATTACCTTTACCTGGAGAAGATCAGAGTAAATGGGCACCTAACTACGAGGGGCCTTACGTGGTGAGGAAAGCATTCTCAGGAGGAGCTTTGTTGCTATCTAGAATCGATGGAGAAGATCTAGTTAGGCCTGTGAATTCCGACTCTGTAAAGAAATACTACGCTTGATGTATTTCGTAATTTCCCAGTCAATAAAATAAATTTCGGCCATGAATTCTCTTTGTAAAGAGTCCTTTTATATATATATAACATATGATCTCATAGCATTTGAAATCTTCTGTTTAAAAGAACTTTTTATGACATGACTAAGAAAATGACTCCATCAATTGGTGAACCAAATCAAATCTACTTGACATATAGTTGCATATCACACTAGGGGGCAAAAGGTGCACGAAATGCACATAAGGGTCCATAGTAAACCCAAGCCAAAAAGGGGTATCATAATAAAAACTTCTAAAAAAGCATCTTTTATAAGATTTGCTAATTGCAGTTTTCATGAACAAAACCAATTTTTTCCTTTGGCACAAAACTCAATGGAGCAAGAAAGGGCCCCATAAGGAACCAGAGATCTCTTCACTAAAAGGATATGAAGGATATTTCGGTTCATGAGAAAAGCTTGAAACAAGAGCGAAGAGGTTTACGACGAAAGGGGGACCTATGTTTCCAAGATAGGTAACAAAAACATACATGCATATTAACCATAATACATTGCTTTCAAAATTTGTCAGATCGGGGTTTCATCCTCACTTCTTGGGTAGTGCGTTTTCTAACCCTACCTCATTTTTCTGGGTAGGTCACCCATCACAATAAGACCATATTTTTTCTGGGTAGGTCACCCATAAGAATGAGACCATTCTCCATTTTTTACCTGGGTAGGTCACCCAAAGAATGAGACCACTTTTCCTTTTTCTGGGTAGGTCACCCATCACAATAAGACCATATTTTTTTCTGGGTAGGTCACCCATAAGAATGAGACCATTCTCCATTTTTTTTTACGTGGGTAGGTCACCCAAAGAATGAGACCACTCTTCCTTTTTCCTCGGGCAGGTCACCCATCACAATGAGACCATACTTTTCTGGGTAGGTCACCCATAAGAATGAGACCATTCTCCATTTTTTTTTTAATCTGGGTAGGTCACCCATAAGAATGAGGCCATTCCTTCCCCTGGGTAGGTCACCCAAAGAATGAGACCACTCTTCCTTTTTCTGGGTAGGTCACCCATCACAATGAGACCATATTTTCTGGGTAGGTCACCCATAAGAATGAGACCATTCTCCATTTTTTTTACCTGGGTAGGTCACCCATAATAATGAGGCCATTCTTCCCTTTGGGTAGGTCACCCAAAGAATGAGACCACTCTTTCCCTTTTCCACTCGGGCAGGTCACCAATCATAATGAGACCACACACACATTTTTTGTATTGGTTATGAGTAAAGGAATCGCCAGATGGGATTCCAGGTTGAAGGAGATCACTAGATGGGATCTCGGATGGATTTCCATGTTGATCAAACTAAAATAAGATTTCAGAGGATCGCTGGATAAGGATCTCGAGATGACTAAGTTTCGATCATGGTTTTTGGGGCTAAGGAGGATTGTTATAAAGGACAAAGTTTCAGATCAATCAAGCTTCGACCAGATCAGTTTCGGGAGTTTCATTTTGGGTTTATCTTTATAACACTTACTGCGCAAAACCCATGCTCCGTAAGTATTATAAAGAGGGGGCATCTGTTGTAACCCATTTTTGGGTCCCCATGAAAAATAAAATAAATAGCCAAAAGAGGTTAGAAAAATAACAGGAGGCAGAAGCGCTCGGAAAACAGTCAGAAAATTGGTCAAGGAATTTAAAAATACAAGGATTGGATTTTTGACAGTATATTCTTGAAGGATGAAAGCCCTATTGAGAAGGAAAATTTGAATGTTGAGGAGAAAAGCCCAAATTTGGATGTTTATGGACTTAATTGGATTTTATGGACTTAATTGGATTTTTATGGACTTAATTGGATTTTTATTTGAATTTATAGAAGATTTGATTGCAAGAAAAATTGATTTTTAAGTCAATTTGGGCTTTAATTTGAAGAAATTTAAGTTCTGGGGCCAAAATATATTTTTTAGGAATTTATTGGGTCAAATCAGGGGCTCAATTGCATAAATATTGAAGTTTAATGGCCAATTAGGGACTTAATTAAGAAAATCCGAAACCAGGGACCAATTTGGAAAAACCGGGTAAATAGAGGGGGCTGTTTTGATTTGGATCAGGGGCCTAATTGAAGAAATTGAAAGTTTATTAATCAATTGAGGGCTAAATTGCATAAATCAGAGGCCAAGGACCAAAGTGAAAAATGCGGCCAACAAGAGGGGCGGGGACCGAATTTGGGGGACTGATTTGAAGTTTGGCCATTTAAATGAAACGGCGCGTTTTATCCAAAACGACGCCGTTTCATATATATATATATATATATAAATATAAAAGCAGAACGGTGTCGTTTTGAACGACACTGTTCATCTTCTTCCTTCCCCCCGGTTTAGCAGCAACAGAGACGAAAATTTGAAAATTCTCCCGCGTCTCTCTCCTCGCCCCCACCACCACCGAAAGAGCCGACCAGCCATGCGTGATTGAAGGCGCACTAACCATGGCCCCCCACTTGTGCTGCCCCTATAAATAAGAGAAGAAAACCGAAGAAGAAAAAGGGGGAGAAAAACCCGAAAGACCCGAAGAGAGAAGGAGAGAGAGAGCGACCCGAAGAGAGAGAGAAGAACAGAAACAAACCGAGAAGAAGGAAACCGAAACAAAAAGAAACCAAAACCGAACCGAGAATAGGCAGCCACTGAGAACAAAAAAAATGAAGGAGAAGGGAGGAAGAAGAATTTTTCGCCACTATTAGAAACAGCAGCAACGCCGCCCGGAGCCGCCGTCCTCGAGGCCACGACACCGCAGCGCCACCGCAGCTCCACCAGCGATCGCCTCCACGCCAGGTACACATTTCTTCCCCCTGCATTTTTTTCTTCTTCTCGTTGTGGCCGTCTTGCCTCCTGCATGTAGCATGCAGGAGGCGGGGGGGAGAAAAATAATTCTCCCCCCCCGCTGGGCCGTAAGGTGCTGGGCCAGCCCGATGCTGGCCCAGCCTTGCAAGTCTGGGCCGGTCTTGGCCCAGACTGTAAAAGTTTTTTTTGGGCCGAGATCGGCCCATTTTAGTTTTGGGCCGAGATCGGCCCACTTTAGTTTTTTTGGGCCGAGATCGGCCCACGTTAGTTTTGGGCCGAGACCGGCCCATTTTAGTGCTGGGCCGATACCGGCCCAATGTCATTGCGGGCCGAGATCGGCCCACTTGAGTTTTTCGGGCCGAGGTCGGCCCAATATCATTCGGGCCGAGATCGGCCCATCTCCTTTTTTTTGGGGCTGAGCCTGGCCCATTCATTTGGGCCGGCCCAGCCCTATAATATATTATATATTATTATAAATTATAATATATATATGTGTGTATATGTTATATATATATAAAAAAATATTTATAAAAAATCTGAAAAAATCTAAATTTTTTTTTTATTTTCTTTTCATATATATATATATATATATATTTTTTTTTTTAGGGGGTTTGTATTTTTTTTATATATACATGTGGAGGTATAAATTCAGTATTTAAAATATCTGATTTTCGTCGAGACACCCGAAATTTTCAAAGATAAATTTTTTTTTTTTTGCTTTCAAAAATTTCTAAAATTCCTTAAAAATATTGTTTTTTTTTCTCCCGTACATTTTTTTAAAATGACTTAATATTAGTTTGTATTTTTATGATGTGGAGATACAAATTCAGTATTAAAAATACCCGATTTCGTCAGAAAAAAAAATATTGTTAAAAAAAATATTTTTCTTGCGTGTTGCATACGGCCAGTACTCTAACATGTTTTCAAAGTTCTTTAAAAAAAATATATATTGGAAGCCTTGAAAGTGTGTTTTCGCATAGATTTCTTAAACACAAATTATTTTCTTGCATTTTTGGATTTTACAACATGTTTGTAAAACTCCAAAGGGTGTTGGCCAATATTCCAAAAACTATAAAAATCTTATTTTTGGAGAGAGAATTTATTTATTATTCACCGCTAATGTTTGGATAAAGAAATCCTTAAAAGGACGAATATCCAAAATATTATTGGGAATAATAAATCCGCACACATTCTTGAAAGAAGCCTTGATTATAATCGAGGACATTTCAAAATTTTAATTTTTTTTTATTCCACGATTTAGGAGTCACAAACTTTTGAAATACTAAGGGAAAAATGAGCTTTCAAAGCACATGGAATCTCCTTAGATTTCTATCCAAAATCAATTGACGAGCCTAGAAAATACCTACATCATAGCAATTATAGAGCAAACCAAACACCAAGCAGCTTACCTTAGGTAGGGCGTACTAGGGGTGCTAATATCTTCCCTTTACGCAACCAGTCCCTTGCCTTAGAATCTCTGAAAGACCAGTTAGGGTTCCTAGTGACCAAAATACTAGGTGGCGACTCCCAAAAGAACCAAATCAATAAAATAGAATAAAACGAAAGTCGCCACTCGAATGTCGCAAAAACAAACTTTTTGTTTAGGATTTTTTTTTGGGGTGCGACAGGTGATCAAAAACTTAGAGATTGAATATAATGATTTGTAGCAATTTACAGTATTTTGTAAGGAAAAATATACAATGTTTTTTTATATGATTTAGCTTTTTGCTGCATAATTTAGCTTTTTTATTAATAAAAAAAATAAAATTACAAAGCTAAATTCTCTATCAGCTCAATATTAAAAAAAAAATCGACAAAGATAATTTTAAAAAAATCATAAGAAAACAAAACCTTGTGGAGAGACTGTAGCAATTCATAGTGTTTTGTGAGGAAGCTACAATGCTTTCCTCACATGATTTATCTTTATTGTAATTGCAATTCTAAACCAACTCAATATTAAAAAAATAAAATTGACAAAGATAATTTTGAAAAAAATCATAAAAAAAAAATCATGTGGGGAAACACTATAACAATTCACAGTGTTTTTTTAAAAATTATAAAGCTAAATTCTAACCAGCTCAATATTTAAAAAATAAAATCAACAAATATAATTTTGAAAAAAATCATACAAAAAATAAATTTAGCTTAACATCTAAGGGGATCTTTCATGGAGTTATCAGTTGGGCCTGCTGCAGCAAGTCTTTCCACTGTTAAGACAGTGCTTCCGAGGACAATTTGCTTGGAGCTCCTTGTTTCACGTTAGCAATTGCCAATAGCACAAGATTAGTAAAACTGTCCGCCTATTATGGTAAGAGATTAGAATAGATTCCTTATATATGTAAATACCTTATATAGGATAATTATCATGTGTAGTATACTCCACTCTAGTATTGTACACAACCCTAGAGATATAAATACAAAGGATGGTTGCAGCTATTAGCACCCATTGTAATTCACATACAAATCATTCTCTAAACTTAACTTGGTATCAGAGCAAGCAAAGAAAATAAAATCGCAGCTTTATTCTGATCCAGTTCTCTTCTCTGTCAATGACGAATAATTTTGTTGCTGCTGCACCGTTCACTCACTCTTCTTCCTCTCTTGCGCCACCATCAATGACAGCTGCTACATCTGGTGCTCCTTTTGTTGCTGCTGAAATCGAACTGCCTCAGACTTCCTCTTTAGATGTCATGACTGCTATGACAAAAGTCCTTGCTATCATCCCTCTCCCCAACACTCAGCAGGTAATATCTTTAAAGCTCTCCAACACCAATTTTCTGTATTGGAGGATGCAGATGAAACCTTTTCTCTTGGGCCAAGGTGTTTTTCCCTTTGTGGATGGTTCATTACCATGTCCTCCCTCTCATGTGATTTTTGTTGACACCTCCTTACCTACTGTTAATGCTTCCTATCTGTCATGGAAGCAACAAGACCACCTACTCATGAGTGCTCTTTTATCCTCCCTCTCTATGGAAGTTCTGCACCTAGTGGTTGATTGTAACACCTCCCATGACATCTGGACAACGTTGGAAACAACCCTTGCTTCTCCTTCCAACTCACAAATTATGCAACTCCATGGTTCCTTCCAAGAGCTACGACAGATGATGAATCTGTCAGCACCTATCTGCAAAAGGCTAAGTCCTTGTTTGATGAACTTGCTGCAGCTGGTAGACCGATCTCTATGAAAGACTTTAATCTGTTTGTGTTTCGGGGATTACGCAACGAGTTTAAGGACCTGGTAACCAGTTTATCTACTAAAGCTGATCCTATCTCGTACACTGACCTCCACAGCCACCTCCTCATGCATGAAAATTCTTGTGTGATTTTTTCCGAGGAACCTTAAAACCCAATCGAATTCCTCACATAATAAAAAACTAGAAACGAAAGAAAAACAAACCTACTACTCTCTCCACAAGCATTGAATTGTCTCCAAATTATTCGACCACATAATGAAATACTATTGGCTGGCACCTTCAGCAACATAACCGCAAACCACACACACCAGTGCCACAAGGTTGTCAATTCCGTTCCGTTTCGCCCGGAATGACCGAAACATTCCATACCAATTTAAAAAACGAAACAAAATGGAACGAATTTCATCTCATTTTAAATCTCGGTCCGTTCTGGATTTTTCGGCTAAATTCCGCTCGGAACGTTCCCGTTTCATTTCACATGTTCTGTTCCGTTCTTGAAAAGCCATTGAATAAAATTGAACTTTGTTCAATTTAATTAATTAAACCACCCAATTATAAAAAGCTCTTTTTCATTATTATTTTCAATAACAATGATATTAATAATAATATTGAAAATTATTATTACTATTTTCATTAACAATGATATTAATTTTTTAAAATTAGATTTATCACTAATATATATGTTTTATATTCATGTTGTTTTTTTCATATGTATACTTTTTTGGAATTTAAAGAAAACAAGTGATGCTTTAGATTCCATTAGTTTTGATAACATTGACCTAACTTTATATTTAAAATATTTTTGTTAAAACATTTTACTTTCATAATATTTTGATATTTTGTTTAAGTTGAATTATTTTAAGTTAAAGATCTATTTAATCTTGACTATTTATAAATATTTTAAATTTTAAAATTATATTTATTTGGCATTGTGTTTGTATTGCATAATTTATAATTAATTTATCTTGAATTTGAATTATGTTTGTTGAATATATATATATATATAGAGTACAATACCATAGTTTTGAAACCCAACCCGGTAATCGACCCGGTCTAATGACTGGGTCACGGGTTAGATGGGTTGACCCGGGTCAACCCAAAAAAAACATGTGACTCTCTATTTAATACAGATCACCCGCTCTCCCTGTCTCTCTAGCTGCTGCTGCTGTTGTGAAGAAAAAAAATAATAAAAGGAGCTCTTTTTTTGTGAATATGGCAGCTGAGGTGAGCCTAGACTACTACATGCTTTCCTGCTCTCTCTCACTATCCTAATGAAAGGTCAAGCCGGCGATTGAGTGAGGGGTCTTCGGGAACCTCTGTACGATACGAAGAGTTCTCCAGCCGTCAATATCAACCCCGCTTTCAGCAAACAAAGGACACGCACTCATCCAGACTATGAAGAAAAAGAATCTTTCAATTCGATTACGAACTATTGTGAGTGAACCTGGAGGGGCAAAATCAACAACTTTGATCACTGGAAACTTGTTTGGTGGTGGTGGTGGTGATTCTGTAGAGAGCGAATCTCAAGAATTGGATCTCAATTTGCAAGTGCCAAGTGGATGGGAAAAGCGCCTGGACTTAAGGTAAATTGGTGTTCTCATCTGGGTTCCGTTTGTTTATTGAGAAAATATTAAGGAAAAGAGCATCGAAAGGGTCTCAAAATATTATGATGATCAACCCAGTCTTTTGATGTTTCATGAGATCATGTACCTTTTTTGTTTGTTTAATCTCACAGGAATATCTTTTGCAAGTGCCAATTCTTTTGTTTGTTTCATGAGATCATCGAAAGGTTCCTATTTAAAATTATGATTTTTTCTTCCTTTTGTTTTTTTTAATTTCTTTCTGTTGGTGCAAGTACTGATTTACTTTGAAATTCTCTGTTTGGTTTCTGAGAAAATGTAGAAATAGGAAATGAGAGTCTAAAACGACTTCGTTTCTCGTTTACATATAAAAAATAAAAAAGAGACCAGGTCTCAGCCGGGTTTACCCGGGTGACCCAGCAGGTTGACCGGGTTTCGCCGGGCCAACTCCTCGACGGGTTTCGCTTGGCTACCAAGGAAGAGGCTAATCGCAGGGCAGATCTTGCTGCTTGGTTGTAGCAGGCTACCTTACAATACTGATGCTTGGCTACACCAGGCTGGGGGGTTTCCTCTGCCTTTTCATTTGTACAAGCTTCCTCGGCTCCGAGCTGTTTCCTTCTATAATATTTTTCTAGGCCCACGAGTATATTTGGAAGGCAGATGAAAATTGAATGAACATGACCTGCTTACATGCTTCAGAGTTGTTACCGCAATCATCCTAATGCTAAATTGTGTTTACATAAACAAGAAACAAAATCTTCAAGTTGATTACCTGGCCATGTTGGGTCAGTTTGAAAACTTGTTTCTCTCAGATTTATTGTAATTGGCCAAATTGGATAAATATCCTCGAACCAAAGATCACGAAACATGATCCATACCCCCAAAATCAAAATCAAAGGTCTTGGAACATATACAAGAATAGCAATCAAAATGGAAGTACACGACTAAAATATATTTGATAAACCAGACCAAATTGCAGTTGTAACTTGTTAGATGAAACAGGGAACCGAAATTTCCCCTCTGTCCATTTTACCAATTATTTGATCAAATATGAAAAGATGCAGTATTTATCTCTACAGGCAAAATAATAATAAAAAATGTTTATTTTCCTCGTATGGACGTAGTTGCAATTCCTGAAACGATAGCTGTGTTGGCAAATTCCGAGTATTGGTGTCTCTAACAACACAATAATCATCACCAAACACAGATATTATACCTGTAAACATAGAAAAGATAGCAAACACTGTGGTCAAGAAGACTCAATCTTGATTCCATAGCTTCTTAGTCTTAGTCTTAGTCTTGCAATGTTATCATTGAGTTTTGTAGAAAGAAACTGAATTTCTTGGTAAAAAAAAGTAAAAAGGAAAGAACAGGTATGTAATAACTAGGTTAACTTGTGATACAAGATTGAGAGGAGAAGTAAGACCGCAAAGAAAACGAAGAAAATAACCATGTAAAAAAACATCTTTTCTTCCAAATATCTTCTTGATCTGGGAGGGCGGTTTGAGGGTGGAGAGTTGTCGATTTGGGGCTGCCTTCTTCTATCGGCTTGCCTTCCTCTAGGAAATCTAACAAATGTTCTATCGGGATCCATCATATTGAGAGGCTGTGCGGGAGAGGGAGAGGGAGATTGAGAAGTTGAAGAAGAAGGAAATGTTAATGAAGGTGAGTTATCAATGCGCGTCTAAGAGAGGAGTTTGTTAAGTTGACATGTGAGTAATGTTGAGGCTGCAAGATGGCTAAAGATATATAGATGGCAGGGTCTTCTAAATATCCTGCTGTTAATTCTATCTCGGCAGCTCGTGTAACGGTATTTTGGCGGGAAAGAAAGTTAATTTCACCAGCTAACGTCTTCTTTTTATTATTATTATTCTTATTATTTTAGAAACGAGTCTTAATTATTGTGATTGTATTGTTTTGGTAATGCGTTAAGTGTTTTAAAAAATGACTTCTTATGATTTTTTATTTTTATTTTTGATATTAACTGTTCAGATGATTGAAAAACATATAAAAAATATTAATTTGATTTTTTTAGATAAACAACAATTTAAAATATACTTTGAAAAATATATTAAATAACGAGAATAAACACTCTTTAATATAAATATAAAAGACTAAGATTTTCAATGTTTTAAAATATATATTTTTAAAAAATACAAAACGAAGGAAGCTCCCAAAAATAACCTGAGACAACTATGGTTCAAGTTGCCCAATATTAAAGACCAATTAGTAGTTTTTTTCTCATTCTTGATTTATACAAATAATAAGCAACTTCATTAATAAAAACATGGTGTACTTATTCTTACATGATAAAATCCTACCATACAAGATTCAAGAAAAAAAGTTTGAAGTAGTTGATCAGACTCCGCATAAAATAAAATAAAATAAAATAATATTGACAACAATTATGTTTTTACAACTATACTTCTTTGTTGACCACCACTAGTTACAATGCTCCCTACAAATACATCGGTTTTAGATATTGTTATGCTTTCTTTCATATATTGTTATACTTTTATAATTTTTAGATATTATTTGTTACGTATCATGAATCTCAACAAATGGATCAACAAGGAATTGTGGGCTTTGTATTAACTAAAATGAATGAATCAAACAATTCAAAGTAGGATATGTTTTTAATCTTAAATTGTGGTTCTTTGTTCGATCATATCTTAGACAAATTAATTATAAGATTTTCTATAGAGAAATCATAATGTTGTAAACTTATTAAAAAGACTATGGTAGTTAGGCATAAGCACATGGTGGATCAAATTTCAGAGTATGGTCTCATACTCTTGTCCATAAAGATATCTCTATAGAATAAGAGTTTTTAAAGTCGTGTTCCATAATAGACCATTTTTTATTTGTTAGGAAGAGTTTAAGGAGGACTATGTTTTCTTCATCCTTGCACTATTGATTGAAGAAAGAATCCACCAATACAAATGCATGTGAAGCTTATGCATTAGCGAGTAAACACAAGGGTATACAACGAGGAAGATAAATATTTTGAATTTGAAATTATTGTAAAATCGATCGTAAAATCAGGATTTTACTTGATTTTACATAATTCTAGTTTGACTTTATCATTATTTTTTATTTTTAAATGATTTTACAAGATAAATAGACTCTCATAGAATGATACAATTTTACGAGTCAACTCATGATTTTAACAATTTTGGATTGAACAATTAGATGACTAATTGAAAAGCAAGAATTGTTATTCACATAATTTTCACTCAAACTCTAAAAATCACTTAATTGTTTAACATGCTCCACAGGACTTTGATTTTTTTAAAATTACCTTTTTTGCTGAGTTCTTTTCTTCAAGAAACCCAATAAATAGTACTCTTTTAATGAGAATTAAGGGGGAGAAGTGACAGTGAGATTGAAAGTGTTTGTTTGTTAAAAGGATGGAATTGGAATTTTCAAAAAGATACAAGGTTAAAATAGTAAGTAAATGTGAGAAAATTATAAAGCTATTTCCTTCCCCCCAATTATCCCTAATACAGGGGTGAGACCTTGAAACAGAATGAAGGTTAAAATTTAGCCTTCATTCCTCTTTCATTCCATTAAAAATCTTCTTTCAAAATGTCATTATCCTTGATTCCCTTGCCCTCTCCCTCCATTCACCTCTTTCTCAAATAAACTATCATGCATATTATGTTGTCTGTCTATCTATCTATCTATCTCTCTCTCTCTAAATTTCTAAGTTTTTTTTTAATTTAACTATATTTTTTAATATTAATTAAGAGTGTTTAAATTTAAAATTGTTATTAAATTCAATATAATTGTTTAAATTTAAAATTTTCTGACCCAACTCTTTACTTAATTTAGATTTTAAATTAAATCCTGTGGAAGGCGCATCATCAGCTAGACATATCTAAAGAAAAAAATATCAAAGAAAAAAAAAAAGAAGAAACAAGTTATCTTCATCCCTAAATAATTTTGATGCCGAAACAATATTTTTGCAATTTTGAATTTTGGAAGGAGGGGCAACCTAAGAATTTTTTTTTTTCACCTGAAACTAGCCGTTCCCCCTAGCCCAAGACCATTATTTAATCCCTCTCTTTCGGCTGAAAATTAGCAACTCAACCCCACCAGTGGGTCTTCTTTTCCTGGTTTCCAGCCGACACACAGACCCTCCCCCTCACCATCTGCCCACTCTCCTGGCCCTATGCAAAACGAAGACAGCCCCTTTGTAATTAATTTTTCTTCTCTTCCCCCCATGAAACCGGACACACACTCTCCCCGGGGCGACTGGCTCTTCCCCCCCGATCTGTCCTCCTTTCTATCCTGAACCGGCCGCGGCCCCCCAGACGAATTTGTTTTCTTCCCCACAGAAACACAAGCCGCTTCCTTCAACCCCGGGTTTGAATTTGTTTTTTTTTTCTTCACCCCCACCGGATTCCAGCCTCTTCTCCCTCCCGGCCATATCTGGCTTTCTCAGCCGAAGTCACCAAGGGGCTCTCCCCCTGTTTTTTTGATTTGCTCTCTCCGCCCCCAATCAATCTCATTTTCCCCTTACAAATCAACCTCACAGCCGCCCCCAACCTTGCATTTTTTCTGAAGCCAGCCATACGTCCCCCCCTTGCCAGCGCCGTTCCCTCATTTTTCCAACACACCCAAACAGTTCTCACACACATCTCCTCTCCCTTTCAGCCACGACCTCATTTTTCCTTCAACAGCTGCCCGAAACCTCAGCCTAAACAGATCCGCCGTCCCCTGTTCCCCTGATTTTTCCTTCTCCCAGCACAGAGCAGCCGCCCCCTTTACCCTCATCTTCTTCACCCTCAACAAACGGCCTCTTCCCTTCCCAGCTTGGACCCGGGGGCTGCTTCTCCTTTACCCATCTCCACCACAACGACCACAGAGGCCACCCATATCGCCTTCTCCTCCCTCAACAGCAACGGCGAAGCAGCGCCGTCCACCACAGTAGCGCCGCTCCTTCATCCTCTGTTTTTTCAGCCGACGATCAGCCAACATTTTTTCCCTCTTCCAGCACCGCCGGCCAGACACGACAGGAGCACGATCGCCAACAGCTTTCCAGTCGCCAGCAGCCGCTTGAAACAGAGAACGAAGGGGTAAACGAAAAGAAACCACGGACAGAAAACGGAAAATTAAAAACAGATCTAAAGAAAAACAAAGAAACAACTGCTTGTGTTGCGTTTTTGCTTGATCTGCAGGTCGGCGCCGGCGAGGAAAGAAGAGGGGAAAAAGTCGACCCGGATCCCCCTGCTGTTGGTTGTCTTCTGTGGCGGCGCGTGAACCCACGCGCCACCAGTGGTGGTGGCGCGTGGAGCAGACGCGCCGCCACTGTCTTGCCGTTTCTGATGTATGCCCGACACTGTTCCGGAGGTGCAGAAGTGGTTTCTAGATTGTCTAGGGGCTGTTTTGTAATTTAAAATTTGTTTGATGTATTTTTTTTTATTTGGTTTTGAATTTTTTTATTTTGTATTATGTAAATGGGGATGTAAAAGAAAAAGGAAAAGAAAAGAAAGAGAAAGTGATAAGAAAAAAAAAGAAATGTTTGTGTGTGTTTGTTTTTTTATATATGTTATTGAATTATAAAAATAAAAAAAAAGCACAAAAAGAATTATTTGTTAAATTTAAATATGGTTAAATATCTAAAGGACAAATAAAATTAAGTTGTATTTTCCACGAAAATGTAAGAACAAGTTTTTACATATATTCAGGGATTTAATAACTGATTTATTCAAGCCTTAGAATTTAATTAATATTTTAATTTTTCTTAAATATGGTTAAATATCTCAAGGACAAATAAAATCAAGTTATATTTTCACGAAAATGTAAGAACAAGTTTTTACATATATTCGGGGATTTAATAACTGATTTATTCAAGCCTTAGAATTTAATTAATATTTTAAATTTTCAAATCACATCAGAACGCAAAGCAGCTTACCTCAGGTAGGGTGTGTTAGGGGTGCTAATACCTTCTCTAACCACAACCAGTCCCTTACCTTCGATCTCTGACAAGAGCAGTACATCAGGTTTCCTAGTAGCCCTCAATAAATTACTAGGTGGCGACTCCAACGAACCAAATTCAAAGCAAACAACAAAATGATAAAAATCGCCAGCCCGATGCCGCGCGCCGGATTTTTTTTGGGGTGCGACAGAATGGCGACTCCACTGGGGACAGGTATTGTTTTCAACTTTATCGGACTAAGCTTTGTGTTTTGATGTGTTTAAGTTTTTTTTTTTGTGCTTTGTTTTATTTTATTTTTGTTTTATCCATGCATTGTATATAATTCTCTCATGCATCACAAGTTTTAATTTTTGAAAGCACACACCAGCTTTAGGTTAGGTGGGGGACTAGCAGCTTACCTTACGACTTGAGTCAAGGTTTAAGTTTGTGTAAACCCCAACTCTTCGTTGAGTGCTTAGACTGGTAATAGTCGGACACGTGCCAACCCATTACCTGCTGGGCCCCTATATTGCCTTTACGAGGGCAATCACTGGGACAACAAGAGACCCCTTTTAGAGACCAAGTAGCAAACCTACCCTGTCTCATGTAAAATGAATAGAACCTGTCTTTAGGATGTATGTGCTATTGTTTTGCATCCGAGCAAACCCTTCTTGAAGCATCTTGAACTAAGACTTATGGGTGACACAATGGCCGTCACTCAGAAATTTTTCATTGTAGAGTTTGGGCAAAAATCACGATTCTTATTCCATCATGCAAGAGTTACGACCATATTGTCACCCCTCGAAGGGTGAGTTCATCATATAGATTACATATTCATACATTTATCATGCATATACCGGGTCGAAAAGTAGGTTTCCCCGCACAAGCTGTGCCGCAAGTGATTGAAGAAAGGATGGAAGTGAAGAAAGATGTTAGATAGAGGCTCATTATCAGATTGAATTTGAGAGCATCAAAGGTGAAGAAGCTAGACTTTGATCTGCTCGAACAAGTGTTGAGCATCAAATGGAAAGAGAATGTCTGCACAATCTTCTGTGGGAACACTGCTTGTCCACGTCCAATTGAAGCTGTATCTCTCCTTTTCAGTCATGAACAACAGCAACAACGCCTTCAGTCATCAACTAATGACAACTCTGATTCCTGTCCAGTTGCGCTGTTAAGTATTCATCGCCTCCACATCATCTAATGGAACCAAATCACTACTAGCCTCCTGTACATGGTGCATTAGTCTGCTTTGAAGTTATCCCAATTATGAGCTCAATTCCAGTTCAGCAGTACAAGATGTTGGTATGAAAAACCATGATTAGACACTGAACTTCTACGTGGCAGAGCTCTCTCTACAAAAATCCATTTATGGCTCTGCAAATGGGGACTGCAAGAGGGGATTTATAAGTTGCATAGGCTACAAATATTTCTCTCATCAGTTTCAGCACGAAGACCTCTTAGAAGGTCGAAGAGCCAGACCTGGTCTGAAAAATATAAGCAGACATCAAACTTTAACGTAGCAGAGCTCTCTCAGCAAGAATCTGTTTGTGGATCCGCAAGTGGGAAATCCAAGAAGGAATACAGTAGTTTCAGGTCATCTATGATTTTCCTCCAATAATGTCAGCATTAAAACTCAAAAGTAGAGAGAAGAGACATGCCTAGACTGAAAAAACATGAAGAATACTGAAACTTCAACAGAGCAGGACTTCCTCTATAGGTGTTTGTTTGCTGCACTGTTAGATGGAATTCGAAGAGGGGACAAAGGAGTTTCAGATTCATCAGATGCTCTTCCAATAGAGACAATGTGTGATTCCACACGTCGGTAGTGACGATACTACAAGTTTCTAGGCGCTGCCAAGATTACCTAGCTTGTGAAAGTTTTCCAACAATCCTCAACCAACCACAACAACATTGGAAGATTGAAATGATGTTGTGAGGATTTGCCAAAGAATTGAACAAGCTATGAAGAGAGGAAAGATTGAAGGATCTGCCCTGGATTCTAGAACAATGATGAGAGGTGAATCAGGAGATGACTTCGACGGTGTGAACCCTTAATTATGTGGTCTAGCCAGGTCTCACGGTAGCATCCATTGCTCAAATGTCTTTGCCAAGATGGGACATTCCTCTGCAGTTTAAGTTTGTCGACCAGCATCTGCCAGATTCCATAATTTTGCTTGACTCCGACAAATCCCATGCAACCACTAATTTCTAGGTGGCATAATCCAGATAAGAGATGTGATGTCATGGTGGGGTCCTCAATCATTTCAAGTGAACAGTTTCAAGAATTGCAAGAATTGAGTCTGAAAGTTGGTGAGCAAGAGACAAGTAGAGTCGGTGAAGGAGGGTGTCATTGGCTATATTGTTCCCCGAACAACTTCAGAATCACATGTGATCGAAAATGCTTTGCAAAACACAGATATTGCCAGAAAAGCTGATTCGAGAATGGTGATGAACAGTCAATCATATTGTTATGGAATTCTGCATTTTGTTTTGGGATCACATCTCATCCTTCAACGAAACATGTCTTGCTTATGTCTCTTTGTTGTTTTGGAATCAACAGATGTTTAGCATTTTATTTTGACAAAATATTTTGATCAAACTCCAACATGCGATAAAGGTTAATCAATCCGGAAGATTAAAAGTGTTTTGATTACAGAAATGACTCTATGCTTGAAAATGACATGAGGTGACCAAACAATTTTGAACTCATATCTCTTAAAATTGAACCACACATCATATAGCTAAGTTTTAGCAGTATGCATAATGACATGTAGTGGATTTGGTAGTTATGGACCCATGAATCATGATTCTTACAAGTCCCAATCATTACACTAGATGAGGTCAAAATTTATCGGTTCTAAGTTCTAACCGACCTTGCTTGAAATGAGAAAAGGCCATCTTTGATATCCCTTCACTTTCTAAAAATTATATCCTTTGCAGTCCCGTTTTGAGCCTGGTAAAATATTTTCTTTCAAAAAAAAACCCTGACTAGGATCACACCCCACACTGGGGGCAAATGAGAAATATTTTGGAGACACTGATAAAATCAATGGATCAAAGAAAAGCTTAGAACAAAAGTCCAATGTTTGAGAAAGGGCTAGAGGAAGAAAATCCATAGATTGAGGGCCATCCAAAAAAAACTTTGGGAAGGCTATAAAAAAAAATGTAAAGAAAATGAAAAGGAAAGAAAATGCCTATCAATTCTAAGAGAGGCAAGACAGTTTTCAATGGAGAAAAGACAATAAATGCCAAAAGTCAACACTAGAAAAATCGATGCTTCATATCTTTTGGTGTGTCTAGGATAAAGCCTCTAATGTTTTCAAAATTTTTTAGATTGGTTATTCATCATGGAAATGTGGATTTGCATTATGACTTATGTTAATAGAAGTCTGATCTTTGACGTTAACAAGGTTCTATGTCATTTCCTCTACAAAGACAACAATAGAAAATGAGTTGATGAATAATTGATGTTGATCCTAGGTTTTTGAAACCCTCAAACACCTTTTGAGCCTTTGAAATTCTTTTCTTTCATAGCCATGAACCATAGCCTGCATTACATGCTTTTTAAAAGCCCTTTTTAATCAAGCAAGCAATTTGAATCGATAAATGGCGCTCTCAAAACTTGAAGAGCTTTTCCATAAGGGTCGTGACTTCATGAATTAAGCTACTGATTATTATGCATGCTGATAAAATAAATGCTAAGAAAAGAAACAACCTTTTTTGATAAAGCCTGAGCATCTTGTTTTTGAAATTCACAGAAGGTCACCTCATCGCAGACCATCAAAAGATATACCCAAAATCAGAGTTTAAAGTGGACACAAAGAACCATGAAAAAGTCATTTTAAATCTTACAACTGGTCATTTCTGTTTTCAAAATACAAGACAATCAAAGGACTGCATTGAATAGTGTGTTGGGTCTTTGACCAAAGAAGTTTGAATTTCAAAAGAAAAAAATAATAATTTCAAAAAACAGACATCTCTCTGATTTCATTTCAACAATTAGACTTGAATAGACATGATCGTTGAAATGTGAGATTTGATTCCAGAACAAGAAAGATTTTCAAACAAGAACATCAATTGAGTTTGCAAAATCCTTGACAAAAATGACATCAACATTTTCTCGACACTCCTTAAAACGTTGACCACCTAGGGGCAATACAGTGGGCCCTTAAAAGAAAAGCAAACAATATCCAGATCATATTGGGGGCAATGTTGTTCAAAGACAATCCATGATCTAGTGCACTTCAGCAGCAATTGATGAGCAACGCTGCATTTGAAGGATATTTTCATATCTTCATCTTGGGTTACCCTGTAAAACATGGCTATGACTCCTGACAGATGTTATCGGGTGAGTGCATTTGAATGAACATCGAACATATGCATACCACTAAGATTGACTATGGGACCGTCTATTCTGAAGCTCAAATGCGCAATTCACCGCATGAATATGGGTGATAACATGAACATCATTGATGATGCCAAAGCAGTTATTTTCACGAACTGATTTGACAAGCTAAGAGGAATCCATAGAGAAATACATCGCGCTTACAATGATGAGCTGTTTACTGCAAAGCATGAGATCCATGTCTGGATGACTTGGCAGTTCCATGATTATGGATGACCACATATACTTGAATGATGTTTCAACTGGAGGCAAGTTCATGACTGATTAACAATCTTGATGGGTGTTGGCATGATGCACACAATCAATCAAAGGATAATTCTCAGAAGAATCCAAGAGAGAAAATTCTTCATGATGAATCAAGCAACACCACACTTGGGGGCATTGTCAAGCTTGATGAACGATGCTAGCAGTAATTGTCAAAGACCGCCTAGGATGGGCACTGCATTTACAGCTGAGTGTATGGCCAGTACATGAATGAGTCAATGCCTCGGAAGAACAAAGAAAGTTTTGGGATGCAAACAAGGGCACCCTATGACGATGGAGCATCAAGGAGGGGGGGACCTATATTTCAAATCAGGTAAGGATGCATGCATATCATCTAACCAAAAAAAAAAAAAAAACCATTTGCACATATTTTTGAATTATTACAGGAAAATCCTTAATGAGGTCCAGCAAGATGGTGGAAAAAGAAAGAAGCATGGTGGTGATGATAATAAAGAATCGGTTTTGATCATGGAATAAAAGGACGATGGGATAAACCTTACCATTAGGAAAATCCCAAAGAAATGGAAAGATCGACCTTGCAATCGGGAAGCCTCGAGTTTTCAACCCTTGCAGTCAGGAAACACCGAGTTTTCAAACCCTATGATCGGGAATTATCAGGGAGCACCAAGTTTTCCAGCCCTTCTTCTGTCATCCCCTCAGGACTTCGCCAGGTAAGTCCTATTTTTCACACTTGTCATATCACATTTTTTCCATCTGGGTAGGTCACCCATTACAATGAGACCACACTTCATATTTTTTTCCATTTCTGGGTAGGTCACCCATTACAATGAGACCGCACTTCACATTCTTTCTATCTGGGTAGGTCGCCCATCACAACGAGACCACTTCATCATATTTTTTCCATCTGGGTAGGTCACCCATTACAATGAGACCGCACTTCACATTCTTTCTATCTGGGTAGGTCGCCCATCACAACGAGATCAGTTCATCATATTTTTTCCATCTGGGTAGGTCACCCATTACAATGAGACCACACTTCATATTTTTTTCATTTTTGGGTAGGTCACCCATCACAATGAGACCACACTTCATATTTTTTTCATTTTTGGGTAGGTCACCCATTACAATGAGACCGCACTTCATATTCTTTCTATTTGGGTAGGTCGCCCATCACAACGAGACCACTTCATCATATTTTTTCCATCTGGGTAGGTCACCCATTACAATGAGACCACACTTCACATTTTTTCCATCTTGGGTAGGTCACCCATCACAATGAGACCATCATCTTTTCTGGGTAGGTCACCCAAAGAATAAGACCGTTCTCCATCTTTTTTACCTGGGTAGGTCACCCATAAGAATGAGGCCATTCCTCCCCCTGGGTAGGTCACCCAAAGAATGAAACCACTCTTCCTTTTTCCACTTGGGTAGGTCACCCATCACAATGAGACCACCATTTTTTCTGGGTAGGTCACCCAAAGAATGAGACCATTCTCCATTTTTTTTTACCTGGGTAGGTCACCCAAAGAATGAGGCCATTCTTCCCCCTGGGTAGGTCACCCAAAGAATGAGACCACTCTTCCCCCTTTCCACTTGGGTATGTCACCCATTATAATGAGACCGCTTTTTACACTTTCTTTTGTTCCAGTTGAATGAGGTCGCCAGATGGGATCTCATGTAGCTTTGGTTAAAGGGAATCTCCATATGGGATTTCAGGTTGACCGAGTTACACACATTCTTTGGTTTTGGTTAAAGGAGGTCGCCAGATGGGATCTCAGGATAATAAAAAAAAAGAGAAAAAAAAAAAGGAAGATTGCTGATGAAGTGGATATTGAGCAAACAGAAAGATAAGTTTTTCTTTACAAAGCTTACTATGCAAAACATCGAGGATTTTTGCTTCGTAAGCATTGTAAAGAGGGGGCATCTGTTGCTACCCAATTTTTGACCCATGTTTTTGATATATTTTCAAAAAAATCCAAAAATAGATAAAAACAAAGAAAATCCAAAAAATATGTTTTTTAATATATTTTTGTCATTTTAGCATTTTCAACGTCGTCTAAAAAAAAAGATTTTTTTTTAGGGTCTTTTTTAACGCGTTCAACTTTTCACGCGTCATTTTTAAAATAATTGAGTTTCCACATTTGAGTCGACGTTGACATTGCTCGTTTTCAAAAAATACAAAAAAACAAGAAAAATCAAATTTTACAAAAAAAGAAAATTAAGGGACCAATTTTGAGGCCGAAACAATATTTTTGCAATTTTGAATTTTGGAAGGAGGGGCAACCTAAGAATTTTTTTTTTTCACCCGAAACTAGCCGTTCCCCCTGGCCCAAGACCATTATTTAATCCCTCTCTTTCGGCTGAAAATTAGCAACTCAACCCCACCAGTGGGTCTTCTTTTCCTGGTTTCCAGCCGACACACAGACCCTCCCCCTCACCATCTGCCCACTCTCCCTGGCCCTATGCAAAACGAAGACAGCCCCTTTGTAATTAATTTTTCTTCTCTTTCCCCTCATGAAACCGAACACACACTCTCCCCGGGGCGACTGGCTCTTCCCCCCCGATCTGTCCTCCTTTCTATCCTGAACCGGCCGCGGCCCCCCAGACGAATTTGTTTTCTTCCCCACAGAAACACAAGCCGCTTCCTTCAACCCCGGGTTTGAATTTGTTTTTTTTTTCTTCACCCCCACCGGATTCCAGCCTCTTCTCCCTCCCGGCCATATCTGGCTTTCTCAGCCGAAGTCACCAAGGGGCTCTCCCCCTGTTTTTTTGATTTGCTCTCTCCGCCCCCAATCAATCTCATTTTCCCCTTACAAATCAACCTCACAGCCGCCCCCAACCTTGCATTTTTTCTGAAGCCAGCCATACGTCCCCCCCTTGCCAGCGCCGTTCCCTCATTTTTCCAACACACCCAAACAGTTCTCACACACATCTCCTCTCCCTTTCAGCCACGACCTCATTTTTCCTTCAACAGCTGCCCGAAACCTCAGCCTAAACAGATCTACCATCCCCTGTTCCCCTGATTTTTCCTTCTCCCAGCACAGAGCAGCCGCCCCCTTTACCCTCATCTTCTTCACCCTCAACAAACGGCCTCTTCCCTTCCCAGCTTGGACCCGGGGGCTGCTTCTCCTTTACCCATCTCCACCACAGCGACCACAGAGGCCGCCCACATCGCCTTCTCCTCCCTCAACAGCAACGGCGAAGCAGCGCCGTCCACCACAGTAGCGCCGCTCCTTCATCCTCTGTTTTTTC
Source organism: Populus tomentosa (assembly GCA_018804465.1). Lineage (NCBI taxonomy): Eukaryota > Viridiplantae > Streptophyta > Magnoliopsida > Malpighiales > Salicaceae > Populus > Populus tomentosa. Next base: position 4,309,202 of record CM031969.1, on the reverse strand, counting down.
AGCCGACGATCAGCCAACATTTTTTTCCTCTTCCAGCACCGCCGCCCAGACACGACAGGAGCACGATCGCCAACAGCTTTCCAGTCGCCAGCAGCCGCTTGAAACAGAGAACGAAGGGGTAAACGAAAAGAAACCACGGACAGAAAACGGAAAATTAAAAACAGATCTAAAGAAAAACAAAGAAACAACTGCTTGTGTTGCGTTTTTGCTTGATCTGCAGGTCGGCGCCGGCGAGGAAAGAAGAGGGGAAAAAATCGACCCGGACCCCCTGCTGTTGGTTGTCTTCTGTGGCGGCGCGTGAACCCACGCGCTGCCAGTGGTGGTGGCGCGTGGAGCAGACGCGCCGCCACTGTCTTGCCGTTTCTGATGTATGCCCGACACTGTTCCGGAGGTGCAGAAGTGGTTTCTAGATTGTCTAGGGGCTGTTTTGTAATTTAAAATTTGTTTGATGTATTTTTTTTTTATTTGGTTTTGAATTTTTTTATTTTGTATTATGTAAATGGGGATGTAAAAGAAAAAGGAAAAGAAAAGAAAGAGAAAGTGATAAGAAAAAAAAAGAAATGTTTGTGTGTGTTTGTTTTTTTATATATGTTATTGAATTATAAAAATAAAAAAAAGCACAAAAATAATTATTTGTTAAATTTAAATATGGTTAAATATCTAAAGGACAAATAAAATTAAGTTGTATTTTCCACGAAAATGTAAGAACAAGTTTTTACATATATTCGGGGATTTAATAACTGATTTATTCAAGCCTTAGAATTTAATTAATATTTTAATTTTTCTTAAATATGGTTAAATATCTCAAGGACAAATAAAATCAAGTTATATTTTCACGAAAATGTAAGAACAAGTTTTTACATATATTCGGGGATTTAATAACTGATTTATTCAAGCCTTAGAATTTAATTAATATTTTAAATTTTCAAATCACATCAGAACGCAAAGCAGCTTACCTTAGGTAGGGTGTGTTAGGGGTGCTAATACCTTCTCTAACCACAACCAGTCCCTTACCCTCGATCTCTGACAAGAGCAGTACATCAGGTTTTCTAGTAGCCCTCAATAAATTACTAGGTGGCGACTCCAACGAACCAAATTCAAAGCAAACAACAAAACGATAAAAATCGCCAGCCCGATGCCGCGCGCCGGATTTTTTTTGGGGTGCGACAACATAATCAAAAACTAGAAAATATTTTCAATTTATTTTCTGTCAAACTACCAAATATCAAAAAGTAACTCACTTTTTAGAAATTTATTTTCTATAAAAACTACTTTTAAATAAATTAAAAATTATTTTTAGTAAACAAACAAAATTTAATAAAAGTTTATATTTAGTGGCTGCGATTCGTGATTGGGTTTCTTTATTTAAGAAAATTGATATAAAGTCAACCCTTGTTATATTATATTTTATTATAGAAATAACCAGAATAGAATGATTAATCACCATAACAATTAAAATAACAAGTACGGCCTTTAACAAAAAACAATAAAGCATCTAGTATATTACGCGGAAAACTTAAGTCTATTCCCTAAAATCTTAGTTTTTTTTTATTTACAGTAGATCTTTAGGCTAGCTTGTATGCACCTTGATCAATTTTTACAGGCACTGTTATTAAACCCAGACTGGCCTGGCGGGTCGACCCGGGACTCGGTGACTGGACCGGTCCGAGTTTAATAAAAGACCGGATGTGGAAACAGCCCGGCCAAACCCAGACGACCCGGCCAGTCGACCTGAGACCCAGGCAAACCCGGATGAAACTTGTTTTTTTTTAATGTGGGATTTGAAATCTATTAGTATATATACTCTATGTTCCCAAGAAAAAAAATCATATTTTTTCAATGTGAGATAAAAAAACCTTTTGGTTTAAATACTTCAACTTAAAAGGATAACATAACATTTTTTCAATGTGGGATTTAAAGCCCTTTCATATATATACTCTATGTTCCCATGAAAAAAAATTATGTTTTTTCAATGTGGGATTTAAAACCTATTAATATATATACTCTATGTTTCCAAGGAAAAAGTTATGTTTTTCAATATGGGATAAAAAAAATTTTTAGTTTAAATACTTCAACTTAAAAGCTTAACATAATATCTTTTTAATGTGAGATAAAAAACTTTTTAAAATATTTTTTTAAACTTTATTATTTATAATATGTATAATCTATATTTACATGGATTTTTTCATATGAAATATTAAAACTTTATTTTTTTTTAATTTTTTCAGGTTGACCCATGAAACCTGGGACTCGGCCCCTTGGTCGGGTCAACCCCCGGGCCGGGTTTAATAACTATGCTCATGGGTCCTGAAATTAACAATTAAATAAGCCCCTAATGACTATAAATATTAGCAACCACAGGGCTCGAATCTAAGATAATAGGAGAAGCAAATTTTTTGATCCTAAACTCTTGTCACTGAGACACCTACTTGTTGGTTAAAAATCTTTGTTTTTAATTTGGTTCGTTGTTGTTTTGAAAATTCACACTTCAATACTTTTTGTTTTTGTTTTTTTTTTTTTTTTTATCTTTTAGTCTCTAAATAGAAAATCAATTGTTTAGGAGAGAAAAAAAATGCTTAGATGATCTCATTGTGCTTATAAAAAAGGTAATATTTATGTTAATGAATTCTAGTTTAATAAAAGTGGTGTTTTCATTTAATATTTATGTTAATGAATTCTATTTTTTTATATAAAAAATTCAGGATTCATTAGTTTTTCTTCATTTAATTTTTAATTTTTAGAGTGATTAAAGAGTGTTTTGAGATTAGAAAATATATTTATTGAGATTTTTATAAGGTTTTTGAGTTGCTGTGAAGTTAAAATAAATATATAAAAAAAGCTTGGATTTCGATTTATAGACTATAAAAATTTACCATAAAACTATCTAGGAGGTGATAAGTTGTTTGATATGCCACACAACAACCCATAATCTAGAGGAGTTATAAAAATAAATTAACCATAGTCTGAACAATGTTTGACCTCAATTTTTTTATTTATGTATTGTTTAATATCTTCTCTTTTATTTTTCAAATTATGTACTTAAATTTTTTTAAAAATAGCGATTATCTTTATATATATATATATATATATATATATATATATATATATATATATATTTCATAATGCTTGGAAGAAACAATGAAAATTCTTGTGTGATTTTTTCTGAGGAACCTTAAACCCGATTGAATTCCTCACATAATAAAAAACTAGAAACGAAATAAAAACAAACCTACTACTCTCTCCACAAGCATTGAATTGTCTCCAAATTATTCGACCACGTAATGAAATACTATTGGCTGGCACATTTAACAACAGAACCGCAAACCACACACACCAGTGCCACAAGGTTGTTAATTCCGTTCTGTTTCACCCGGAATGATCGAAACATTTTATACCAATTCAAAAAACGAAACGAATTTCATCTCATTTTAAATCTCGGTCCGTTCCGGATTTTTCGGCTAAATTCCGCTCGGAACGTTCCCGTTTCATTTCACATGTTCTGTTCCATTCTTGAAAAGCCATTGAATCAAATTGAACTTTGTTCAATTTGATTAATTAAACCACCCAATTATAAAAAAGCTCTTTTTCATTATTATTTTCAATAAAAATGATATTAATAATAATATTGAAAATTATTATTACTATTTTCATTAACAATGATATTAATTTTTTAAAATTAGATTTATCACTAATATATATGATTTATATTCATGTTGTTTTTTTCATGTTTATACTTTGTCGGAATTTAAGTAAAACAAGTGATGCTTTATATTCCATTAGCTTTGATAACATTGACCTAACTTTATATTTAAAATATTTTTGTTAAAACATTTTACTTTCATAATATTTTGATATTTTGTTTAAGTTGAATTACTTTAAGTTAAAGATCTATTTAATCTTGACTATTTAGAAATATTTTAAATTTTAAAATTATATTTATTTGGCATTGTGTTTGTATTGCATAATTTATAATTAATTTATCTTGAATTTGAATTATGTTTGTTGAATGTGTATATATATATATATATATATATATAAGTACAACCACAAAACGGCACGCTGAAACATTTCGAAACTAAAACATTTCATTTCAATTGAAAAAATAAAATATTTATCGAAACATAATTGACAACCTTTGTCCTATCAACAATCGTGGCGACATCGCAATAGCAGCTCTAGCCACGCTGCCTTCAGCCCCTGCAAACACCACCACATGCATCGTCTCCATTGCTTTTCATAACTCAAATCTATCGATTAATTAAAATCCTTTATTATTTAACATGACGATCGACTCATCCTTTCTTATAAGAAAACTAGAAGGAATCCCATTAAAGAGGTTATATTCTTGATAAATAAAAATAAAATCATTGGAGCCATATTATATTCTTGATAAACCTGTTGCCTTCTTTCGGATAGTCAAGGAGATGGTGTGAACCAGCCCACCTTGCACTTTAGCAGATGATTGAAACTAGGGAATAATCTCTCAATTCTCCCGCTCTCCAGGTAGCATATTCCTGATTCACGAGACACACGACGAAGTAACATTTCCTCTCTTTTCTGATCATCACCAGACACTTCTGAGAAGCAATTATCGTTCTCTAGAAAGAAAATGCAATTTCTTTGGATTCCGCAAGGCAAATTCTCTGCCGGAACTGAAACTGACCGGCCACCAGATGTCAAGAAGATCAACTGGTCACTTAAGCTCTGCACACTACGCAAGATCATGCCTGCGTTAGGACCCACCTCGTATACACTGAAGCCGCTTACTTTACAATAGAAACGCTCAAAATCACCCTCTTCTATGTCACCCTCTTCATCATAGGAACTTTCAAGATCGTCATCATCTTCATACAAACGTTCCTCCTCCTCGTCTTCATCATGATAAAGATAACAAACGTTATGTGCAAGAATTATCAATAGTTCACCATGGACTGATTCTACTAAATACGGCTCATACAAAAAATGTTTGATGATGTCAATATCATGTCTCAAATGCTCAATCTCTAAGAACGGATTACGACCAGCATTTGAAACTGGAATGAACTTTATTCTCACCTCATCATCCTCTGTCAACTTAAAGATGTGCGTCTCAACATGCTCGATTTTTTGTGATAAGACGCATAAATCTCCATTGTAAAACAAGATATCACGGAACTCTATGTCGCGATTAGTTTCACGGGGAAAGATGCTCCAACACTTGTCCCCAAGTCTACACAGCGCCAAATTCCCACAGTTGTTCGCTTCAAACTCGTTAAATCTCAAGGCAATGATGGATTTTGAAGGGTCCGCAGAGGATAGTTCAACCCTACTGTTGTAACCCATTTTCGGGTCCCCACATAAATAAATAAAATAAATAGCCAAAGGAGGTTAGAAAAATAACAGGAGGCAGAAGCGCTCAGAAAGTGGTCAGAAAAATCGGTCAAGGAGGATAAAAATACAAAGATGGATTTTTTACAATATATTCTTGAATGATAAGAGCCCTGGTGGATAAAAAAATTTGATTTTTGAGGAGAAAAGTCCAAATTTGGAGGTTTATGGACTTAATTGGATTTTTAATTGAATTTATAGAGGATTTGAATGCAAGAAAAATTGATTTTTAAGTCAATTTGGGCTTTAATTAGAAGAAATTTAAGTTCTGGGGCCAAAATATATTTTTTAGGAATTTATTGGGTCAAATCAGGGGCTTAATTGAATAAATATTGAAGTTTAATGGCCAATTAGGGGTTTAATTGTGAAAAAACCGAAACGAGGGACCAATTTGGAAAAACCGGGTAAATAGAGGGGGCTGTTTTGCTTTGGTTCAGGGGCCTAATTGAAGAAATTGAAAGTTTATTAATCAATTAAGGGCTAAATTGCATAAATCAGAGGCCAAGGACCAAAGTGAAAAACGCGGCCAACTATGGAGGCGGGGACCGAAATTGGCAGGGATGCAATTGAATGAATTAAAGATGATTGAGGGCTGATTTGAAGTTTGGCGCGTGTTGGCGATTAGTTTCACGGGGAAAGATGCTCCAACACTTGTCCCCAAGTCTACTCAGCGCCAAATTCCCACGGGTGTTCGCTTCAAACTCGTTAAATCTCAAGGCAATGATGGATCTTGAAGGGTCCGCGGAGGATAGTTCAACCCTACGAATAAACTCATCTACATTGAATCCTCCCATATTGAAAATACAATTGGTGACAAACGAATAGTAATATGGAACTAAAGTTGACAGGGATGGAAGTTGGTGAATGGCTCCTGAAAGTGGACTGAAAAGGTAGATTTCTGTGTCAGGAATTGGTTTAAAAGAGAGATAACTCGAGTACTCTGTATCGCGAATATACTGCCCTTCCTTGGCAATAGCCAACCAACCCCTGGATACTTCAACAGACACCCCTCCTAGCAATATCTCGGGCACATTGCGTTCATGAACCTTGTTTCTCGATAGGTCATAAAACTTCAAGGACTCACACTGCGTGTCGTGGGGGAGGAGTAGCCATGGTAGTTTATCCATGATAACCCTATCTTCTTCTGGAACTCCCGGTTGACCAAACCCAATATCGTCTTTGCAGCGATTGGAAAATAACATCTTGATAAAGGATGGCAAACGGCAAGAAAGATATTCTCCGAGCTTTCTATACAGACGAAACAATACTCTTGCATTCATATCTAACGAGAAAATATATGATATTTTATGAAAGTCTGAATAATAATATGGTTTTCAAACAAAAATAAACTAGACAGTGTTATTTATATTAGTTATAGACGTACAATCCTTCATAAAAAAGAATTACTAACTAATAGAATCAGTGGCGGAACCAAGGGGAGGCCAGGGGCCCTGCAAAACTTTTTTTTTTTTTTAATATAATAAATTATAGATTTTTTAATATTAAATTATTATTTTATTAGTTATATTTGATTTTAGGGTTGTATCTCCGAATGTATCTCCGTATCTGCCTTTATTTTATTCCTTTCCTGCCGTGTCTCTTTTTCTTCTCTTCTCTGCAAGCCTGCCCCTAACCTAATAATACAAAGCAGTGAAGCACAAAAGTTAAAGCAAAGCCGCTGTCTGCTGCCAATTAATTCTTCATCAAGGTAATTAGTATTTTTTTTTTTTATGTTTGTTAACAATTTGATATATATATATATATATATATATATATATATATAATTCTGCTATTTTAGATCTACTAGTTTTACCATTTTTTATTTCTTGTTATAGTGAATATTGTTTTTTCTAAGTAATTGGATATATTTTATGGGTTTACTTGTTTCGATTATGCTTGGATTTTTTTATATTTTGTTTTTAGCAGAGCCACCAAAATTATTAATTTTTTCTCACATGTACCTTACTATCACCAGGTCCAATATACAATTAGACACGATCTTTAGCCAAATTGAGTTCTTTGAAAAGCGTCTACCCAGCTTTGATTCAGTGTAAGTTTTCTTATTTAGGAACTAGTAATTCCATTTTTTAATGTTAGATATGCTTTTATATATCAATTTCTTTTTTTAATATGTTAATTTTACTTTTATATGTCAGTGTTGTTTACATGTAAAAATTTATTTTTGGTTCTGATTATTGCTTCAACACATCGTTATTTGTATTTATTTTTTAAATAGGAAACAATAAAAATTTATGATGTTTTGATTGTAGGTTGAACCATGAACAAAATAAGAAGAATTGATTCTTTTTTTGAGAAAAAGAGGAAAAATATTGATAACTCACAGCCTAGTGAACCAACTCTAATGTGTAATGTTGAAGTTATGGGTGAACAACCCCAATGTGATTCAGTTTATGAAGAACCTGCATTGATTAATGAGTAGCCTCCAACTAGAATCGACACTGCTCATCTGATTAGAGATCCAAGCAATCGTCCTTAAATTTAGGAATACCCGGTTAATTAACAAGATGAAATTAGAAGGGCATACATTAATTTGGGGCCATATCAACCTTTGATGTCTGAATATCCGCTGACTGATAAAAAACATCCTCGTCGATTTCAGTCTCATTGGTTCAAAAGTTATCCATGGCTTGAATATTCAGAGAAAAATACTGCATTTTGTTTCCCTTGCTATCTATTTTCAAGTAAGTCATCTGGAAAGCCAGGATCAAACACATTTACTGTTAAAGGATTCAATTGTTGGAAGAAAGTTAATGATGGGGAACGATGTGTTTTTTTGACTCATATGGGAAAATGTCCAAATTCAGCTCATAGATTTGCTACCAGGTGCTTGGAAAATTTGAAAAATCAGTCATGTCATATTGAAAAGGTAGTTAAGAGGCAAACTACTCAAGAAGTTCAGAATAATCGATTGCGTATTAAAGCTTCAATAGATATTGTTCGTTGGCTCACATTTCAAGCATGTGCTTTTAGAGGGCATGATGAACGTCCAGAATAAAAAAACCGAGGTAATTTTCTTGAAATGATGGAACTTTTAGCATCATACAATGAACAAGTAGGTGCTCTTGTTTTGGGTAATGCTCCACAAAATGCTAAATACACCTCACATCAAATTCAAAAAGAAATTTTGCATGTCTTTGCTAGAAATGTTCAGTCTTCAATTTGTCATGAGATTGGTGATGCAAGATTTTGTTTAATTGTTGATGAAGCTCAAGATGAATCTAGAAGAGAGCAAATGGCCCTTGTTATTAGGTTTGTTGATAGAAGTGGATTTATACGAGAACGATTTTTGGATATAGTTCATGTCAAAGATACAACTGCTGCAACTCTTAAGGAAGAGATTTCCTTTGTTTTATCTCATCATAATCTTGATGTTCAAAATATTAGGGGTCAAGGATATGATGGTGCCAGTAATATGCGTGGAGAGTGGAATGGTTTGCAAGCTTTATTCATTAATGATTGCCCTTATGCATATTATGTACATTGCTTAGCTCATCAGTTACAATTGGCTCTTATTGCTGCAGCTAGAGAAATATCTGATGTTCACACTTTCTTTCAAAATTTGATCTTTATTATTAACATTGTTAGTGCTTCTTGCAAGCGTAATAATGAGTTACGGGCTTTTCAAGCAGCTACAATTGAGCATCTAGTTGATATTGGTGAGATTGAAACGGGTAAAGGAGTTAATCAAGTAGGTAATTTGCAACGACCTGGAGATAACAGATGGAGTTCACATTTCAAATCAATTTGCAGTTTGATAAAAATGTATGGGGCAACTTGCTTGGTTCTTGAAAACATTGCTTTAGATGGATCTACTTATTCTCAACGGGGTGATGCGGCCTTTTCATTTAAGTTGCTAATGTCATTTGATTTTGCATTCTTCTTACATATAATGAAGAATGTTATGGGAATTACTGATGTGCTTTGTCAAGCATTGCAACAAAAATCTCAAGACATTTTAAATGCTATGCATTTGGTGACTAGCACAAAGACTTTAATTTAGAAGTTAAGAGACGATGGTTGGAAAACTCTTTTAGAAGAAGTGACATCATTTTGTAAGCATCAAGACATTGAAGTTCCTGATATGGATACTTGTTTTTCTAGTGTGGGACGATCTCGTCGTAAAAAAAAATCAGTAACAGTTGAGCATCACTACCGAGTTGATATATTTACAGCTATCATTGATCAGCAATTACAAGAGCTAAATAACAGATTCAATGAGCAGGCGATCGAGCTTCTTAAATTGAGCACAGCTTTAGATCCTAGAAATAGCTATAAATTATTCAATGTTGAAGATATATGCTTACTTGTTGACAAGTTCTATCCTGAAGATTTTTCTGACCAAGAAAAAATTCATTTGAGATTTCAGTTGCAACATTATGAGCTTGATGTACCCAATCATCCAAAGTTAAAGAATATGTCATCGATTGCAGATTTATGTCAAGGATTGGTTGAAACAGAAAAATCAACAATTTATCCACTCATTGACAGGTTGATTCGGCTTATCTTGACTCTTCCTGTTTCGACAGCAACTACTGAACGAGCTTTTTCAGCGATGAAGATTGTTAAAACAAGACTTCGCAATCGGATGGAGGATGATTTTCTTGCAAATTATTTGATTGTCTATATAGAAAAAGAAATTGCTGAAAGATTCCCAATTGATATGATAATCGATGATTTCTATTCAATGAAAGAACGACGAGCACAATTAAAATAAATATGTAAGAATTATTATTTATTATTTTATTTCAAAGTTTATTAAACATAAATAATGTTTCGTTTTAGTTAATGCTTCTTATATATTTTGTATGTTTGTATTTAATAGGTACAAAGATTATTATATATTTTGTAATACGTTCTTTAAATAAAACTAAATCAAGTAGTTTTTATTTTATTTTTACTTTTTATATATAATAAATTTAAAATATATATTATATTTTTTGGCCTCCCCTAACAAATAATCCTAGTTCCGCCCCTGAGTAGAATCCTAATTAAATTGAAAATTCTAATCTAAATAAAAAAAGTGAAACACAAATACAACGCACCGTATATAACTTTGATTTTAACGTTTACTATTGGTGAGCATAAAACTGACAACGTACTGCATCCGAAATCCCAGTCCAAGTCATTGATTCTTTATTGCTCCAACCTTGCATGTTTTCATGCTCCCTGCGTACAGAAAGCTTAATTAGAAACGTTATTGATCTCGAAAATATTATTTCAATCAACAATCAATCCGCTGAGTGCCAGAAAATAGTATTTCATCCATGTAATTTTCAAACAGAATGTCTAATTATATCCCACCAACTCGATTTCTTACTGAAAAAAGTTCGAGCGTGATGCAATTTTTAAATTTAGAAGGGAGCTAATAACCATACACTCCCGCTCACTGTGCTAATTCAAATATATCCCAGTGAGCTCAAGGAATGCAACCGCCCATGCAATACATGCAGCAGCTATAACAACGCCCATGCAATACATGCAGCAGCTATAACAACCAAGAACATGCAGCATAGTGTGCTCATCAATATAAACTCTCATGCAATGTAGCAGGTGTAACAATCACGTGGTTCATTCTGCTAACAAATCTGTTAGCCCAAGATTAGGAAATCTGTTATACTATTATTCCAATGTGTATATATATACCAACATGATGAATACGAAATCAAGCTTTCATCAATATTACTGTGTGTTACACTTTATGGTATCAGAGCATTAATTTTTTTTTCTCTGCAGTAGCCTTCTCTTCTTCTTCCTTCACACTTTCAATGCCTGTCAACACCACTATTCTTAACACAAATGAACCTCACAGCACATTGATTACCATCAATGTCGCAACCCAAACACCAGTAAAACTCACCTCCACAAACTATCTAACATGGAAGCTTCAACTCCAGACTCTCTTCATAGGATATGATCTCAATGGCTTCATTGATGGATCACATCCCTGCCCAACCACGTTTCTTCAAGGAACAACTACACCAAATCCAGCACATCACCTGTGGATTAGACAGGATCAATTACTACTTAACGCCATCCTTGGTTCTCTGTCCCCCACCATCATGTCATTCATTGCTCAAGCACACACATCAAAGGAAGCTTGGACATTATTAGCTAATACATATGCTAAACCGTCTCGAGGCAGGATTAAACAAGTCAAGAGCCAATTCAAACACCTCACAAAAGGATCCCTGGGTATATCTGAATTTCTTCAAACCATCAAAGCCAGAGCTAATGAGCTTGCCATTCTTGGAGCACCAGTTGACAGTGAAGACGTCTCAGAAAAAATTCTTGAGGGACTTGGTCCTGAATACACAGAGCTAGCCAGGGCAGTTCAAGCTAGAGACACTCCAATCTCCTTTGATGAGCTACATGAAAAACTCCTTAATTTTTAAGCATCTATCCACAATACCAATCACACAGCTCAACCTTATTTTCCTGCCTCTGCACATCTAGCCAATCATGCCTTCTCTGGTCCACGAGCCTTCCCACCTGGCAGACACACTGGCTGGTGCCCAACCCACTCATATAACTCTCGATTCTCTAATCCTACCTCACCTGGCCCTCACAACTCTCGCCCCTCTCAGAAGCCATACCTTGGCTTTGTCAAATCTGCAGAATCCAAGTCACATTGCCAAGTATTGTTCTTCTTACAAACTTATACCAGTTACAGCTCCTACCAACAACAATTCAGGACTGCTCAAACCACCCTGGCAACCAAAGGCGCATTATGCAACCAATGCTCCTCACAACAACACCTGGCTCCTAGACAGTGGTGCATCTCACCATGTCACCTCGGATCTCAACAACCTCTCCCTCCATACTCCATACAATGGACCAGACGATATTATGATTGGTGATGGCACGGGACTACCAATCACACACACTGGTTCTACCTCTCTCCTGCACTCCAATCAGGAGTTTTCTTTAACTAATGTTCTTTGTGTGCCCAACATCATAAAAAACTTTATCTCTATTTCTAAATTCTGCATCTCCAACAATGCTTCCATTGAATTCTTACCTTTTTTCTTCCTTGTTAAGGATCTCCACACGGGAACAATACTTCTGAAGGGTAAAGCTACAGATAGTGTATATGAGTGGCCACCATCTACCCCGTTGATTGCCTTTTCCAGCATCAAAACCACCTCGTTCAACTGGCATCATCGCTTAGGCCACCCTGCACTTCCAATTTTAAAACATGTCATCTCTACACATGCATTTGATATAGCATCTTCTCGTATGTTAAAATTTTCCTGTAATGCATGTCATTGCAATAAAAGCCATAAACTCTCTTTTTCCACGTCCACTCTTATCTCTACCCGTCCTCTTCAGATTATTTTTTCAGATGTATGGACATCTCCCATTCTGTCCTCCGATGGTTTCAAATATTATGTTATCTTTGTTGATCATTTTACAAAATATATCTGGCTGTATCCCTTAACCCACAAATCACAAGTAAAAGATATCTTCCTTCGCTTTAAAGCTGTCACAGAAAAACACTTCAATCAGCAAATTCATACCTTGTATTCAGACAATGGAGGAGAATACGTTGCACTCACTAGCCTTCTAGTGCTTCATGGTATATCTCACCTCACTACTCCTCCTCACACACGAGAACACAATGGCTTCTCTGAAAGGAGACACCTTCACATTGTGGAAACTGGCCTCACTCTCCTTGCTCATGCTTCCATTCCTTTACGGTTCTGGCCTCATGCCTTTGCCACTGCTGTTTACTTAATCAACCGAATGCCCACACCAACATTAAATCTCTGCTCTCCCTATGAAAAAATCTTTGGTTCATCTCCCAATTACTCAAAACTTAAAGTGTTCGGCTGCCTCTGTTACCCCTGGCTTCACCCTTATACCTCTCATAAATTAGAACCTCGTTCTAAACCATGCATATTTTTTGGGTACTCCTTAACTCAAAGTGCATATCTCTGCTATGATCCATCCACTACCAAAGTATTTGTTTCACGTCATGTCAAGTTTGTAGAATCCATTTATCCATTTACATCCACTTCTTCACAAGATGCACATCCTGACTCCTCCACTATTAATACATGGTTTCCTCAGCCTATTCTGATCTGCAATGTCACTACACCACTCATATCATCATTTGCAGCTTGTCCTCATCAGCACCTCCAAGATGAAGGTCCCTCAGCTTTATCCTCTGCATCTGAAACGTCTCTGCTCCTAACATCTCATGACCCCACTTCACCACCTTCACCTCCTCTTGCAGATAGCCTAAATCATGCTATCCAACCCACTCATCCCATGCAAACTCGAGCCAAGAACAACATTCACAGACCTCTTCACAAATTAAATCTTCATACCACCTTATCCCATCACTCTGACCTTGAACCTACGACCTCATCACAAGCCCTTAAAGATCCCAGATGGCGCCAGGCCATGTCAGAAGAATTTAATGCTCTTATTAGCAATGGCACTTGGCAACTCATTCCTGCCAACTCTTGTCAAAATATTGTTGGTTGCAAATGGATTTTTCGCACTAAAAGACACTCTAACGGTTCTGTTGACAGGTACAAAGCCCGTTTGGTAGCCAAAGGATTTCATCAACGACCCGGTGTTGACTACTATGATACTTTCAATCCGGTCATCAAACCTACCACCATCCGGCTGGTACTCAGCATTGCCACCAGTTCTGGATGGAAGCTACGACAAATTGATGTGAATAACGCATTCCTTCAAGGGACTCTCACTGAAGATGTTTACATGCATCAGCCCTCGGGCTTCATTGATCACAACTTCCCTTCTCACGTGTGCAAGCTTCACAAAGCCATCTATGGCTTAAAACAGGCTCCCCGTGTATGGTTTCATGAGCTCAGGACTTTTCTCCTTCAGTCGAGGTTCCAAAACTCTCATGCTGATACATCCTTGTTTGTACTTCACCTTGGGCCACATCTTATCTACTTACTGGTCTATGTTGATGATCTCATTATCACTGGCGATGATGTCCACCTAGTCAATCGGTTCATCAATCTGTTAACTCACTGATTCTCACTTAAAGATCTTGGCCACCCGTCTTATTTCCTTGGGCTTGAAATCCTCCCCACCAAGCAAGGATTCCTCCTATCTCAGCGTTGTTACCTGCTTGATCTCCTCACTCGCACTCACATGACTGAAGCCAAATCTGTTGTCACCCCACTCCCATCTGGCCCCCCACTCTCCATACATTCTGGTGAACCCTTATCTGATCCCACCAAATTTCATTCTGTTGTAGGAAGCCTTCAATACCTCCTCCTCACTAGACTTGACATTGCCTATGCCGTCAATAAACTCTCCCAGTTTATGCATCAACCAACCACTGATCACTGGGCACAGGTCAAACGACTTCTTCGTTACCTGTGTGGTACGATTGATCTTGGCCTTTAACTCCACTGTGACTCTCCTTCCTCCCTGCATGCATTCTCGGATACCTTACATGCTTACTCTGATGCTGATTGGGCAGACGACCCCGATCATTTTTCCTCCACAGGTGCATACATTATATATCTTGGATGTAATCCTATCTCCTGGAGCTCCAGAAAGCAGAAAACAGTTGCACGTTCTTCAACTGAGGCAGAATACAGGTCTGTTGCCAACACAGCTGCTGAACTCAATTGGGTGTCCTCTCTGCTATGTGATCTTGGTCTCCCATTGCCCACCCGTCCAGTAATTTACTGTGACAATGTCGGTGCCACTCAGCTGTGCTCCAATCCTGTCTTCCACTCCAGGATGAAACATGTTGCTATCAATTTTCATTTCATCCACGATCAGGTGCAAAAAGGTATTCTACGTGTTGCTCACGTCTCCTCCCCTGATCAGCTCGCTGATCTGCTCACTAAATCACTTCCCAGAGTTCGGTTTCTGTTTCTTCGTGACAAGATTGGTCTCTCGTACCGAGCTCCATCTTGAGGGGGGATAATAACCATACACTCCCGCTCACTGTGCTAATTCAAATATATCCTAGTGAGCTCAAGGAATGCAACCGCCCATGCAATATATACAGCAGTTGTAACAACGCCCATGCAATACATGCAATAGCTATAACAACCAAGAACATGCAGCATAGTGTGCTCATCAATATAAACTCCCATGCAATGCAACAGGTGTAAAATCACGTGGTTCATTCTGCTAACAAATCTGTTAGCCCAAGATTAGGAAATCTGTTATACTATTATTCCAATGTGTATATATATACCAACATGATGAATACGAAATCAAGCTTTCATCAATATTACTGTGTGTTACACTTTAGGAGCTTGGCATGATTACAATTGAAGTGTTCCTAAAGTCAAATTTCACGCCACACAAAGCTTCTTAGAACAAGTACTACGTCATTGATAGAAAAATAACAATCGGATTACGTACATCAGGGTTGTCAAATTAGAATAAGTTTGTGGACTCAACTAAATTTTATTGGAGGTTTAATTGAATTTATAAAGGTTTTAATTGTAAGAAAAATTGATTTTGGAGTTAATTTGGGCTTTAATTGGAAGAAATTAAAGTTCTGGTTCAAATTATAATATTTAAGAGTTAATTTGGTCAAATTAGGAGCTTAATTACATAAATATTAAAGTTTGATGGCCAATTAAGGACTTAATTGAAGAAATTCAAAACCAAGGATCAAAATAAAAAAGACGTGTAAATAGAGGGGCTGAAATTAAAACTAGACCAGGGGTCCAATTGAAGAAATTAGAAGTTTATTGCTCAATTGAGGGTCAAATTGCACTAATTCAAGACCAAGGATCAAAGTGAAAAAGGCGACCAATTTTAGGGTCGCTGTTTGATTTTTGGCAGGGATGCAATTCCATTGTTTTTAAATAAAAAATGCAATTAAGGACTTGATTGAACAAATCACAAATTGAGGACCAATGTGAAATTTAACACATTTTGCCGACTTTTTCTTTTAAATGAAACGGCTCTTTTTGACCAAAATAGCGCCTTTTCATGCACTGTTAAAAAAAAAACCTTGAAACAGTGTCGTTTTGAACAGCACCATCATCTTCTTCCCCTGGACGCGCAGAGAACAGGGGAGAATAAGATTTTATTTTCTCCTCTGTTTCGTACCGGCTTCCCTTCCCTCAATGACTTCAAAAAGACGCCAATACAACCCACTTTCCACATGTTGAAGGGACGGTGGAGGGGTGGCAGCACAGTGGCTGCCCCACCCACGTCTCCTTTTTCTGTTTTTTCCTATAAAAACAGGGAAAGGGGTAGAAAAAGAAAAAAGAGAACCAAGAGGGAGAACAAAACAAAAGGAGAGAACAGAGAGAGTCTGGAGAGACCAAAAAAAAAGAAGCTAAAGACCAAAAGAAAACAAGAAAGGGGAAGAAGGCAATAAAGAAAAAAAACTGGAGAAGAAAAGAAGGAAAACAGAGGAAAGAAGAGAGAAGGAATGCTACTTGGAGCCACCACCATTTCGCCGCCAACATCATCGCCACCAACGAGCAACACTGGGAGCCTCCACAGCAGCCACCGCAGGTCAGTTTCCACACCTCTCTCTTCTTCCTTCATCCCCTTCGCCGCTCCATATACCTGTTTTCATTTGCATGCAGTACGTGAGCAATTCACGTTCTGCAGCAAATGAAAATAATTAGCCGGTTACTGTGCACAGTAACCAGCTAATTATAATTTTGGGCCAGTGCTGGCCTATTTTCTATATGTTGGGCTGGTGCTGGCCCATTTTTATTTTGGGCCAGTGCTGGCCCATTCTAAAAAAAACTCATTAGTGATTTTCTCAGGTTTTTATTTTCTTCATTTTGCTTAATATCGGTTTGTATTTTATGTCGTTAAAAATACAAAATCTGGTATTAAAATACACCGTTTTTTTTTAAAACTACCAAAAATACAAAAAAAAAATTGAAAAAGAGAAAACATGTTTTTGTGCATATGGCCAAGTGTCTCAAAGCGAAAAAATCATATTGTATTTTTCATACATAAAAAATCAAAGTTTTAGCATGTATTTTGGCTTTAATACCCAGTTTATTAAAGTCAAGAGAACATTGGCCAAAATTTCAAAAACAACAAAAATTTTATTTTGTTTGATTTTAGTATGAGAGATTATGAATTTATATGTAAAACGTATTCTTGATATTAAAAAGGTATTTTCTTTTGATGACTTAGAATAGTTATGTTTTTATCCGATAAGATAAGAATCTCCTTATAGAGGAAGATTTTTTTTAAACCATAAACGGACCAACAATTAGAAACCACAACAAGACTTTAGATTTTATCAGACAAAATAATGTAGCTTACCTTAGGTAGGGCGTAGTTGGGGTGCTAATACCTTTTATTTATGCAAGCAGTCTCCGCACTCGATTTCTGAGACCAGTTAGGGTTCATAGTGACAAGAATACTAGGTGACGACTCCAATTTCGATTTTACTGATAAGAGACAAGAATTCCTTGTCTCTCCACATTTGTGTTAAGATAAACCATTATATTTTTCCTTGAGGGTGGACGATCACCGCAGCCCCGCATACATGTGACACCAAGCTCTTATCACTTAGACACCTACTTGATGGTTAAAAATCTTAGTTTTTAATTTGGTTCGTTGTTGTTTTGAAAATTCATGCTTCAATACTTTTTTTTTTCTTTTAGTCTCTAAATAGAAAGTCATCTATCAATTGTTTAGGAAGGAAAAAAATGCTTAGATGATCTCATTGTGTTCATAAAAAAGCTAATATTTATGTTAATGAATTCTATTTTTTTTAAAAAAATAATTTAGGATTCATTAATTTTTCTTTATTTAATTTTAAATTTTTAGAGTGATTAAAGAGTGTTTTTGAGATTAGAAATATATTTATTGAGATTTCTATAAGGTTTTTAGTTGCTGTGAAGTTAAAATAAATATAATAAAAAAAGCTTGGATTTCGATTTCTAGACTACAAAAATTAACCATAAAACAATCTAGCAGGTGATAAGTTGTTTGATATGCCACACAACAACCCATAATCTAGATGAGTTATATAAAATAAAATAAAATGGAGTGGACCTTGCGTTCTTCAAAAAAATAAATAAAGAGGCATGTTAGGGCCTAGCTTTTTTCTATGGCTTGCTAGGTATATGGGCATAGCTTACTGGTCTGAACAATATTTGACCTCAATTTTTAGTATTTAGGTATTGTCTAATATCTTCTCTTTTATTTTTCAAATTATGTACTTAAAACTTTTCAAAAATAGTGATTATCTTTTAATATATATATATATATTAATTTCGTAATGCTTGGAAGAAACTATGAAAATTCTTGTGTGATTTTTTTCTGAGGAACCTTAAAACCTGATCGAATTCCTCACATAATAAAAAACTAGAAACGAAAGAAAAACAAACCCACTACTCTCTCCACAAGCATTGAATTGTCTCCAAATTATTCAACCATATAATGAAATACTATTGGCTGGCACCTTCAGCAACAAAACCGCAAACCACACCCACCAGTGCCACTAGAAGCGGCAGCCCTACCACCAACCGTGGCGAACATCGCAATGGCAGCTCTAGCCACGCTGCCTTCAGCCCCAGCAAACACCACCACATGCATCGTCTCCATTGCTTTTCATAACCCAAATCTATCGATTAATTAAAATCCTTTATTATTTAACATGACGATCCACTCATCCTTTCTTATAAGAAAACTAGAGGGAATCCTTTTAAAGAGGTCACATTCTTGATAAATAAAAATAAAATCATTGGAGCCGTATATAACTTTGTTTTTAACGTTTAGTATTGGTCAGTATAAAACTGACAACGGACCGCATCTGAAATCCCAGTCCATGAAGGGCGGATAAAGAGTTGGTTTCTGATGGGCACCAAAACCAAGCCCATAAAGAACAATGAAGGGGCCGCGCCGAAACTTTAGCTGTAAAAAACAAACGCTCAATGATGGAGAGGAAATGGGCTCAAACTCAATTCTCTGCTTTTGCGTGTTAGTGCAATTTTATTTTTTTTAGTTGGTGTTGGGTGATGTGACGAGGTAGTATTTTTTAAAAAGTTAATTTTTTTAATTTTTTTTAAATAGTGATCTATAATTTGGTGGTCAACAACTTAAGAGATTAAACTGAAGCAGACGTAGCTAATTTGTCACTTGATTGGGGTATTTGACCACCAAATTATATTATCAATTCAACTAGTTGGATTTGAATTTAACACATGTACAAATCTTAAGATGAGATAAAATACAATTAAAGTTGTCAGAAAAAAAAATCTCTTAAACACTAAAAAGATAGATTTAAATACCAAAAACATTCAATAAATAACTAGAAAACAATTAACGGAAAAAAAGGTTAAAATCTGGAATGAACGAGGAAAATATCTAAAATGTTTTATGTATTAGATTTAGTCCCTATTATTTTGATTGCTATTTATTTTATTTAAAATAATTTATATATTTTTTTAATTTTATTCTCTTTTAACTTTTTCATGTGTCGAATTTGGTCTTTATTATTTTAATTGGTACTTATTTTATTTAAAATAATTTAAGAAATTTTTTTTTTATTTCATTCTCCTTCAAATTTTTTATCTGTTATATTTGGTCCCTATTCTTTTAATGAACTTGAAAAAATTAAAATATTAAGAAGTTATTTTTCAGTTTATTTTTTATAACATAGTCAAAAACTAAAAAATATTTTCAACTTATTTTCCATCAAACTGATTAGTACTTAAAAGTGCATTTTTATCAAGGTTTTATATCATCATTTTGCACTTGAAGTATCAATAACTCCTTAACTAAAGCATGTTTTATAATAACATATCTAATAATATAAGATACCTTTAATTTATGGTAAATGTTCATCTTAAATGCAGGCCTATCACATAAATAAAATGATTGATTGATGAATTTAAGTATTGAAATTGAAAGGACAAAGAGAGGGCCAAACTTATAAAAAAGATATTGGTGCAGTCCAAACTGGAACAGTGTTTGGTAATTAGGTCATATCTCGAGTTCTAGATGTCCAAATGACCTCAAATTTTTGGACAGATTTGGTAAGACATAGGCCTCCAACTTTCATGTGGAGTCCAAGATTTAAAAAGGCCGCTTTCAAGTCCAAATTATAGCAATAACGGAGAAGTTTGAATCTGTCATGTAGCCTAGACACTGTTCAGTATTCAGTCCATATCTCGAGTTCTAGAAGTCTAAATGACTTCAATTTTTTTTTCCTGGAAAGCTAAGACAATTTCCTATAACTTTCATGATGTCGTTCCAGTTCTGATATTAGCAATAATGTTTTATTCAGACAAAAAGATAAGGATTTTCACCAAGTTAAAAGTTGGTCACCCTCTCAACAATTAGTCATCAAATCAATAGTTCTAAATTTTGGCTTGTAAAAGGAGGCATGTGTCATGCATTTAGGCATTTGGTTGTTCATATAAAGATCATGCTCTTTATTTCTCTTTTTTTTTTATATATAATTTTTAAGTTTTTCTTTCATTAATATCTTGTTTATGCTTTTCATTTCATTTTCTTTATTTAGTTAACTTGTTATTTATGTTCTTTTTTTGTTTATTTATGTTTCTCTTCTTTATTATGTTTAGCTAAGTTTATTATGTCAAGGTGAAAATGTTACACTAATAGTGTAAGAATAAGTATAGTGTAAACTCAATATGGACTTTAATGTTTAATATTAACATGTCTTATCTTTTTATCTTACTAATTCTTAATACCTTGCTTATTAAATAGTTAATCTAGATTTGTGTTGTATAACACTTGATACAACAAATGCTTGACACTCTCATAGCCTAATCGTATGGTATTACCTACACCTGTGCTATGAAAAGAATTTGATTTGTTGTTAACATAAGTTAGCATCATGAATTCCTGACTAATCCTCACGGATCCTGAAATTAACGACCAGATAAGCCTCCAATGACCATCAATATTAGCAACCACATAACTCGAACTTGAGACAACAGAAAGAGCAAACTTTTTGATACCAAACTCTTATCATTGAGGCACCTACTTGATAGTTAAAATCTTAGTTTTTAATTTGGTTCGTTGTTGTTTTGAAAATTCACGCTTCAATACTTTTTCAAAAAAATCTTTTAGTCTCTAAAAAGAAAGTCAACAATCAATTGTTTAGGAGAGAAAAAAAATGCTTAGATGATCTCATTGTGTTCATAAAAAAGCTAATATTTATGTTAATGATTTCTAGTTTAATAAAAGTGGTGTTTTCATTTAATATTTATGTTAATGAATTCTATTTTTTAAAAAACAAATTTCATTAATTTTTCTTCATTTAATTTTTAATTTTTAGAGTGATTAAAGAGTGTTTTTGAGATTAGAAATATATTTATTGAGATTTCTTTAAGGTTTTCGAGTTGCTATGAAGTTAAAATAAATATATAAAAAAAGCTTGGATTTCAATTTCTAGACTACAAAAATTAATCATAAAACTATGTAGCAGGTGATAAGTTGTTTGATATGCCACACAACGAGTTATATATATATATATAAAATGGAGTGGACTTTGCCTACTTCAAAAAAATAAATAAAATGGCTTGTTAGGGCCAAGCTTTATTATTCAAATTATGTACTTAAAACTTTTAAAAAATAGTGATTGTCTTTTAATACATATATTAATTTCGTAATGCTTGGAAGAAACTATGAAAATTCTTGTGTGATTTTTTTCGAGGAACCTTAAAACCCGATCGAATTCCTCACATAATAAAAAACTAGAAACGAAAGAAAAACAAACCTATTACTCTCTCCACAAGCATTGAATTGTCTCCAAATTATTCGACCACATAATGAAATACTATTGGCTGGCACCTTCAGCAACAGAACTGCAAACCACACCCACCAGTAAGGTTGTCAATTCCGTTTTGTTTCATCTGGAATGACTGAAACATTCCATACCAATTCAAAAAATAGAACAAAACAGAATAAATTTCATCTCATTTTAAATCTTGGTCCGTTCCGGATTTTTCGGCTAAATTCCACCCGAAACATTCCGGTTTCATGCCACATGTTTTGTTCCGCTCTTCAAAAGTCATTGAATCAAATTGAACTTTGTTCAATTTAATTAATTAAACCACCCAATTATAAAAAGTTCTTTTTCATTACTATTTTCAATAACAATGATATTAATAATAATATTAAAAATTATTATTACTATTTTCATTAACAATGATATTAATTTTTTAAAATTAGATTTATCACTAATACATATGATTTATATTCATGTTTTTTTTTTTTTTTCATGTTTATACTTTGTCGGAATTTAAGCAAAATAAGGGATGCTTTAGATTCCATTAGCTTTGATAATATTGACCTAACTTTATATTTAAAATATTTATGTTAAAACATTTTACTTTCATAATATTTTGATATTTTGTTTAAATTGAATTATTTTAAGTTAAAGATCTATTTAATCTTGACTATTTAGAAATATTTTAAATTTTAAAACTATATTTGTTTGGCATTGTGTTTGTATTGCAAAATTTATAATTAATTTATCTTGAATTTGAATTATGTTTGTTAAATATATATATATATATATATATATATATATATATATATATATATATATATATATATATTTACACAACCATGAAACGGCACGCCGAAACACTCCGAAACAGAACATTTCATTTCAATTGACAAAACAAAATACCTATCGAAATAAAATTGATAATCTTACCCCTACCAGCAACCGTGGCGAACATCGCAATGGCAGCTCTAGCCATGCTGCTTTCAGCCCCTGCAAACACCACCACATGCATCGTTTCTATTGCTTTTCATAACCCAAATCTATCGATTAATTAAAATCCTTTATTATTTAACATGACGATCCACTCATCCTTTCTTATAAGAAAACTAGATGGAATCCTTTTAAAGAGGTCACATTCTTGATAAATAAAAATAAAATCATTGGAGCCATATTAATAAATAAATAAAAACACAGTGATAAACCAGGCTATTAATCCTTAAAATTATAGTTTTAAGATCTCATCGAGGTAAGTTGAACTAATTTTAGTTATAATAAAATAATATCGTTTTTTTTTTAAATAATTCAATTCAAAATCAATTAATAGCCGGCCCGAGTTTTCTAATTATGCTTGTAACAAAATCCTGCAGCAAGTGCGCCATTTTATACGTGCATGCCGTTTCTTGTGCAGAAATTGTTCCTTTTCTCTTTTCACACTCCTCGATTTATTTCTGATTTCCTTGTTGACAAAATTATGTTAATCTTTTTCAAATAATACAAACAATACATTGTTAATTAAACACTAAAAGAATAATAAAATAAAACCCAAAAATGCCAAAATCTCAATTTCACGAGTCTAATAATATTTATGTAAAATAAACATTTATCGTTCTTAATAATTCTGAAAACAAACTGGCATGTTGTGCAAGAACATGTTCATGCACAAACTTGCCGCACCACAGATAAATGAACCACTGAAGTCTAAAATTTGAATATGCATAATATATAATGTTTTTATCTGGGATTGCAACTAGCTCTTATAATTAATTAATAAGATTAACCAAAAACCTGTTGCCTTCTTTCGGATAGTCAAGGAGATGGTGTGAACCAGCCCACCTTGCACTTGAGCAGACGATTGAAACTAGGAAATAATCTCTCAATTCTCCCGCTCTCCAGGTAGCATATTCCTGATTCACGAGACACACGACGAAGTAATACTTCCTCTCTTTTCTGATCATCACTAGACACTTCTGAGAAGTAATTATCGTTCTCTAGAAAGAAAATGCAATTTCTTTGGATTCCGCGAGGCAAATTCTCTGCCGGAACTGAAACTGACCGGCCACCAGATGTCAAGAAGATCAACTGGTCACTTAAGCTCTGCACACTACGCAAGATCATGCCTGCGTTAGGACCCACCTCGTATACACTGAAGCCGCTTACTTTATCATAGAAACGCTCAAAATCACCCTGATCTTCTTTGACATCCTCTTCATCATAGAAACTTTCAAGATCGTCATCATCTTCATCGAAACGTTCCTCTTCTAAGTCGTCCTCGTCTTCATCCAAACGTTCCTCGTCTTCATCATGATAAGCATAACAAACGTTATGTGCAAGAATTATCAATAGTTCACCATTGACTGATTCTACTAAATACGGCTCATACAAAAAATGTTTGATGATGTCAATATCATGTCTCAAATGCTCAATCTCTAAGAACGGATTACGACCAGCATTCGAAACTGGAATGAACTTTATTCTCACCTCATCATCCTCTGCCAACTTAAAGATGTGCGTCTCAACATGCTCGATTTTTTGTGATAAGACGCATAAATCTCCATTGTAAAACAAGATATCACGGAACTCTATGTCGCGATTAGTTTCACGGGGAAAGATGCTCCAACACTTGTCCCCAAGTCTACACAGCGCCAAATTCCCACAGTTGTTCGCTTCAAACTCGTTAAATCTCAAGGCAATGATGGATTTTGAAGGGTCCGCAGAGGATAGTTCAACCCTACCAATAAACTCAGCGACATTGAATCCTCCCATATTGAAAATACAATTGGTGACAAACGAATAGTAGTATGGAGCTAAAGTTGATAGGGATGGAAGTTGGTGGATGGCTCCTGAAAGTGGATTGAAAAGGTAGATTTCTGTGTCAGGAATTGGTTTAAAAGAGAGATAACTCGAGTACTTTGTATCGCGAATATACTGCCCTTCCTTGGCAATAACCAGCCAACCCCTGGATACTTCAACAGACACCCCTCCTAGCAATGTCTCTGGCAAATTGCGTTCATGAACCTTGTTTCTCGATAGGTCATAAAACTTCAAGGACTCACACTGCGTGTCGTGGGGGAGGAGTAGCCATGGTAGTTTATCAGGAACGGCATCCATGGTAACCCTATCATCTTCTGGAACTCCCGGTTGACCAAACCCAATATCGTCTTTGCAGCGATTGGAAAATAACATCTTGATAAAGGATGGCAAACGGCAAGAAAGATATTCCCCGAGCTTTCTATACAGACGAAACAATACTCTTGCATTCATATCTAACGAGAAATTATATGATATTTTATGAAAGTCTGAATAATAATACGAGTTTCAAACAAAAATAAACTAGACAGTGTTATTTATATTAGTTATAGACGTAAAATCCTTCATAAAAAAGAATTTCTATTTAAAAGTTACTTAACTAATTGAATCCATCTAGTACTGGGACTACTAACTAATAGAATCCTAATTAAATTGAAAATTCTAATCTAATTAGAAAAGTGAAACACAAATACAACGCACCGTATATAACTTTGATTTTAACGTTTACTATTGGTCAGCATAAAGCTTAATTAGAAACGTTATTAATCAACAATCAATCCGCCAAGTGCCAGAAAATATTATTTCATCCATGAAAAAAGTGCCAGAATGTCTAATTATATACCACCAACTCGATTTCTTACTGAAAAAAGTCCGGGCGTGATGCAATTTTAAAATTTAGAAGGGAGCTTCGCATGATTACGATTGAAGAGTCCCTCAAGTTAACTTCTCTAGAATAAAAACAAATTTTAGAACTCCTCGCAAACGAAGAGTTATATGATATCCAGGGGAGTTCGCTCCTTGCCTGACCACAGGCATATATATAAATGCTTTTGCCAAAACAAAATCAGAATACTAACTTAGCTGAATTGTCTCCTTGTCTGTTTACTCATTACGTCGTGTAATTTTTTTTTTAATGGTCAAACGGGATATACTCACATCTCGAACCAGTGTGGTCATTGATATTCTGGATCTTCCTGCAATTTAACAAATCAGAAGCTACGTTCGACTTGAAAAAAAAAATCATGGTAATAGTTCAATGAAAAACAATCCCTGAAACGAGCAGCTAATCCCGGAAAATTGATACATGGGTTTATTTTCTATATACTATATAGACCCTCAAATTATATGTTTGGGTTGTACAGATGCATAAAGCAAACAGTCCGTGTAACAAGTTCTCGGGCAGGATTCATGGTAATAGTTCACCATTAAAACTCAAATTTGAGGCCACTTAAAGCTTCTTAGAACAAGTACTACGTCGTTGGTAGAAAAATAACAATCCGATTACATACATCTGGGCTGTCACATGCAATCATATCCCCATAGCTTAGCTTAATTGCAGAAACAGTAGGTTTGTTCATTTAGATCTGCCTCTGCCTCCGTTGCTCCTTCGTATGTTGTTTGATTTAAAGATTGTCAATGTTGTTTCCTACAAAAGTGACATCAATGCCAGACTATTTCCGTAGATAAGTTGCTGTGATGAATCCTTTTTTTAACTGACAGAAAATTATACACTTCCGTATAAAAATAGAAATACCAAAAGCTTTTCCATATTTGCTTTCACTTTTAAGATGTTAGATCCAAAAAGACAAACAACTTGTCTACTATTTCATGGAGGAAACTCGGGTCAAGAGTTGCCCCCATAGCTCAGTGGTAGAGCGTTAATCTTGTAAACTGAAGGTCCGTAGTTCGATCCTGCGTGGGAGCATTCATCTTGATTGATTCATTGTATTTTTTCTGAAGTTACAAGAACTAGAAAGCATGATCTCAAGGATCGAGCAGCCGCATTTTTTCGGGCATGGCACCAAAACCAAGCCCATAAAGAGCAATGAAGGGGCCGAACCGAAACCTTACATGTGTTTCGTGCAATTCTTTTGTTTAAGGTGGTGTTTGGTGATATAATCGGGTAGTAATTTAAAAAAGAATAATTTTTTTATTTTACATTAATTTTTAATGTTTTTTTGACAACTTAAGAGATTAAACTGAAGCAGACGTAGCTAAATGTGAGCTCACATTGTTGACTGTGGTGTAGTTTATCTCGGGTACTAGCACTAGCACTGCATGGGGAGCCAGATGGGCTGGATTTGGATCGGGTGGAATTTAGTTTAGATCTTGTGGGCAGTAGTGAAGGCAAGACATTGAAGAGTTAGAATCAAGGCGAGGGTGTGGCTGTCTGTAAAAAGTGT
The DNA here is from genome assembly GCA_018804465.1 of Populus tomentosa. Taxonomy (NCBI): domain Eukaryota; kingdom Viridiplantae; phylum Streptophyta; class Magnoliopsida; order Malpighiales; family Salicaceae; genus Populus; species Populus tomentosa. Next base: position 4,281,902 of record CM031969.1, on the reverse strand, counting down.
GTATTTTGATGCATGACTAGTTGGGTTTTGTCTTATAGGTTACAGTATCAAAGGATGACACAGTTATTCTTGATGGTGCTGGCGATAAGAAGTCCATTGAAGAAAGATGTGAACAGGTCAGTTTTGCTTCGTTGCTGGACTATGTTTAGCCATCCTTCGACGCAAATGAATACCATGATTTTTGTCTGTTGCTCTGTAATTACAGATCCGATCTGCAATAGATTCAAGCACTTCTGACTATGACAAAGAGAAGTTGCAAGAAAGATTGGCGAAGCTTTCTGGTGGTGTTGCTGTGCTGAAGGTCCGCCAACTTTCATACACACTTCCCATATCCTCGCCTATTAACTTACAAATTCAATTATGGGCATTTACTCTAGCCAAGTCATCTATCTTCTAACTGGATTTATTGCTTAAAAGTTGTAAGCTGGGTTCACTAATGAAAATTTTGCTAATATTGCAGATTGGAGGAGCTAGTGAAGCTGAAGTCAGTGAGAAGAAAGATAGAGTTACAGATGCCCTAAATGCCACAAAGGCTGCTGTAGAAGAGGGTATTGTGCCAGGTAAATTTTCCATCTGTCTCTCCTCATGTTATATGGTAGAATTAAAATCAACGATCAAATCCTCAAGCTGTTTTCTTTTGCAGGTGGTGGTGCTGCTCTTCTTTATGCATCAAAAGAGTTGGATAAGCTTCAAACTGCAAACTTTGACCAGAAGATTGGTGTTCAAATTATCCAGAATGCCCTGAAGGTTTGTCCTTCATCATGTGTGCGCGTGTGTATAAGTGTGGTTGGGTGCTGTATACATAAATATTTATTCTTCAAGATTGAATCTGGGTGCAAGTTTGAAGATCCATGCACTTTATGATTCTGCGTATAGCCAAGCTTGAAGTATTACAACATTAATGTGAATTTGATGACCTTTCTATTATGTTACCACTGAATCCCAAAATTGAACCTCCAATGGCAGACTCCTGTGCATACAATTGCTAGTAATGCGGGAGTTGAGGGAGCTGTTGTTGTTGGTAAGCTATTGGAGCAGGACAACCCTGATCTAGGGTATGATGCTGCCAAAGGTCAGTGATTTTTTTCTTCCTAATTTTTTTGTTTACTTAATCCACTGGTACCCATTTTTCAACTATTTTGTTTGGTACGTTCATGTATTACCAGGTGAATATGTTGATATGGTGAAAGCTGGAATTATTGACCCACTGAAAGTAATTAGAACTGCTTTGGTCGATGCTGCCAGGTAATTCTTTAACTTCTTTTAGGTTTGGGGTTTGGTTCATTATCATCTTTAGCATCTTGCCGAGAAGCACTTACTAATTTTTTTGCTTTCAGTGTCTCATCGTTGATGACAACAACTGAGGCTGTTGTAACTGATCTTCCAAAGGATGTAAAGGATGCTCCAGCAATGGGCCCAGGCATGGGCATGGATTATTGAGGTTGTTTTTTAGACATTGATCCGAACTGCCTGACATAAATATTTCACCCTTCGTACCCAAATCAGTGAGCATTGTTCTTCTGATCGAAAGACATGTAATCATAGTGAGCAAGTTGCGGCATGTAGGTAGTGTTCGATGATTGGATAATGGATTTTTGTTAGGGAAAACTTGCATGTAAGGGGCCTTTTTCCTCAAAATAAAACGTTGTAAACCAAGAGCTCGGTCTTGTAGTTCCCTTCCTTCTGTTCTCCTGCAAGAAACACCATCCCCACGAACCATTTCTACCTGTCTTGTTTAGTCCTCCTTTCCAGTTGTAGACAAAAACGAGAATGCAACAATGCGATGGCTAAGACAGTACACCTCAAACCAACCCAAAGGAGCCTTGTGGTCGTTTGAGGATATCTCCTACCATATTTTAATACTTACTATTATACATTTTACCCGACCCCGCTATGAGGAAAAATAAGATGCTCCCAGGAGTTTTTTGTTTTCACCAGAGGCATTCGCAATGCTGGTGTTGCCTACTGCCCTCGGAGAAGCCCAGCTCAGCTGATCGCTTGGCTACCAAGGAAGAGGCTAATTGCAGAGCAGATCTTGCTGCTTGGTTGTAGCAGGCTACCTTACAATACTGATGCTTGGCTGCACCAGGCTGGGGGGTTTCCTCTGTGCCTTTTCATTTGTACAAGCTTCCTCGGCTCCGAGCTGTTTCCTTCTATAATATTTTTCTAGGCCCACAAGTATATTTGGAAGGCAGATGAAAATTGAATGAACATGACCTGCTTACATGCTTCAGAGTTATTACCGCAATCATCCTAATGCTAAATTGTGTTTACGTAAACATGCAACAAAATCTTCAAGTTGATTACCTGACCATGTTGGGTCAGTTTGAAAACTTGTTTCTCTCAGATTTATTGTATTTGGCCAAATTGGATAAATATCCTCGAACAAAAGATCACGGGACATGATCCATACCCCCAAAATCAAAATCAAAGGTCTTGGAACATATACAAGAACAGCAATCAAAATGGAAGTACACGACTAAAATATATCTGATAAACCTGACCAAATTGCAGTTGTAACTTGTTAGATGAAACAGGGAACCGAAATTCCCCCCCTGTCCATTTTACCAATCATTAATTTTGATCAAATATGAAAAGATGCAGTATTTATCTCTACAGGCAAAATAATAATAAAAAATGTTTATTTTCCTCGTATGGACGTAGTTGCAATTCCTGAAACGATAGCTGTGTTGGCAAATTCCGAGTACTGGTGTCTCTAACAACACAATAATCATCAACAAACACAGAGATATTATACCTGTAAACATAGAAAAGATAGCAAACACTGTGGTCAAGAAGACTCAATCTTGATTCCATAGCTTCTTAGTCTTAGTCTTAGTCTTAGTCTTGCAATGTTATCATTGAGTTTTGTAGAAAGAAACTGAATTTCTTGGTAAAAAAAAGTAAAAAGGAAAGAACAGGTATGTAATAACTAGGTTAACTTGTGATACAAGATTGAGAGGAGAAGTAAGACCGCAAAGAAAACGAAGAAAATAACCATGTAAAAAAACATCTTTTCTTCCAAATATCTTCTTGATCTGGGAGGGCGGTTTGAGGGTGGAGAGTTGTCGATTTGGGGCTGCCTTCTTCTATCGGCTTGCCTTCCTCTAGGAAATCTAACAAATGTTCTATCGGGATCCATCATATTGAGAGGCTGTGCGGGAGAGGGAGAGGGAGATTGAGAAGTTGAAGAAGAAGGAAATGTTAATGAAGGTGAGTTATCAATGCGCGTCTAAGAGAGGAGTTTGTTAAGTTGACATGTGAGTAATGTTGAGGCTGCAAGATGGCTAAAGAGATATAGATGGCAGGGTCTTCTAAATATCCTGCTGTTAATTCTATCTCGGCAGCTCGTGTAACGGTATTTTGGCGGGAAAGAAAGTTAATTTCACCAGCTAACGTCTTCTTTTTATTATTATTATTATTATTATTTTAGAAACGAGTCTTAATTATTGTGATTGTACTGTTTTGGTAATGCGTTAAGTGTTTTCAGAAATGACTTCTTATGATTTTTTATTTTTATTTTTGATATTAACTGTTTAGATGATTGAAAAACATAAAAAAATATTAATTTGATTTTTTTAGATAAACAACAATTTAAAAAATACTTTGAAAAATATATTAAACAACGAGAATAAACACTCTTTAATATAAATATAAAAGACTAAGATTTTCAATGTTTTAAAATATATATTTTTAAAAAATACAAAATGAAGGAAGCTCCCAAAAATAACCTAAGACAACTATGGTTCAAGTTGCCCAATATTAAAGACCAATTAGTAGTTTTTTTTTTTCATTCTTGATTTATACAAATAATAAGCAACTTCATTAATAAAAACATGGTGTACTTATTCTTACATGATAAAATCCTACCATACAAGATTCAAGAAAAAAAGTTTGAAGTAGTTGATCAGACTCCGCATAAAATAAAATAAAATAATATTGACAGCAATTATATTTTCACAACTATACTTCTTTGTTGACCACCACTACTTACAATGCTCCCTCCAAATACATCTGGTTTAGATATTGTTATGCTTTCTTTCATATATTGTTATACTTTTATAATTTTCAAATATTATTTGTTACATATCATGAATCTCAACAAGTGGATCAACAAGGAATTGTGGGTTTTGTGTTAACTAAAATGAATGAATCAAACAATTCAAAGTAGGACATGTTTTTAATCTTAAATTGTGGTTCTTTGTTCGATCATATCTTAGACAAATTAATTATAAGATTTTCTATAGAGAAATCATAATGTTGTAAACTTATTAAAAAGACTATGGTAGTTAGGCATAAGCACATGGTGGATCAAATTTCAGAGCATGGTATCATACTCTTGTCCATAAAGATATCTCTATAGAATAAGAGTTTTTAAAGTCGTGGTCCATAATAGACCATTTTTTATTTGTTAGGAAGAGTTTAAGGAGGACTATGTTTTCTTCATCGTTGCACTATTGATTGAAGAAAGAATCCACCAAAACAAATGCATGTGAAGCTTATGCGTTAGCGAGTAAACACAAGGGTATATAATGACGAAGATAAATATTTTGAATTTAAAATTATTGTAAAATCATAAAATCGGTCATAAAATCAGGATTTTACTTAATTTTACATAATTCTAGTTTGACTTTATCATTATTTTTTATTCTTACATGATTTTACAAGATAAATAGACTCTCATAGAATAATACAATTTTACGAGTCAACTCATGATTTTAACAATTTTGGATTGAACAATTAGATGACTAATTGAAAAGCAAGAATTGTTATTCACATAATTTTCACTCAAACTCAAAAAATCACTTAATTGTTTAACATGCTCAACAGGACTTTGATTTTTTTAAAATTACCTTTTTTGCTGAGTTCTTTTCTTCAAGAAACCCAATAAATAGTACTCTTTTAATGAGAATTAAGGGGGAGAAGTGACAGTGAGATTGAAAGTGTTTGTTTGTTAAAAGGATGGAATTGAAATTTTCAAAAAGATACAAGGTTAAAATAGTAAGTAAATGTGAGAAAATTATAAAGGTATTTCCTTCCCCCCCATTATCCCTAATACAGGGGTGAGACCTTGAAACAGAATGAAGGTTAAAATTTAGCCTTCATTCCTCTTTCATTCCATTAAAAATCTTCTTTCAAAATGTCATTATCCTTGATTCCCTTGCCCTCTCCCTCCATTCACCTCTTTCTCAAATAAACTATCATGCATATTATGTTGTCTATCTATCTATCTCTCTCTCTCTCTCTCTCTCTCTCTCTAAATTTCTAAGTTTGTTTTTTTTTTTTTTAATTTAACTATATTTTTTAATATTAATTAAGAGTGTTTAAATTTAAAATTGTTATTAAATTCAATATAATTGTTTAAATTTAAAATTTTCTGACCCAACTCTTTACTTAATTTAGATTTTAAATTAAATCGCGTGGAATCCGCATCATCAGCTAGACATATCTAAAGAAAAAAAATATCAAAGAAAAAAAAAAAAGAAACAAGTTATCTTCATCCCTAAAATAATTTTGATTGCTATTTATTTTATTTAAAATAATTTATAATTTTTTTAAAAAATTTATCATCTTTTAACTTTTTCATGTGTCGGATTTAATCTTTATTATTTTAATTGGTATTTATTTTATTTAAAATAATTTAAATTTTTTTTTTTAATTTCATCATTTTTCAATTTTTTTATCTGCTATATTTGGTCCCTATTCTTTTAATGAACTTTAAAAAATTAAGAAGTTATTTTTCAGCTTATTTTTTATAACATAATCAAAAACTAAAAAATATTTTCAATTTATTTTCTGTCAAACTACCAAATATCAAAAAGTAACTCACTTTTTAGAAATTTATTTTCTAGAAAAACTACTTTTAAATAAATTAAAAATTATTTTTAGTAAACAAACAAAATTTAATAAAAGTTTATATTTAGTGGCTGCGATTCGTGATTGGGTTTCTTTATTTAGGAAAATTGATATAAAGTCAACCCTTGTTATATTATATTTTATTATAGAAATAACCAGAATAGAATAATTAATCACCATAACAATTAAAATAACAAGTGCGGCCTTTAACAAAAAACAATAAAGCATCTAGTATATTACGCGAAAAACTTAAGTCTATTCCCTAAAATCTTAGTTTTTTTTATTTACAGTAGATCTTTAGGCTAGCTTGTACGCACCTTAATCAATTTTTACGGGCATTGTTATTAAACCCAGCGTGGCCCGACGGGTCGACCCGGGACCCGGTGACTGGATCGGTCCGAGTTTAATAAAAGACCGGATGTGGAAATAGCCCGGCCAAACCTAGGCGACCCGGCCAGTCGACCTGGGACCCAGGCAAACCCGGATGAAACTTTTTTTTTTTTTAATGTGGGATTTGAAATCTATTAGTATATATACTTTATGTTCCCAAGAAAAAAAATCATATTTTTTCAATGTGAGATAAAAAAACTTTTTGGTTTAAATACTTCAACTTAAAAGGATAACATAGTATTTTTTCAATGTGGGATTTAAAGCCCTTTCATATATATACTCTATGTTCCCATGAAAAAAAGTTATGTTTTTTCAATGTGGGATTTAAAACCTATTAGTATATATACTCTATGTTTCCAAGGAAAAAGTTATGTTTTTCAATATGGGATAAAAAAAAATTTTAAATTTTTTTTTAAACTTTATTATTTATAATATGTATAATCTATATTTACATGGATTTTTTCATATGAAATATTAAAACTTTATTTTTTTTTAATTTTTTCAGGTTGATCCATGAAACCTGGGACTCGGCCCTTTGGTCGGGTCAACCCCCTGGCCGGGTTTAATAACTATGCTCACGGGTCCTGAAATTAACAATTAGATAAGCCCCTAATGGCTATAAATATTAGCAACCACAGGGCTCGAATCTGAGATAATAGGAGAAGCAAATTTTTTTATCCTAAGCTCTTATCACTGAGACACCTACTTGTTGGTTAAAAATCTTAGTTTTTAATTTGGTTCGTTGTTGTTTTGAAAATTCACACTTCAATACTTTTTTTTTTTTTTATCTTTTAGTCTCTAAATAGAAAGTGATAAATCAATTGTTTAGGAGAGAAAAAAAATGCTCAGATGATTTCATTGTGCTTATAAAAAAGCTAATATTTATGTTAATGAATTCTAGTTTAATAAAAGTGGTGTTTTCATTTAATATTTATGTTAATGAATTCTATTTTTTTATATAAAAAATTCATGAAGGGATCTGCTCAACCCATGCTAGTGGACATGTGATGGCTAGGAAGATACAAAGAGCCGGGTACTTCTGGATGACATTAGAGAAAGATTGCATAGATTATGTCCGAAAATGTCATAAGTGCCAAGTATACAGTGACAAAATCAATGCCCCTCCGGCTCCTCTATTTAGCTTGACATCTCCGTGGCCCTTCGCGATGTGGGGAATTGATGTGATTGGACCTATAAACCCAAAAGCCAGCAATGGTCATAGGTTTATTCTAGTGGCTATTGACTACTTCACAAAATGGGTAGAAGCCGGGTCATTTGCTCATGTGACGCAAAAAGTGGTGAAGAAATTTATTGAGAGAGATTTGATATGTCGGTATGGTCCACCAGAAAAGATTATAACTGATAATGCCCAGAATTTCAACGGCAAGATGATAATAGAGCTCTGCACTAAATGGAAAATCAAGCATTCCAATTCTTTGCCATACAGACCAAAGATTAATGGTGCGGTAGAAGCTGCCAACAAAAATGTCAAAAAGATTATTCAGAAGATGGTAGTCACCTATAAGGATTGGCATGAGATGTTGCCATTTGCCCTTCATGCATATCGCACCGCAGTTCAAACCTCAACAGGAGTCACCCCGTACATGTTGGTATACGGAATGGAGGCGGTGATGCCTTTAGAAGTGGAGATCCCATCATTAAGAGTGTTGTTAGACTCTAAGCTGGAAGAGGTAGAATGGGCAAAAGTTAGATACGAACAATTGAACCTGATCAGTGAAAAGAGGATAGCCGCAATCTGTCATCATCAACTCTACCAAAGAAGGATGGCTAAATCATATGACAAGAAGGTTCGACCTCGAGGATTCCACGAAGGAGATCTTGTACTAAAGAAAATATTGCCTTTACCTGGAGAAGATCAGAGTAAATGGGCACCTAACTATGAGGGGCCTTACGTGGTGAAGAAAGCATTCTCAGGAGGAGCTTTGTTACTGTCTAGAATGGATGGAGAAGATCTAGTTAGGCCTGTGAATTCTGACTCTGTAAAGAAATACTACGCTTGATGTATTTCGTAATTTCCCAGTCAATAAAATAAATTTCGGCCATGAATTCTCTTTGTAAAGAGTCTTTATATATATATATATATATATATATATATATATATATATATATATATAACATATGATCTCATAGCATTTGAAATCTTTTACTTAAAAGAACTTTTTTTATGGCATGACTAAGAAGATGACTCCATCAATTGGAGAGAACCAAATCAAATCTACTTGACATATAGTTGCACATCACACTAGGGGGCAAAAGGTGCACGAAGTGCACATAAGGGTCCATAGTGAACCCAAGCCAAAAAGGGGCACATAATAAAAACTTCTAAAAAAGGCATCTTTTATAAGATTTGCTAATTGTATTAAAAGTTTTCAGTTTTCATGAACAAAACCAATTTTTTCTTTTAAAATAATAAAGCATAGAATTCAATGGAGCAAGAAAGGGCCCCATAAGGAACCATAGATCTCTTCACTAAAAGGATATGAAGTATATTTCGGTTCATGAGAAAAGCTTGAAACAAGAGCTCGAAGAGGTTTACGACGAAAGGGGGACCTATGTTTCCAAGATAGGTAACAAAAACATACATGCATATTGACCATAATGCATTGCTTTCAACATTTGTCAGATCGGGGTTTCATCACCATTTCTTGGGTAGTGCGTTTTCTAACCCTACCTCTTTTTGAGTGTGCCGTTTGAGCCCTTATCTCTCGGGTAGTGCGTTTTCTAACCCTACCTCATTTCAAGGGCACCTTTGAGCCCTCATCAACATTTTTCTGGGTAGGTCACCCATTACAACGCGACCATTTTCTCCATGTTTTTTTTACTTGGGTAGGTCACCCATTACAATAAGGCCATTCTTCCATTTGGGTAGGTCATCCATTACAATGAGACCACTTTTTCTTTGGTTAGGTCACCCATTACAATGAGACCACTCTTTCCTTTTTCTTTGGGTAGGTCACCCATTACAAATGAGACTGCACGCCATATTTTTTCTATTTGGGTAGGTCACCCATCACAACGAAACCGCTTTTTCATATTCTTGCCACTTGGGTAGGTCACCCATCACAATGAGACCATTTTTTTTTTCTGGGTAGGTCACCCATAAGAATGAGACCATTCTCCATTTTTTTTACCTGGGTAGGTCACCCATAATAATGAGGCCATTCTTACCCCTGGGTAGGTCACCCAAAGAATGAGACCACTCTTCCTTTTTTTTTCCTTGGGTAGGTCACCCATCACAATGAGACCATATTTTTTCTGGGTAGGTCACCCATAAGAATGAGACCATTCTCTATTTTTTTTTACCTGGGTAGGTCACCCATAATAATGAGGCCATTCTTCCCCCTGGGTAGGTCACCCAAAGAATGAGACCACTCTTCCTTTTTTTCTTGGGTAGGTCACCCATCACAATGAGACCATTATTTTTTTCTGGGTAGGTCACCTATAAGAATGAGACAATTCTCCATCTTTTTTTTACCTGGGTAGGTCACCCATAAGAATGAGGCCATTCCTCCCCCTGGGTAGGTCACCCAAAGAATGAGACCACTCTTTCCCTTTTCCACTTGGGCAGGTCACCCATCATAATGAGACCACACACACATTTTTTGTATTGGTTATGGGTAAAGCAAAATCGCCAGATGGGATTCCAGGTTAAAGGAGATCACCAGATGGGATCTCGGATGGATTTCCATGTTGATCAAACTAAAGTAAGAATTCAGAGGATCGCTGGATAAGGATCTCGAGATGACTAAGTTTTGATCATAGTTTTTGGGCTAAGGAGGATTGTTGTAAAAGACAAAGTTTCAAATCAATTAAGCTTCGACCAGATCAGTTTCGGGAGTTCCGTTTTAGGTATATCTTTATAACAATTACTGTGCAAAACCCATGCTCCGTAAGTATTATAAAGAGGGGGCATCTGTTGTAACCCATTTTTGGGTCCCCATGAAAAATAAAATAAATAGCCAAAAGAGGTTAGAAAAATAACAGGAGGCAGAAGCGCTCAAAAAACAGTCAAAAAATTGATCAAGGAATTTAAAAATACAAGGATTGAATTTTTGACAGTATATTCTTGAAGGATGAAAGCCCTATTGAGAAGGAAAAATTGAATTTTAAGGAGAAAAGCCCAAATTTGGATGTTTATGGACTTAATTGGATTTTTATTGGAATTTATAGAAGATTTGATTGCAAGAAAAATTGATTTTTAAGTCAATTTGGGCTTTAATTAGAAGAAATTTAAGTTCTGGGGCCAAAATATATTTTTTAGGAATTTATTAGGTCAAATCAGGGACTTAATTGCATAAATATTGAAGTTTAATGGCCAATTAGGGACTTAATTGTGAAAATCCGAAACCAGGGACCAATTTGGAGAAGGCGCAAAGATAGAGGGGGCTGTTTGGAATTGAATTAGGGGCTTAATTGAAGAAATTAAAAGTTTATTGATCAATTAGGGGCTTAATTGTGAAAATCAGAGGCCAAGGACCAAAGTGAAAAACGCGGCCAACTATAGGGGTAGGGACCGAATTTGGCAGGGACGCAATTGAATTTTATTCTTAAAATCAGGACTCGATTGAAGGACTTAATAGAACAAATCATAAATTAAGGACTGATTCAAAAACAAATGTTCTGGCGCCTTTTATTAAATGAAACGACGCGTTTTCTCCAAAACGACGCCGTTTCATACATAAAAAAAAAAAGAGAAGACCGAACGGTGCCGTTTTGAACGGCACTGTTCCCCTTTCTTCTTCCCCCGAACATACAGCGGGGAAGAAGGAAAAGTTTGCATTGTTTAATTCTTTGCAGGTCCCTCTTGCCCACCAACCAACCAAGGCCCCATGCCGGTGGGCCACCGACAGAAGACACTGGCCGACCACCCACCGCGCTGCCGAAACCGAGGGAGGCCCGCCTGGACAGCCGCTCCCTGACCAGCCGCTGCGCGACCCGCTCCTTGGCTCCACAGTGAACAGCCACGATCATTTGCTCTATAAATAGTGCCCAACCCAGCACACCAAGAGGACGGAGAACGAAAAAAAAACAGGAACCCGAAGAAAACTAAAAAACGAAGAGAGAGAGGAAGAGAGAGAAACAACCCAACCGAGGAGAGAGAGCCACCGAAAACCCAAAAAACCAAGAGAAGAGTGAAAGTTTGACGCTGGGAGGGATTTTAGAAAAACCAAAACCAAGCAAACAGACCGAGAGGACGTCGCCGGACCATTTGGAAATCGCCGTGAGGAATCGCCGTGAGTTAGGGCACTGCCACCGCCTCCACCGCAGCACCGCCAGCAAGCCGTCATCTCCATCGCGCCAGGTACGCTCTCTCCCCCGCACATTTTGTTTTTTACTTGCAAGTTTTGTCTCCTGCATGCAGAATCGTTCTGCATGCAGGGGACAGGGGGGGAAAATAATTCCCCCCGTTCTGTCTTCTCTTTTGGGCCAGACAGGTTCTAGCCCAGAAACATGTATATGGGCCAGAAGGATTCTAGCCCAACCCGGTGGTCTGGGCCGGGTCCGGCCCGGACCAAGTTAGGACTTTTCTTGGGCCGAAATCGGCCCAGTCCCTTTTGGGCCGAGTCCGGCCCAAACGACTTGTGGGGTTGAGTCCGGCCCAGTTAGTTGGGCCGGCCCAGCCCCCTTAATATATTAATATATTATAATTATATTATATTATTATATTATATTATGTGTGTGTATATATATATATATTTTTAAAAAAATCAGAAAAATCTAAAAAATGTAGTTGTTTTCTTTTCATATATATATATATGTTTTTTTTGTTTTATAGGGGTTTGTATTTTTATACTGTGGAGATACAGATTCAGTATTTAAAATACCCGATTTTGGTCAAGACATCCAAGATTTTCAAAGATAAATTTTTTTTTTTTGCTTTCAAAAAATTTCTAAAATTCCTTAAAAATATTGTTGATTTTTCCGCACATTTTTTAAAAAATGACTTAATATTGGTTTGTATTTTTTATGCTGTGGAGATACAAATTCAGTATTAAAATACCTGATTTCGTCAAAAAAAAATGTTTTTTTTTAAAAAATGTTTTCTTGCGTGTTGCATACGACCAATACTCTAACATGTTTTGAATGTTGTTTTTATAAAAAAAAATATATTGGAAGCTATGAAAGTGTGTTTTCGCATAGATTTCTTAAACACAAACTATTTTCTTGCATTTCTGGATTTTACAACATGTTTGTAAAACTCCAAAGGGTATTGGCCAATATTCCAAAAACTATAAAAAATTTTATTTTGGGGGGAAGTTCATCTATTATTCACCGCTAATGTTTGGATAAAGAAATCCTTAAAGGATGAATATCCAAAATATTAGTGGGAGTAATAAATCCGCACACATCTTTGAAAGAAGCCTTGATTATAATCGAGGACATTTCAAAATTTCAATATTTTTTTTTCCACAGTTTACAAGTCACAAACTCTTGAAATACTAAGGGAAAAATGAGCTTTCAAAGCACATGAAATCTCCTTAGATTTCTATCCAAAATCAATTGACGGAACTAGAAAACACCAACACCATAGATTATAAGAGCAAACCAAACACCAAGCAGCTTACCTTAGGTACGGCATACTAGGGGTGCTAATACCTTCCCTTTACGCAACCAGTCCCTTGCCTTAAATCTCCGAAAGACCAGTTAGGGTTCCTAGTGACCAAAATACTAGGTGGCGACTCCAAAGAACCAAATCAGTAAAAATAATGAAAAATCGCCAGTCGAACCCGCAGTTGAATTGGATTTTTTTTTTGGGGTGCGACAATCTCCATTGCTTTTCATAACCCAAATCTATCGATTAATTAAAATCCTTTATTATTTAACATGACGATCCACTCATCCTTTCTTATAAGAAAACTAGATGGAATCCCATTAAAGAGGTCATATTCTTGATAAATAAAAATAAAATCATTGGAGCCATATTAATAACTAAATAAAAACACAGTGATAAACCATGCAATTAATCCTTAAAATTATAGTTTTAAGATCTCACCGAGGTAAGTTGAACTAATTTTTGTTACAATAAAATAATATCATTTTAATTTTCTTAAAAATAAAATATCGTTTTTTAAAATAATTAATTCAAAATCAGTTAATAGCCGGTCCGAGTTTTCTGATTGTGCTTGTAACAAAATCCTGCAGCAAGTGCGTCATTCTATGTGTGCATGTCGTTTCTTGTGCAGAAATTGTTCCTTTTCTCTTTTCACCCTCCTCGATTTAATTCTGATTTCCTTGTTGGCAAAATTATATTAATCTTGTTCAAATAATACAAACACATTGTTAAACACTAAAAGAATTGAATAAAACTCATAAATGCCAAAATCTCAATTTCACGAGTCTAATAATATTTATGTAAAATAAACATTTATCGTTCTTAATAATTCTGAAAACAAACTGGCATGTTGTGTAAGAACATGTCCATGCACAAACTTGCCGCACCGCAGAGATAAATGAACCAGTGAAGTCTAAAATTTGAATATGCATAATATATAATCTTTTTATCTGGGATTGCAACTAGCTAGCTCTTATAATTAACAAATAAGATTAACCAAAAACCCGTTGCCTTCTTTCGGATAGTCAAGGAGATGGTGTGAACCAGCCCACCTTGCACTTTAGCAGACGATTGAAAGTAGGGAATAATCTCTCAATTCTCCCGCTCTCCAGGTAGCATATTCCTGATTCACGAGACACACGACGAAGTAACATTTCCTCTCTTTTCTGATCATCACCAGACACTTGTGAGAAGCAATTATCGTTCTCTAGAAAGAAAACGCAATTTCTTTGGATTCCGCAAGGCAAATTCTCTGCCGGAACTGAAACTGACCGGCCACCAGATGTCAAGAAGATCAACTGGTCACTTAAGCTCTGCACACTACGCAAGATCATGCCTGCGTTAGGACCCACCTCGTATACACTGAAGCCGCTTACTTTACAATAGAAACGCTCAAAATCACCCTCTTCTATGTCACACTCTTCATCATAGAAACTTTCAAGATCGTCATCATCTTCATACAAACGTTCCTCCTCGTCTTCATCATGATAAAGATAACAAACGTTATGTGCAAGAATTATCAATAGTTCACCATTGACTGATTTGACTAAATACGGCTCATAGTAAACATGTTTGATGATGGCAATATCATGTCTGAAATGCTCAATCTCTATGAACGGATTACGACCAGCATTCGAAACTGGAATGAACTTTATTCTCACCTCATCATCCTCTGCCAACTTAAAGATGTGCGTCTCAACATGCTCGATTTTATGTGATAAGACGCATAAATCTCCATTGTAAAACAAGATATCACGGAACTCTATGTCGCGATTAGTTTCACGGGGAAAGATGCTCCAACACTTGTCCCCAAGTCTACACAGCGCCAAATTCCCACAGTTGTTCGCTTCAAACTCGTTAAATCTCAAGGCAATGATGGATTTTGAAGGGTCCGCAGAGGATAGTTCAACCCTACCAATAAACTCAGCGACATTGAATCCTCCCATATTGAAAATACAATTGGTGACAAACGAATAGTAATATGGAGCTAAAGTTGAAAGGGATGGAAGTTGGTGGATGGCTCCTGAAAGTGGATTGAAAAGGTAGATTTCTGTGTCAGGAATTGGTTTAAAAGAGAGATAACTCGAGTACTTTGTATCGCGAATATACTGCCCTTCCTTGGCAATAGCCAACCAACCCCTGGATACTTCAACAGACACCCCTCCTAGCAATACCTCTGGCAAATTGCGTTCATGAACCTTGTTTCTCGATAGGTCATAAAACTTCAAGGACTCACACTGCGTGTCGTGGGGGAGGAGTAGCCATGGTAGTTTATCAGGAACGGCATCCATGGTAACCCTATCATCTTCTGGAACTCCCGGTTGACCAAACCCAATATCGTCTTTGCAGCGATTGGAAAATAAAATCTTGATAAAGGATGGCAAACGGCAAGAAAGATATTCTCCGAGCTTTCTATACAGACGAAACAATACTCTTGCATTCATATCTAACGAGAAAATATATGATATTTTATGAAAGTCTGAATAATAATATGAGTTTCAAACAAAAATAAACTAGACAGTGTTATTTATATTAGTTATAGACGTACAATCCTTCATAAAAAAGAATTTCTATTTAAAAGTTACTTGACTAATTGAATCCATCTAGTACTAGGATTACTAACTAATAGAATCCTAATTAAATTGAAAATTCTAATCTAAATAGAAAAAGTGAAACACAAATACAACGCACCGTATATAACTTTGATTTTAACGTTTACTATTGGTGAGCATAAAACTGACAACGTACTGCATCCGAAATCCCAGTCCAAGTCATTGATTCTTTATTGCTCCAACCTTGCATGTTTTCATTCTCCCTGCGTACAGAAAGCTTAATTAGAAACGTTATTGATCTCGAAAATATTATTTCAATCAACAATCAATCCGCTGAGTGCCAGAAAATAGTATTTCATCCATGTAATTTTCAAACAGAATGTCTAATTATATCCCACCAACTCGATTTCTTACTGAAAAAAGTTCGGGCGTGATGCAATTTTTAAATTTAGAAGGGAGCTTGGCATGATTACAATTGAAGTGTTCCTAAAGTCAAATTTCACGCCACACAAAGCTTCTTAGAACAAGTACTACGTCATTGATAGAAAAATAACAATCGGATTACGTACATCAGGGTTGTCAAATTAGAATAAGTTTATGGACTCAACTAAATTTTATTGGAGGTTTAATTGAATTTATAAAGATTTTAATTGCAAGAAAAATTGATTTTGGAGTTAATTTGGGCTTTAATTGGAAAAAATTAAAGTTCTGGGTCATATTATAATTTTTGAGAGTTAATTTGATCAAATTAGGGGCTTAATTATATAAATATTAAAGTTTGATGGCCAATTAAAGACTTAATTGAAGAAATCCAAAACCAAGGATCAAAATAGAAAAGACGTGTATCAAAGAACCATCTCAACCCAATAGCTTAAGCTGTTAGGTGAGGTCTCAGAATATGATTTATTTTATTCTCTAACACACTCCCTCAAGTGAAGCCCTTTGGGCTTGAAACTTGCACAGGCCCACATTACCTTGTGCTTGATTTTTTTATTAAATAAATAGGGGATGGTGAGATTCGAACTCGTGACCGCTTGGTCATCAAGGCTCTGATACCATATCAAAGAACCATCTCAACCCAATAGCTTAAGCTGTTAGGTGAGGTCTCAGGATATGATTTATTTTATTCTCTAACAACGTGTAAATAGAGGGGCTGAAATTAAAACTAGACCAAGGGTCCAATTGAAGAAATTAGAAGTTTATTGCTCAATTGAGGGTCAAATTGCACTAATTCAAGACCAAGGATCAAAGTGAAAAGGGCGACCAATTTTAGGGCCGTTGTTTGATTTTTGGCAGGGATGGAATTTGCATTGTTTTTAAATCAAAATTGCAATTAAGAACTTGATTGAACAAATCACAAATTGAGGACCAATGTGAAATTTAACACATTTTGCCAAAATTTTCTTTTAAATGAAACGGCGCTTTTTGACCAAAACGGCGCAGTTTCATGCACTGTTAAAAAAAAAACCCTTGAAACGGTGCCGTTTTGAATGGCACCATCATCTTCTTCCCCTGGACGCGCAGAGAACAGGGGAGAATAAGATTTTCTTTTCTCCTCTGTTTCGTACCGACTTCCCTCCCCTCAATGACTTCAAAAAGACGCCAACACAACCCACTTTCCACGTGTTGAAGGGACGGTGGAGGGGTGGCAGCACAGTGGCTGCCCCACCCACGTCTCCTTCCCTTGTTTTTTTCTATAAAAACAGGGGAAGGGGTAGAAAAAGAAAAAGAAAAAAGAGGACCAAGAGGGAGAACAGAACAAGAGGAGAGAACAGAGAGAGAGTCTGGAGAGACCGAAAAAAAAGAAGCTAAAGACCAAAAGAAAACAAGAAAGGGGAAGAAGGCAGTAAAGAAAAAAAAATTGGAGAAGAAAAGAAGGAAAACAGAGGAAAGAAGAGAGAAGGAACGCTACTTGGAGCCACCACCATTTCGCCGCCAGCATCATCGCCACCAACGAGCAACACCGGGAGCCTCCACAGCAGCCACCGCAGGTCAGTTTCCACACCTCTCTCTTCTTCCTTCGTCCCCTTCGCTGCTCCATATGCCTGTTTTCATTTGCATGCAGAACGTGAGCAATTCACGTTCTGCAGCAAATGAAAATAATTAGCCGGTTACTGTGTTGTGCACAGTAACTAGCTAATTTTTATTTTGGGCCAGTGCTTGCCCATTCTAAAAAAAACTCATTAGTGATTTTCTCGTGTTTTTATTTTTTCTATTTTGCTTAATATCGGTCTGTATTTTATGTTGTTAAAAATACAAAATCTGGTATTAAAACACACGGTTTTTTTTTAAACTTCCAAAAATACAAAAAAAAATTGAAAAAGAGAAAAACATGTTTTTGTGCATATGACCAAGTGTCTCAAAGCTAAAAAAGCATATTGTATTTTTCATACATAAAAAATCAAAGTTTTAGCATGTATTTTGGCTTTAATACCCAGTTTATTAAAGTCAAGAGAACATTGGCCAAAATTTCAAAAACAACAAAAATTTTATTTTGTTTGATTTTAGTATGAGAGATTATGAATTTATACGTAAAACATATTCTCGATATTAAAAAGGTATTTTCTTTTGATGACTTAGAATAGTTATGTTTTTATCCGATAAGATAACAATCTCCTTATGGAAGAGGACTTTTTTTAAACCATAAACGGACCGACAATTAGAAACCACAACAAGACTTTAGATTTTATCAAACAAAATAATGTAGCTTACCTTAGGTAGGGCGTAGTTGGGGGTGCTAATACCTTTAATTTATGCAACCAGTCTCCGTACTCGATTTCTAAGACCAGTTAGGGTTCCTAGTAACAAGAATACTAGGTGGCGACTCCAATTCAAATTTTACTGATAAGAGACAAGAATTCCTTGTCTCTCCACCTACTTAATCGTTAAAAATCTTAGTTTTTAATTTGGTTCGTTGTTGTTTTGAAAATTCATGCTTCAATACTTTTTTTTTCTTTTAGTCTCTAAATAGAAAGTCATCTATCAATTGTTTAGGAGAGAAAAAAAATGCTTAGATGATCTCATTGTGTTCATAAAAAAGCTAATATTTATGTTAATGAATTCTATATTTTTTAAAAAAAAAATTCAGGATTCATTAATTTTTCTTTATTTAATTTTTAATTTTTAGAGTGATTAAAGAGTGTTTTTGAGATTAGAAATATATTTATTGAGATTTCTATAAGGTTTTTAGTTGCTGTGAAGTTAAAATAAATATAATAAAAAAAGCTTGGATTTCGATTTCTAGACCACAAAAATTAACCATAAAACAATCTAGCAGGTGATAAGTTGTTTGATATGCCACACAACAACCCATAATCTAGATGAGTTATATAAAATAAAATAAAATAAAATGGAGTGGACCTTACGTTCTTCAAAAAAATAAATAAAGAGGCATGTTAGGGCCTAGCTTTTTTCTATGGCTTGCTAGGTATATGGGCATAGCTTACTGGTCTGAACAATATTTGACCTTAATTTATTTTATTTAGGTATTGTTTAATATCTTCTCTTTTATTTTTCAAATTATGTACTTAAAACTTTTCAAAAATAGTGATTATCTTTTAATATATATATATATATATATATATATTAATTTCGTAATGCTTGGAAGAAACTATGAAAATTCTTGTGTGATTTTTTCTGAGGAACCTTAAAACCCGATCGAATTCCTCACATAATAAAAAACTAGAAACGAAAGAAAAACAAACCCACTACTCTCTCCACAAGCATTGAATTGTCTCCAAATTATTCAACCACATAATGAAATACTATTGGCTGGCACCTTCAGCAACAGAACCGCAAACCACACCCACCAGTGCCACTAGAAGCGGCAGCCCTACCACCAACCGTGGCGAACATCGCAATGGCAGCTCTAGCCACCCTGCCTTCAGCCCCAGCAAACACCACCACATGCATCGTCTCCATTGCTTTTCATAACCAAAATCTATCGATTAATTAAAATCCTTTTTGATTTATTATTTAACATGAAGATCCACTCATCCTTTCTTATAAGAAAACTAGATGGAATCCTTTTAAAGAGGTCACATTCTTGATAAATAAAAATAAAATCATTGGAGCCATATTAATAAATAAATAAAAACACAGTGATAAACCATGCTATTAATCCTTAAAATTATAGTTTTAAGATCTCACCGAGGTAAGTTGAACTAATTTTTGTTATAATAAATTAAATAATATCATTTTAATTTTCTTAAAAATAAAATATTATTTTTTTTAAATAATTCAATTCAAAATCAATTAATAGCCGGTCCGAGTTTTCTAATTATGCTTGTAACAAAATCCTGCAGCAAGTGCGCCATTTTATGCGTGCATGCCGTTTCTTGTGCATAAATTGTTCCTTTTCTCTTTTCACACTCCTCGATTTATTTCTGATTTCCTTGTTGGCAAAATTATATTAATCTTTTTCAAATAATACAAACAGTACATTGTTAATTAAACACTAAAAGAATAATAAAATAAAACCCAAAAATGCCAAAATCTCAATTTCACGAGTCCAATAATATTTATGTAAAATAAAACATTTATCGTTCTTAATAATTCTGAAAACAAACTGGCATGTTGTGCAAGAACATGTTCATGCACAAACTTGCCGCACCACAGATAAATGAACCATTGAAGTCTAAAATTTGAAAATGCATAATATATAATGTTTTTATCTGGGATTGCAACTAGCTCTAATAATTAATTAATAAGATTAACCAAAAACCTGTTGCCTTCTTTCGGATAGTCAAGGAGATGGTGTGAACCAGCCCACCTTGCACTTGAGCAGACGATTGAAACTAGGAAATAATCTCTCAATTCTCCCGCTCTCCAGGTAGCATATTCCTGATTCACGAGACACACGACGAAGTAACACTTCCTCTCTTTTCTGATCATCACTAGACACTTCTGAGAAGTAATTATCGTTCTCTAGAAAGAAAATGCAATTTCTTTGGATTCCGCGAGGCAAATTCTCTGCCGGAACTGAAACTGACCGGCCACCAGATGTCAAGAAGATCAACTGGTCACTTAAGCTCTGCACACTACGCAAGATCATGCCTGCGTTAGGACCCACCTCGTATACACTGAAGCCGCTTACTTTATCATAGAAACGCTCAAAATCACCCTGATCTTCTTTGACATCCTCTTCATCATAGAAACTTTCAAGATCGTCATCATCTTCATCGAAACGTTCCTCTTCTAAGTCTTCCTCGTCTTCATCCAAACGTTCCTCGTCTTCATCATCATAAGCATAACAAACGTTATGTGCAAGAATTATCAAAAGTTCACCGTGGACTGATTCTACTAAATACGGCTCATACAAAAAATGTTTGATGATGGCAATATCATGTCTCAAAAGCTCATGAATCTCTAAGAACGGATTACGACCAGCATTCGAAACTGGAATGAACTTTATTCTTATTATAGCATGTAATTATATAGGAAATATTGTAGTCATATTCTTATGTGGTAATCTCCACCTTTACTATTGTATATTGCCCTACTCATATATATAGAAAGGGTTGGCTAACCTATTAGGTTAAGCCTCCTAATCATTCTCAACTTGGTATCAGAGCCTCCTAATATTTTCTCTCTTTGCAGCCGGCCCTAATTTTCTTCCCCATGGACTCTCCTCCTGCTGCCGTTGATCCAATCTCCCCCTCCACCGGTGATGCATCATCACCG
Source organism: Populus tomentosa (assembly GCA_018804465.1). Taxonomy (NCBI): domain Eukaryota; kingdom Viridiplantae; phylum Streptophyta; class Magnoliopsida; order Malpighiales; family Salicaceae; genus Populus; species Populus tomentosa. The sequence goes on along the minus strand of CM031969.1, from coordinate 4,260,848 downwards.
GCCAGCCCTCTTCCTGCTGCTGGCTCTGCCGTTCCTCTGCCTCTTATGGGAACACAATCTACAATGGTTCCTTTATCAAACACCCACCATGTTGTGTCGTTGAAACTTACGAACACAAATTATCTTTATTGGAGAATGCAGATGAAGCCATATCTCCTTGGTCAAGGTGTTTTTCAGTTTGTTGACGGCTCCTTGCCGTGTCCTCCATCTCATATGATTGATGCTTCAGCTGATTCTTCTTCTGCCATCAGCCCTTCTTTTCTTCGTTGGAAGCAACAAGATCAACTTATTTTGAGTGCTCTACTCTCCTCTCTTTCCGTGGATGTGCTGCATCTTGTAGTCGATTGTTCTACTTCACATTGTGTTTGGCGCACGCTTGAGAAGGCACTTGCCTCTCCATCTAATTCTCGGATCATGCAACTACATGGCTCCTTTCAAGACCTTCGGCAAGGTGATGCATCGGTTAGTATGTATATGCAGCAAGCCAAATCGTTATTTGACGAATTGGCTGCTGCTGGTCGCCCAATGTCCCTTGAAGATTTCAATCTCTATGTGTTTCGTGGACTTCGCGATGAGTTCAAAGACTTGGTAACTAGTCTCATAACCAAGGTTGAACCGCTATCGTATGCTGATCTTCATAGCCATCTCCTTACCCACGAGTTTTTGCACAAAAACTCCTTTCACTCCATGGCTGTCGGTTCATCCTCTTCATCACTGCTGTCTTCTTCTTCTCTGCCGCAGCAGCCACCATTGCTGCCAACACCTCCGAATTCTGCTTATTATGCCATGACTAATCACAGCCGAAACAGGGGACGTTCTAGAGGTAATTGGCGCTCAAACACCAACCGATTTCAGGCCCCAAACAGAGGTCACTCCGCTGCAGATTGGAGGCAAAATCAGTGGCAGAACAGGCGCACCTCTGCTGCAGATTTTCGGCCAAATCAGGGGCAGTGGTCTGGACATGTGCGCTGCCAATTATGTTCCACTCCTGGCCATTCAGCTCTTCAATGCTATCAGTTTCGCAGCAGCACACAACAGCCCTCTGCTCACCTTGCTGTTGCGAATGATTCTGCTGCAACGACTTGGTTTCCCGACACCGGCGCGAATCAACATGTGACGCCTGATCTTGCAACTCTAACTGATTCTGCTCCTTATCTTGGTAATGATTTCTTGCATGTTGGTGATGGTAAGGCCCTTGACATATCCCATGTTGGACATACTACTTTATATTCCCCCAAACGCTCGTTTACATTAACTAATGTTCTTCGTGTGCCTCACATTACCAAACCGTTGTTATCTGTTCAGAAATTCTGTCGTGATAATCATGTTTATTTTGAATTTCACGATTCTGTGTTTTATGTGAAGGATCTCGTCACCAAGGAAGTTCTTCTTTCCGGTCGGAGTCATGATGGTCTTTATGTTCTCTCCGAGTCCTCGGCTACGTCAGTTCCTCAAGCTTTTTGGTCTCCTTGCATTTCCGCGACTGCCGACTTGTGGCATCGTCGTTTAGGTCATCCAACTCCTCGCATTCTAAATTTGTTAGTTTCTGATAATAAAATTATTTGTACGTCTAAACGATCTTTTACTCAATGTCAAGCATGTCCATTAGGCAAGTCATCCCGTTTGTCATTACGATCGACGGGTCACAAAACTTCTACCCCACTTGAATTAATTTTTAGTGATGTTTGGGGCCCTGCTCCAATGTTTTCTTCTGATGGTTTTTGTTATTTTGTTATATTTGTTGATGCGCACACTAAATATATCTGGTATTATCCGCTTGTTGCGAAATCTGATGTATTTTCCACGTTTCAACGTTTTCAGACACTTGTTGAGCGTCAGTTTTCTCTTAAAATTAAATCTGTTCAAACTGATTGGGGTGGTGAATATCGTAAATTAAATACATTTTTTCAAACAATTGGTATTCATCATCGATTAATTTGTCCTCATACTCATGAACAAAATGGCACAGTTGAACGTCGTCATAGACATATTGTCGAAACTGGCCTAACCCTCTTAGGCCAGTGTAATGCACCATTGCGTTTTTGGAACTATGCTATGGAATCATCAGTCTATCTTATTAATCGCATGCCTACTCCTGTTCTTCAAAATCAATCTCCTTTTGCGTGTCTGTTTCATCGCACTCCTGATTATAATTTTCTACGCACTTTTGGGTGTCTTTGTTTTCCATTTTTACGTCCATATCATGCTCATAAATTAGATTTTCGGTCTTCTCCTTGTGTGTTTTTAGGCTATAGCTCGTCTCATCTTGGTTATCGGTGTCTTGATTTAGAGTCTGGTCGTGTCTATGTCTCCCGTCATGTTCGTTTTCATGAATGTGTCTTTCCTTTTCAAAAGTCTGAACAGGTAACAACAACCCCGGTTCCCCCCACTCCACCTACCTATCTTCCATCACTGCAACCCCCTTCCTGTTTTCAGCCTCTTCCTTCCCAACTCGACAAAACACACAACCCACCTTTGCCCCCTGCCGCAACCCCCCAGCTTGCTCCCCTACCCGTTGATTTAGCCGACCCTGCCTCACCACCCCACACAGCCATACTATCACCACGTGCTTGTCTTTCCAATGATTATTGTGCAGGAACAGGTTCTGACTTGCAGGATTCAGTTGCGGCACAACCCCGCACCTCCCCGGCTTCACCTCCTGGTCTGCAACTTTGTGTTGATCTCTCCTCTTATCCTCTTCAGCACATTCCAGGTACAGGTGCTGCTACTCCATGTCCCGCTGCTCCTAAACACCCCATGGTTCTTCGTCCGAGACAGCCCAAGACAGCGCTGATCACCACCACGGCAGCCACCTCTGCTGCTTCCTTCAGTCGGGTAACTTCTCCTCCCTCGCATGAGCCACTTATTTTTCCTGATGCTAACAGATATGAGGCGTGGCATAATGCTATGCAAGAGGAAATTCAGGCCTTACTCGCAAACAGAACATGGACTTTAGTGCCATCTCATCCGTCCATGAATGTTGTTGGTAGCCGATGGGTCTACAAAATTAAACACAGATCTGATGGTAGCATTGAGAGGTATAAGGCGCGCCTGGTTGCTAGGGGCTTCACTCAGCAAGAAGGTATTGATTACTCAGAAACTTTTAGTCCTGTTATCAAACAGGCGACAGTCCGCTTAGTGTTCTCCATTGCAGTTTCGAGTGGTTGGAAAATTCATCAGCTTGACATTCATAATGCATTTCTAAATGGAGTCCTTGATGAAGAGGTTTACATGAAACAACCTCCAGGTTTTGTTGATTCTGCACTCCCAGGTCATGTATGTCGATTGCATAAATCTCTATATGGGTTAAAACAGGCTCCGCGGGCTTGGTACACTCGTCTGAATGATTTTCTATTATCCATTGGTTTCCGTGCTTCTAAAGTGGATACCTCATTGTTTATCTTCTCGGTTGGTAGTGATATTTGTTATCTTTTGGTTTATGTTGATGATATTCTGCTTACGGGTAATAATGGAACTCTGCTACAACGACTCATTCAGCTACTGAGCTCAGAATTTAAACTTCGGGATTTGGGTGATGTTCATTATTTCTTGGGTATTGAAGTGCAGTGTACTAGTCTGGGACTTATGCTTTGTCAACATAAATATACACTTGATATCCTCACACGAGCTAGTATGTTATCCTGTAAACCAGTTGATACTCCTATTTCGGCATCCAAAGCCACCATTATGCCGGATCCATTGTTTCCTGATGCTACTCGTTTTCGGCAACTTGTTGGTGCTCTCCAATATCTCACTTTCACACGCCCGGATATTTGCTTTGCTGTTAACCGAGTCTGTCAATTTATGCATGCTCCTACAGAATCCCATTGGGCTGCCGTGAAACGCATCTTGCGTTATCTCCGTGGTACGACATCACATGGTTTACATATTACTCGCAGCTCTTCCTTTGCTTTACATGGTTTTACAGATGCAGATTGGGCAGGTAGTATTGAGGATAGAAAGTCTACAGGTGGTTATCTTGTGTTCTTTGGTCAGACGCCAATTTCGTGGAAATCGAGTAAGCAACGCACTGTTGCTCGTTCTTCGACGGAAGCTGAGTACAAAGCCTTAGCCGATGGCACGGCTGAAGTTATCTGGCTTCAGTACTTGTTAACGGATCTTCAGATTCCAACTCCTTCTGCCCCTATTATCTGGTGTGACAACCTTGGTGCCACGTATTTGTCCGCAAACCCTATATTTCATGCTCGCACAAAACATATTGAGATTGATTATCATTTTGTCCGAGATAGAGTTGCGAAGAAGGAGATTCAGATTCGTTTTATTTCCTCTCAGGATCAACTTGCCGATGTCTTCACTAAGCCACTTCCTGCTACTTCATTTACTGCTTTTAGATTCAAGCTTCGGGTTGATCCTCCACCCTCAGCTTGAGGGGGCGTATTATAGCATGTAATTATATAGGAAATATTGTAGTCATATTCTTATGTGGTAATCTCCACCTTTACTATTGTATATTGCCCTACTCATATATATAGAAAGGGTTGGCTAACCTATTAGGTTAAGCCTCCTAATCATTCTCAACTATTCTCACCTCATCATCCTCTGTCAACTTAAAGATGTGCGTCTCAACATGCTCGATTTTTTGTGATAAGACGCATAAATCTCCATTGTAAAACAAGACATCACGGAACTCTATGTCGCGATTAGTTTCACGGGGAAAGATGCTCCAACACTTGTCCCCAAGTCTACACAGCGCCAAATTCCCACAGTTGTTCGCTTCAAACTCGTTAAATCTCAAGGCAATGATGGATTTTGAAGGGTCCGCAGAGGATAGTTCAACCCTACCAATAAACTCAGCGACATTGAATCCTCCCATATTGAAAATACAATTGGTGACAAACGAATAGTAGTATGGAGCTAAAGTTGATAGGGATGGAAGTTGGTGGATGGCTCCTGAAAGTGGATTGAAAAGGTAGATTTCTGTGTCAGGAATTGGTTTAAAAGAGAGATAACTCGAGTACTTTGTATCGCGAATATACTGCCCTTCCTTGGCAATAGCCAGCCAACCCCTGGATACTTCAACAGACACCCCTCCTAGCAATATCTCTGGCAAATTGCGTTCATGAACCTTGTTTCTCGATAGGTCATAAAACTTCAAGGACTCACACTGCGTGTCGTGGGGGAGGAGTAGCCATGGTAGTTTATCAGGAACGGCATCCATGGTAACCCTATCATCTTTTGGAACTCCCGGTTGACCAAACCCAATATCGTCTTTGCAGCGATTGGAAAATAACATCTTGATAAAGGATGGCAAACGGCAAGAAAGATATTCCCCGAGCTTTCTATACAGACGAAACAATACTCTTGCATTCATATCTAACGAGAAATTATATGATATTTTATGAAAGTCTGAATAATAATACGAGTTTCAAACAAAAATAAACTAGACAGTGTTATTTATATTAGTTATAGACGTACAATCCTTCATAAAAAAGAATTTCTATTTAAAAGTTACTTAACTAATTGAATCCATCTAGTACTAGGACTACTAACTAATAGAATCCTAATTAAATTGAAAATTCTAATCTAAATAGAAAAGTGAAACACAAATACAACGCACCGTATATAACTTTGATTTTAACGTTTACTATTGGTCAGCATAAAGCTTAATTAGAAACGTTATTAATCAACAATCAATCCGCTAAGTGCCAGAAAATATTATTTCATCCATGAAAAAAGTGCCAGAATGTCTAATTATATACCACCAACTCGATTTCTTACTGAAAAAAGTCCGGGCGTGATGCAATTTTAAAATTTAGAGGGGAGCTTCCCATGATTACGATTGAAGAGTTCCTCAAGTTAACTTCTTTAGAATAAAAACAAATTTTAGAACTCCTCGCAAACGAAGAGTTATATGATATCCAGGGGAGTTCGCTCCTTGCCTGACCACATGCATATATATAAATGTTTTTGCCAAAACAAAATCAGAATACTAACTTAGCTGAATTGTCTCCTTGTCTGTTTACTCATTACGTCGTGTATTTTTTTTTTTTTAATGGTCAAACGGGATATACTCACATCTCGAACCAGTGTGGTCATTGATATTCTGGATCTTCCTGCCATTTAACAAATCAGAAGCTACGTTCGACTTGAAAAAAAAATCATGGTAATAGTTCAATTAAAAACAATCCCTGAAACGAGCACCTAATCCCGGAAAATTGATACATGGGTTTATTTTCTATATACAAGCGTCAGTCTTGTAAACTGAAGGTCCGTAGTTCGATCCTGCATGGGGGCATTCATCTTAATAGATTCAATTTGTTTTTTCTGAAATTATAAAAACTAGAAAACATGATCATTGTTGTTAAAAATGTGTTTTAACACGTAAAATCACAAAACATGTAGAAACGGAAGATAAACTCAAAAACCATTAAACTCGCATAAAACCGGGTCAACACGTTAAAAACGTTACGTTTTCACGAGTTAAATGAAATGTCACGCATGGGCTCACGGTCACGGGTAACTGAATGGAAATTAGCAATGAAACAAATTTTTACTCAGGGTCAGGGCATTAGGAATTTAGGGCACTAATCTATTTTCATTCCCACCCAAGTCCCCGACCAGGCGACCACCCTCCTGACTCAGGTGACTTCGTCGGTTTGTCCCTGTCTCAAGGTCACCCCACGGTCCCTAGACTCCCCACCTGCGACTTCATCGTCCCTAACTCCTTGAACTCCTTGTCTCACAGACTCACACTCTTCCTGACTCTAGAGTCCAGAGTCCCAGACTTCGCCAATCATCCCCTCTCTGTTCTTGGCGAGACGAAGGTAAGCATTGATTCTCAATCCCAAGCTTTGTTATTTTCTGTCTAATGGTGGGTATGCTGTGATTTGGGTATGCTATGAAATTGTGAATCCATGTTTATGTTCTGGGTATTCTACAATTAAGTGGTTTGCTTCTGTCCGGGGAATTTTTTTCGGTTTGATCTAGGCAATGGGCATGCTGTGAAGTGTGAAGTGTGAATGTGAAGTGTGAATCTGTGAAGTGTGAATTTTTTTCGGTTTGATCTTGCTTACGGTGTTGCAGATTATGTAATTCTACAATTTGTGAATCTGTGAAGTGTGTATTTTTTTCGGTTTTATAGATGGTCAGCCGGTTAGTTAACTAAGTTGTTTTGATGATAAAATTAAGTTTGATTGTTGTTGTTTTGAACTCTTGCGTAGCTATATTTTGCAAAGGTATTTTAATGCCCATTAATCTTCTTCAACACTTGGAAACAATGCCAAGAAAGAAAGTAATGAGAAATTGAGAATATATCCTGGCTGGTGCAAAGCAGATTGTTCAAGCCTGTAAAAATTTATGTTAATGGTGAGAACTTAATTGTAGCTCTATTGAAGGAATAAAACCTAATTCTTCTCGTTCACTCATGAAAATGGACTTCTGCAGACCCCATTATCAAGCCTGGCAGTAATAAAACTTAATTGTAGCTCTATTGAAGTAATAAAATTTCATCAATGTTTTTGTTTGTATACAATAATTTTCTGGTAGTGTAAATGGCTTCAATTGATATAATTGCTTGTGGGCATAAATTTTGTTGGGAAAAGAAATCAATACACAGATCTTTATTGATTAATGCCCCTTGGGCTAAGATTTTTGCTGCAGGGAACATAATCCTCTCATCAATTCCAGGCCTTAACTGCATGCTAAATATTATGTTCTTTGTGTTGGCTTATACAAATGATTCTTGAATTGTAGGATACATGGCTTCTAAAAAAACTACAAGTGACAATAGACTTGACGTGGGATGGCAATATGGTATAGATGTTAACAAGAATTCAAAAAGAATGCAGTGCAAGTTTTGCCAGAAAATTATTAGTGGATGCATTTTCTGTTTCAAGCATCATTTGGCGTGCACTCGAAAGAATGTTGAGTCATACCAGCAACTACCAGAAGATGTAAAGAAGATAACTTTGAATGTTCTGGTGAAAAATCAAGAAGCATCTGAGAAGAAAAGAAAGGCTTTCCAATATATTGGAAAAGATGAAGATAGTGATGAAGGGAATGAAATTACCTCAGTGGACAAAGGAAAGAGAGTAACGAGTGGGAGTGGAAGTACACAAACCACCATCAATCAGCTGCTTGTCATAACCCAATTTTTGAACAAATAATAAAAATTAAATATAGTTGACAATTGGGTTAAGACAACAAATCTTGAAGTTTAGGGATAAAATTATCAGATTTGAGAATAAATTGGTCAGAAATTGAAGAATTAATAAGTTTGGAAATTTACTTAAAATTTGGATTAGTTTAATTAATGAAATTAGAAGAATTAATAAGCTTGTGGACTTAATTAAACTTTGATTTAATTAATTAAATAAATTCAGGGACTTAATTGAAATTTTTCCAAAAAGGGCAAAACTGAAAGAATTAATTAAGGATCAAATTGAATAATCCAGGAATTAAGGACTATTTTGTAAACAGTGCACTAATTGAGGGATTTAATTGAAATTTATCCAAAAAGGGTGAAATTAAAAGGAATTTTTATTTAATTGAGATCCGACGGTTACAATTCCAAAGTTCAGGGGTCAAAATAAAAATGCCACTGTTGCCGAAACGGTGCCATTGATACTGGGAATCTAGTGTTGCCAAAACACCGTCGTTGCTGGTGGAACAGCCGTGTTCGTCTTCTGCATCCCGATTCAACAGGCTGAAAATCTGCAACGGATTTGATCCAATCGTGGATCACGGCTCTCGCCCACGATCTCGTTCGTGGAAGATAACAGTCCTGCAAAGGCAGGACTGGTTAGCGGCTGGGTCTCTATAAAAGGAGGAGAAAACCAGAAAACAGGAATTTACCCAGAAAAACAGAGCCAGGATAAACAGAAAAAAAACCAAAAAAAAAAGAAAGCAAGAAACCCAAAAAATACAGAGAAGAACAGCAACATCAACCCAGATTTCATCCCTGCAAGAAACCAGTTTTCGTCCAAAAATATATACACAAAAAAGGGGAGAGAGGCGGAGGATCACGGATCAACTCTGTTTTCATCCCTGCAGGAACCCAATTGATCACCGAACCGTTGGTTATTGACAGAAAGCAGTCAAACCAACACCGGCGTTGCAACCTTCCTCAGCATCACCAGAAACAGAAAGCAGCCGAGTTAAAGTAGCCACACCAACATTACAGCCTTCTTCAATCGCCAGAAACAGGTGCGCCTTTTCCATTTTCTTTGCTCTTCGGTGTTCAAATAATTTTTGAACAGTGCGAAGGTAATTAAATTACCTTCGCACTGTTGATGCACGTGTGAATTGTTTCACGCGTGCATCTGTTTTTTACCGGGTCACTGGCTTGGGCCATTGACCTGGGCCGAGCCGGCTGGGCCTGGCCCAGCCCCTGTGGGGCTGACCTGAGCCCATCCACCAATATGTATATATGCTGGGCTGGATTAAATCCAGCCCAACCCAAAAATGAAAAATATAAAATATAAAAAAATATATAATAAAAATTGTGTAGGTAAAAAAATAATTTGATAAAGAAATGAATTGATTTTTATTTGTTTATTCACATAAGATAAAATAGGATAAATTTATTTAGTATATTCACTGACGCCAGAGTCAGGAATAAAAAATATTAATGTAAATTTATTTTATTTTATTTTGTTTCGCATGCGTAAAAAATAATTTGATAAAGAAATGAATTGATTTTTATTTGTTTATTCATATAAGATAAAATAGGATAAATTTATTTAGTATATTCACTGACGCCAGAGTCAGGAATAAAAAATACTAATGTAAATTTATTTTATTTTATTTTATTTTATTTAGCTACATAAAAAATAAAATAATGCTTATGTGTAAAAAATAAATTGATTTCTACTTGTTTATTCACTGATGCCAGAGTCAGGAATATAATAAAAATGATGATATAAATTTATTTATCTTGATACCTACGTAATATTTACCAACACCAGAGTTAGAAATATCCGTAGTTGAATATTCACCGGCGCCAGAGTCAGGAATATTACACACAAACAACCAACAAAAAAATGTTAGCAATTAATAACAAAGATCAGCAATGCAGCCTGTCTTAGGTAGGACGTTTAAGGGGTGATAATATTTTTCCTTTTACGTAACCAGTCTCAAACCATAGAATCTTTGTTGACCAGTTAGGGTTCCTAGTAACCGTAATACTAGGTGACGACTCCTTAAACAAGAATATCCATATTAAAGAACAGGATGCCAGAAATCTGTTCTTTCCAAAGATTAGAAAAAAATTTTAAGGCCGCCGTGATGTCGGGTGCGACACTGCTAAAAAGGGATCTTAGAGAAGAAGCATGTCGATAAATTGCAAGATTTTTCTACACCGGTGCAATTCCATTTAATTGTGTGAAAAAACCCTGAATCTGTTAAGGCACTTGAATTGGTTGCAAAGCATGGGCCAGGTTTTAAACCTCCGTCTTACCATGATATTAGAGAGAAGTATTTGAAGCAAGAAGTAGATCACACAATCAACTTGCTTGAGGAGTACAAGGTAGAATGGAAAAAAAAACAGGTTGCTCAATAATGTCTGATGGGTGGACTCATAAGAAAAGGCATTGTATTTGCAACTTCTTGGTTAATAGTCCTAAAGGGACAATTTTTTTTTTATCATCGGTAGATACCTCAAATATATCCAAGACTGCTGATAAGGTATTTGAGATGTTGGATGCTATTGTGGAGAGGATTGGAAAGGAAAATGTGGTGCAAGTAGTCATTGACAATGCTGCAAATTATAAGGCAGCAAGGCAATTGTTGATGGGAAAAAGAAAAGGATTGTTTTGGACACCGTGTGCTGTCCATTGTATTGACTTGATATTGGAAGATTTTGAGAAAAAACTAGAGGTCCATCAAGTAACTATTGCTAATGGGAGGAGAATCACCTCATACATATATTCAAGAACTATTCTCATTTCCATGCTCAGACACTTTACAACAGAAAAGGATTTGATTAGGCTGCTGCCACTAGATTTGCTACTGCATACTTAACTCTTGGATGTTTGAGTGATTGTAAGATACAATTGATGACAATGTTTACTTCCATCCAATGGAGGTCATGTAGGTTTTCAAAAATAGCAGAAGGGAAGCGAATTCAAAGTTATGTTTTAGAGAACAAGTTTTGGCATGATATTACTACATGTATTAAGGTAGCATATTCTTTGATAAAAGTTCTTCGATTAATTGATTCAAATGAAAAACCAACTATGGGTTTTATATATGAAGCAATGGATCAAGCAAAAGAGAAGATACAAGTGAATTTTGGTTCTGTGAAAAAAATGTATTGATTATATATATTGCTAATTATTTATTTACTATTATCAGTTGATTATAATGTTTACCAGCTAGGTCATATAATGTTGATGATAATATTCTTATTTTTATTTTGTAGTTATATGCCTATATGGAATATCATTGATGCAAGATGGGAACTTCAACTTCATAGACCTTTACATGCAGCAGCATATTACTTGAATCCTCATTATCATTATAATTCTAGTTTTAAAATTAATGCCAACATTAAAATTGGATTATATCAATGCTTAGAAAGGATGGTGCTCGATGCAAGTGAAAGGTGTAAAATTGACTTGCAACTTGATTCATTCAAGGATGCAAGTGGGTTGTTCGGTATTGAGGCTGCCAAGATAACAGGGGATAAAAAGACTCCAGCTAAATGGTGGGATTCTTATGGGGATAAATGTCCAGAGCTACAAAAATTTGCAATTCGAGTTTTAAGCTTGACTTGTAGTTCATCTAGATGCGAGCGAAACTAGAGTGCATTTGAGATGGTAAGTTTTTTCCTTTTTAATTTTAATATTTTTATATTTTATAAGAATCTTATATGGTATTAATTTGAATTTCTTACATAGGTTCATACAAAACGAAGAAATAGTTTGCACCAGAAAAAAATGAATGACTTGGTATTTGTAATGTGCAATTTGAGATTAAATGATAACCAAGTCAAAAGGCAAGCTAATGATTTTGGTGAAGTTTTTGATCATCTCTCATCTGATGATGATTGGATAACCGAGGGAGAGAAACATGATGGTTCATCCAACTTTGACTTGCTTGGTGTCATTGATAGTGCAACACGAAGGAAAAACAGCAAAGAAGATGAAAGTGATGATGAAGAAAATCTTAATGATGTTGGGATCGAGTGTCATGGAACTGAAGATGATTTAGAGATTCAGAATGATGTCAATCCAAATAATTCAAGGAGCTTAGAGTTAAATATTGTTGACAATATTGATGTTGGTCCTGGTACTAGTAGTAGCACTAATGTTTCTAATATCGGTGTTGGTACTAGTAGTAGCAGTAATAATCCTTTAGATGATAATAATTTTATGACTGTTTTAGGAATAATGAGGGAGACAAAGGCAATGAGGATGTGTTTAGTTTACATGACACACCTACAGACTGTTTATTTTAGATGTGTTAACTTTTAGTTATTGAAATACTATGGACATGTATGAATTATGTATTTTAAGATGTTTGGATATTTGTATTGTTTATTTTACTTTTATTTGAATTATGTATTTTAAGATGTTTGGATGTTTATTTTGTGATTTTATGATTTTAGTTAAAATATTTTACTTGTGATTTTACGATTTTTAGTTAAAAAATTTTACTTCTAATTTTATAATTTTACGAGTCGAGTTTATATTGTATGTTCCGTATCGTATCAAAAAAGCATTTTTAATAACCTTGAGCATGATCACAAGGATCGAGCAGCCGCATTTTTCAGGCAAGACCATGAAGAGCGGATAAAGAGTTGGTTTCTGATGGGCACCAAAACCAAGCCCATAAAGAGCAATGAAGGGGCCGAACCGAAACCTTACCCGTAAAAAACGAACGCTCAATGATGGAGAGGAAAATGGACTCAAACTCAATTCTCTCCTTTGTGTTTCATGCAATTCTCTTTTTTAGTTGGTGTTTGGTGATATGATCGGGTAGTATTTTTAAAACATATTAATTTTTTAATTTTTTTAAATTGTTTTTAGCAAAGTGACTTATAATTTAGTGGTCAGACAATTTAAGAGATTAAACTGAAGGAGACGTAGCTAATTTGTCACTTGATTGGGTGTTTGACCATCAAATTATATTATCAATTCAACTAGTTGGATTTGAATTTAACACGTGTATAAATCTTAAGATGAGATAAAATACAATTAATTAAAGTTGTCAAAAAAATCTCTTAAACACTAAAAAGAAAGATTTAAATACCAAAAATATTCAATAAATAACTAGAAAACAATCAATTGAAAAAAAAAAGTTAAAATCTGAAATTAACAAGGAAAAAATCTAAAATATAGATAAAAACTTCAAAGGTAATTTTGGAGGATTTAAAGTGGAATTTAGCAAGTATGTAGCAAATGGATTTGGAACGTGAGAGAAAACTCCATAAAAGTTCAATTTTTTGTAGAAATTCACTTGTAAAATTTGAATTCAATTCAATAATCAAATTGAATTGTTTTAAGTCAAACTACTTATTCAAACAGCTTCTTAGACTGTTTTTATTTATCAATCTAATCCACAAAGTTCTTGGCTAATTGCTCGAGTCAAAGTGGTTATGGAATACATCAGTCTGGTAAGGTTCTGATCATGTGATCTCCAGTGGACCTCAAAATCACACTACTTTTCAACGACTCCCTGTCCGCCATTGTTATTTTGCATCGAAAGGAAACATTCTTGAAAGACGATTTCTCCAACAACTTCACCAGTTCACCTCCCTGGTCTAATAACAACAACTCCATTCAGTCTATCTTTATATACAGAGCATGGAGTGCACATGCATCCAAAATCTTCATCCTCAATATCCTAAACTTCCAGTATATTCCTATAGACGCACATTGAGATGTTCAAGGAACCATCAGCTTCCATTCTACTGGCATTGCTAATTGCTTTAGCACAATATCCAGCAGCAATCTGCGCTGCGGTTGACCCTGTAGCAGCAGCCGGAGAAGAACCAATCCTCGAGTTATATATGCATGACATCCTCGGTGGCAGCAACCCGACAGCTAGGCCAATAACGGGCTTGCTCGGTAACATATACAGTGGCCAAGTGCCCTTTGCAACGCCAATAGGGTTTGTCCCGCCAAATGGTGTAGCCATCCCAAATGCCAATGGCGCCATTCCGACTGTAAATGGCATAAACGGTATCCCACTGGGAACTGGTTTAGCTGGCACTGCTTTTGCAGGACAGCCAAATGGTCAGAACCTCAATGGCAATCCTCAAACCCAATTAGGACCTGATGGGTTAGGACTTGGCTTTGGAACGATAACTGTTATAGATGATATACTAACCTCTAGTCCGGAACTGGGGTCACAGTCCGTGGGCAAAGCTCAAGGTGTATATGTGGCAAGCTCAGCAGATGGGAGCACTCAGATGATGGCATTTACAGCTATGTTTGAAGGAGGTGAGTACGGTGATAGCCTCAACTTTTATGGCATATACAAGATCGGAAGCACCATGTCACGTCTGTCAGTTACCGGTGGCACTGGTAAATTCAAGAATGCTAGGGGTTTTGCGGAGGTCCGATCGCTTATACCTTCTGGTCAACATTTCATAGATGGTGCCGAGACATTGCTAAGGTTCACGGTCCATCTAAGCTACTAAGAATTTGTGAAATTTGAAGAGCATGTTCGAGTTGTTTGTCTTAAAGTGTTTGTGAGCAAGGCGTCATGATTTTCTGTCAAAATTTATCAAGTCAGACATTTTATGTATTTCCATCAATATTTCTTTTTGCAATTCTATTAATTGAAAATCTTGCAAGCGTGCTCTAGGGATTTGATGGCATATAGAGGACAGTTTTCACGTATTCATAAGAAGTCCCTCCCCAGTTAAGTGTACCATTAAACCCACAACGACTTCAATGGATATCCTACTGAGGTATGTAGGGTGGAATCCGGTGACCGGTGATGTACTGATAATTGCTCAACGGAGGGATAAGCATACTGAGACACAATAATTTACGTGGTTCGGCAAAACCACCTACATCCACGGGAGAGAGTCATTTTATTATAGATAGAGAAGGGATACAATAAATACATGGAGGAGGAGGCACATCCACTCAACTCAACTCACTATTCACGTAGCTACAATGGCTGGGCAGCAGTTCTTTCTCTCCTCTTTCTCTTCACTTCATTCTCATGTTCTCTCACATTTTGCTCTCTAAGATCATGCCTCTTTTATAGGCATCCATGATAGCTTCTCATGCTCTTTTGTCAACAATGGTGGTTGCCAAACTTGCCAAACTTCTTCAACAAATGTGGCTGCCAACTTCTTCTCTTCTTCAACAATGGTGGTTACCAAAGTCCATGGTTGTAACTACCATTTGTTGCACATGTAATGGCAACAAACCTAACAAGGTAAACATATTGTCCTCAACAACAGATGCAAGGTTCTGTGTTTGATACAAGGATATATATATTTCAAGCCAGAGGGGAAATAATAGCTAGAAAATAATATTCATGTAACACCCAACTAATAAAGAGCTTATGCCAGAAGAATTTTAAAGGAAAAAAGAAAAGCTAAAAATAATATTCATAAAACATTCCAACTAATAAAGAACCTATGCCATAAGAAATTTAAAGTTCATCAGCTTTCATTCCAGCACGTTGGTTAAAATTGTACATGTCATTCCAAGTATCCTGAGGTTCATCAGCTCTTACTTCGAAGTTCAATGTTCCTGTTAATATCGTACAAGCTGGTGAGACATGTCTTTCTGCTTGTGGATGGACTAGAACCTTTCATCCCTCTCCAACATTGCCACGGGAGGAAAAGGAGCTTTAAAAGAAAGAACATATTACAGCACAACGTGGAATTTTAGCTACAAGATGGCTTGTCTGTGTATTGACGCGAGGTATGGAAGAAATATACTTAGTAGTGTTATAATTATAAATTAATAATAAACAAGTAATAAAAATTAAAAATGTGATAGAGCAAATATTTTATGATAAAAAAAAAAATATATTAGTTATCAAAAACTTAAATATTAAATATAATGATTTGTAACAATTCACAATGTTTTGTAAGGAAAGATATACAATACTTTTTTCATATGATTTAGCTTTTTGCTATATAATTTAGCTTTCCTGTTAATAAAAAAATAAAATTACAAAGCTAAATTCTTTATCAGCTTAATATTTAAAAAATAAAATCGACAAATATAATTTTAAAAAAATCATACAAAAAATAAAACACAAAAAAAAAAACCTATGCCATAAAGAAATTTAAAGTTCATCAGCTTTCATTCCAACACGTTGGTTAAAATTGTACATATGTCAATGTTCCTGTTAATATTGTACAAGCTGGTGAGACATGTCTTTCTGCTTGATGATGGACTAGAACCTTTCATCCCTCTCCAACATGGCCACAGGAGGAAAAGGAGCTTTAAAAGAAAGAACATATTACAGCACAACGTGGAATGTTAGCTGCAAGATGCTTGTCTGTGCGCTGCCACAAGGAATGAAATAAATGTACTTGATAGTATTATAATTATAAATTAATGCTAGATAAAAAATAAAAATTAAAAATATGATGGAGTTAATATTTCATGATGAAAAAAAAATTGTATTGGTGATAAAAAACTTAGAGATTGAATATAATGATTTGTAGCAATTTACAGTGTTTTGTAAGGAAAAATATACAGTGTTTTTTATATATGATTTAGCTTTTTGCTGCATGATTTAGCTTTTTTATTAATAAAAAAATAAAATTACAAAGCTAAATTCTCTATCAGCTCAATATTAAAAAAAAATCGACAAAGATAATTTTAAAAAAATCATAAGAAAACAAAACCTTGTGGAGAGACTGTAGCAATTCATAGTGTTTTGTGAGGAAGCTACAATGCTTTCCTCACATGATTTAGCTTTATTGTAATTGCAATTCTAAACCAACTCAATATTAAAAAAATAAAATTGACAAAGATAATTTTGAAAAAAATCATAACAAAAAAAAAAACCATATGGGGAAACACTATAACAATTCACAGTGTGTTTTTTAAAAAATTACAAAGCTAAATTCTAACCAGCTTAATATTTAAAAAATAAAATCAATAAATATAATTTTGAAAAAAATCATACAAAAAATAAATTTAGCTTAACATCTAAGGGGATCTTTCATGGAGTTATCAGTTGGGCCTGCTGCAGCAAGTCTTTCCACTGTTAAGACAATGCTTCCGAGGACAATTTGCTTGGAGCTCCTTGTTTCATGTTAGCAATTGCCAATAGCACAAGATTAGTAAAACTGTCCGCCTATTATGGAAAGAGATTAGAATAGATTTCTTATATATGTAAATACCTTATATAGGATAATTATCATGTGTAGTATACTCCACTCTAGTATTGTACACAACCCTAAATATATAAATACAAAGGATGGTTGCAGCTATTAGCACCCATTGTAATTCACATACAAATCATTCTCTAAACTTAACTTGGTATCAGAGCAAGCAAAGAAAATAAAATCGCAGCTTTATTCTGGTCCAGTTCTCTTCTCTGTCAATGACGAATAATTTTGTTGCTGCTGCACCGTTCACTCACTCTTCTTCCTCTTTAGATGTCATGACTGCTATGACAAAAGTCCCTGCCATCATCCCTCTCCCTAACACTCAGCAGGTAATATCTTTAAAGCTCTCCAACACCAATTTTCTATATTGGAGGATGCAGATGAAACTTTTTCTCTTGGGCCAAGGTGTTTTTTCCTTTGTGGATAGTTCATTACCATGTCCTCCCTCTCATGTGATTTCTGTTGACACCTCCTTACCTACTGTTAATGCTTCCTATCTGTCATGGAAGCAACAAGACCACCTACTCATGAGTGCTCTTTTATCCTCCCTCTCTATGGAAGTTCTGCAACTAGTGGTTGATTGTAACACCTCCCACAACATCTGGACAACGCTAGAAACAACCCTTGCTTCTCCTTCCAACTCACAAATTATGCAGCTCCATGGTTCCTTCCAAGAGCTACGATAGAATGATGAATCTGTCAGCACCTATCTGCAAAAGGCTAAGTCCTTGTTTGATGAACTTACTGCAGCTGGTAGACCGATCTCTATGAAAGACTTTAATCTGTTTGTGTTTTGGGGATTACGCAACGAGTTTAAGGACCTGGTAACCAGCTTATCTACTAAAGCTGATCCTATCTCATACACTGACCTCCATAGCCACCTCCTCATGCATGAAAATTCTTGTGTGATTTTTTTCTAGGAACCTTAAAACCCGATCGAATTCCTCACATAATAAAAAAACTAGAAACGAAAGAAAAACAAACCTACTACTCTCTCCACAAGCATTAAATTGTCTCCAAATTATTGACCACATAATGAAATACTATTGGTTGGCACCTTCAGCAACATAACCGCAAACCACACACACCAGTGCCACAAGGTTGTCAATTCCGTTCCGTTTCACCCGAAATGACCGAAACATTCCATACCAATTCAAAAAACAAAACAAAATGGAACCAATTTCATCTCATTTTAAATCTCGGTCCGTTCTGGATTTTTCGGCTAAATTCCGGTTTCATTTCACATGTTCTGTTCCATTCTTGAAAAGCCATTGAATCAAATTGAACTTTGTTCAATTTAATTAATTAAACCACCCAATTATAAAAAGCTCTTTTTCATTATTATTTTCAATAACAATGATATTAATTTTTTAAAATTAGATTTATCACTAATATATATGGTTTATATTCATGTTGTTTTTTTCATGTTTATACTTTGTCGGAAATTAAGCAAAACAAGTGATGCTTTAGATTCCATTAGCTTTGATAACATTGACCTAACTTTATATTTAAAATATTTTTGTTAAAACATTTTACTTTCATAATATTTTGATATTTTGTTTAAGTTGAATTACTTTAAGTTAAAGATTTATTTAATCTTGACTATTTAGAAATATTTTAAATTTTGAAATTATATTTATTTGGCATTGTGTTTGTATTGCATAATTTATAATTAATTTATCTTGAATTTGAATTATGTTTGTTGAATATATATAGTACAACAACAAAACGGCACGCTGAAATATTTAAAACTGAAACATTTCATTCCAATTGAAAAAATAAAACATTTATCGAAACAGAATTGACAACCTTAGTCCTATCAACAACCGTGGCGACATTGCAATGGCAGCTCTAGCCACGCTGCCTTCAGCCCCTGCAAACACCACCACATGCATCATCTCCATTGCTTTTCATAACCCAAATCTATCGATTAATTAAAATCCTTTATTATTTAACATGACGATCCACTCATCCTTTCTTATAAGAAAACTAGATGGAATCCCATTAAAGAGGTCATATTCTTGATAAATAAAAATAAAATCATTGGAGCCATATTAATAACTAAATAAAAACACAGTGATAAACCATGCGATTAATCCTTAAAATTATAGTTTTAAGATCTCACCGAGGTAAGTTGAACTAATTTTTGTTACAATAAAATAATATTATTTTAATTTTTTTAAAAATAAAATATCGTTTTTTAAAATAATTAATTCAAAATCAGTTAATAGCCGGTCCGAGTTTTCTGATTGTGCTTGTAACAAAATCCTGCAACAAGTGCACCATTCTATGTGTGCATGCCGTTTCTTGTGCAGAAATTGTTCCTTTTCTCTTTTCACACTCCTCGATTTATTTCTGATTTCCTTGTTGACAAAATTATATTAATCTTGTTCAAATAATACAAACACATTGTTAAACACTAAAAGAATTGAATAAAACTCATAAATGCCAAAATCTCAATTTCACGAGTCTAATAATATTTATGTAAAATAAACATTTATCGTTCTTAATAATTCTGAAAACAAACTGGCATGTTGTGTAAGAACATGTCCATGCACAAACTTGCCGCACGACAGAGATAAATGAACCAGTGAAGTCTAAAATTTGAATATGCATAATATATAATCTTTTTATCTGGGATTGCAACTAGCTCTTATAATTAACTAATAAGATTAACAAAAAACCTGTTGCCTTCTTTCGGATAGTCAAGGAGATGGTGTGAACCAGCCCACCTTGCACTTTAGCAGACGATTGAAACTAGGGAATAATCTCTCAATTCTCCCGCTCTCCAGGTAGCATATTCCTGATTCACGAGACACACGACGAAGTAACATTTCCTCTCTTTTCTGATCATCACCAGACACTTGTGAGAAGCAATTATCGTTCTCTAGAAAGAAAACGCAATTTCTTTGGATTCCGCAAGGCAAATTCTCTGCCGGAACTGAAACTGACCGGCCACCAGATGTCAAGAAGATCAACTGGTCACTTAAGCTCTGCACACTACGCAAGATCATGCCTGCGTTAGGACCCACCTCGTATACACTGAAGCCGCTTACTTTACAATAGAAACGCTCAAAATCACCCTCTTCTATGTCACACTCTTCATCATAGAAACTTTCAAGATCGTCATCATCTTCATACAAACGTTCCTCCTCGTCTTCATCATGATAAAGATAACAAACGTTATGTGCAAGAATTATCAATAGTTCACCATTGACTGATTCGACTAAATACGGCTCATAGTAAACATGTTTGATGATGGCAATATCATGTCTGAAATGCTCAATCTCTATGAACGGATTACGACCAGCATTCGAAACTGGAATGAACTTTATTCTCACCTCATCATCCTCTGCCAACTTAAAGATGTGCGTCTCAACATGCTCGATTTTATGTGATAAGACGCATAAATCTCCATTGTAAAACAAGATATCACGGAACTCTATGTCGCGATTAGTTTCACGGGGAAAGATGCTCCAACACTTGTCCCCAAGTCTACACAGCGCCAAATTCCCACAGTTGTTCGCTTCAAACTCGTTAAATCTCAAGGCAATGATGGATTTTGAAGGGTCCGCAGAGGATAGTTCAACCCTACCAATAAACTCAGCGACATTGAATCCTCCCATATTGAAAATACAATTGGTGACAAACGAATAGTAATATGGAGCTAAAGTTGAAAGGGATGGAAGTTGGTGGATGGCTCCTGAAAGTGGATTGAAAAGGTAGATTTCTGTGTCAGGAATTGGTTTAAAAGAGAGATAACTCGAGTACTTTGTATCGCGAATATACTGCCCTTCCTTGGCAATAGCCAACCAACCCCTGGATACTTCAACAGACACCCCTCCTAGCAATACCTCTGGCAAATTGCGTTCATGAACCTTGTTTCTCGATAGGTCATAAAACTTCAAGGACTCACACTGCGTGTCGTGGGGGAGGAGTAGCCATGGTAGTTTATCAGGAACGGCATCCATGGTAACCCTATCATCTTCTGGAACTCCCGGTTGACCAAACCCAATATCGTCTTTGCAGCGATTGGAAAATAAAATCTTGATAAAGGATGGCAAACGGCAAGAAAGATATTCTCCGAGCTTTCTATACAGACGAAACAATACTCTTGCATTCATATCTAACGAGAAAATATATGATATTTTATGAAAGTCTGAATAATAATATGAGTTTCAAACAAAAATAAACTAGACAGTGTTATTTATATTAGTTATAGACGTACAATCCTTCATAAAAAAGAATTTCTATTTAAAAGTTACTTGACTAATTGAATCCATCTAGTACTAGGATTACTAACTAATAGAATCCTAATTAAATTGAAAATTCTAATCTAAATAGAAAAAGTGAAACACAAATACAACGCACCGTATATAACTTTGATTTTAACGTTTACTATTGGTGAGCATAAAACTGACAACGTACTGCATCCGAAATCCCAGTCCAAGTCATTGATTCTTTATTGCTCCAACCTTGCATGTTTTCATTCTCCCTGCGTACAGAAAGCTTAATTAGAAACGTTATTGATCTTGAAAATATTATTTCAATCAACAATCAATCCGCTGAGTGCCAGAAAATAGTATTTCATCCATGTAATTTTCAAACAGAATGTCTAATTATATCCCACCAACTCGATTTCTTACTGAAAAAAGTTCGGGCGTGATGCAATTTTTAAATTTAGAAGGGAGCTTGGCATGATTACTGTCGCACCCCAAAAAAATCAGCGCGCGGCATCGGCTGGCGATTTTTATCGTTGTTGCGTTACGTTTGCTTGAATCGGTTCGTTGGAGTCGCCACCTAGTAATTCATTGAAGGCTACTAGGAAACCGGATGTACTGGTCTTGTCAGAGATTCGCGGGTAAGGGACTAGTTGTGGTTAGGGAAGGTATTAGCACCCTTAACGCACCCTACCTGAGGTAAGCTGCTTCGCGAATTTGATGTGTTAAAGAAGTTTTAATAATTGTCTTTTCATCGGAAATTAGAAATATCACTTACGTATAAGTTAATAATTCTTAACCGTGATCCAATCAAAATATTAAATTCTTCTTTAATATCTGCAATTTTATCATAAAATATGTATAAAAAAAAATAAAACACATACAAACACACACATTCACTTTCACTATTTTTATTTCTTTTCTTTTCTTTTCTTTTTTTGTCTTTTCTTTTACATCCATATTTACAAAATACAAATAAAAATTCAATACTAAATAAAAAAATTACATCAACAACTCAAAATTACAAAATAACCCTAAAATTCAAGAAAAACAAATCTGAAATGCAATCTGGGTCTGCTTGAACAGTGTCGAGGGAGGCTGCTAGGCGCGTGAACAGTGCTTGGACAGCGGCGGCGCGTGGGTTCAAGCGCCGCCGCGAGAACGCTGGAAAAAATGGTTGGCCGGATTCTGCTTCTTCCTCCTTTTCCCTCCCCGCAGACGGTAAGAAAACCACATCATCTACAACAAAAACAAACACACAAACAGTCGATTTTAAGCTTTTATTTCTTTGTTTTTTTTCGGATCTGATTTTTGTTCTTTCTTTCTTCTCCGATCTGCTTTGGATCTGCCCCTCTCTGCAAATCGGCCTGCCATGTGTTTCTCCTTCTTCTCCGGTGGCAGCTCTGCTGTGGAGGACCAAATGTGGTGAGTGAGGAGGCGGCGTTGCTGCTGTAGCCTGCGGGGATGAGGGAGGAGCTGTGTGCGGGGTGGTCGGTCCACGGTGGTTGAGAAAGGAGATGGACGGTGGGCTGTGCAAGGGCTGAGGAGGCAACCTCGAAAGAGGGAGAACCGGCTGAGGGAGGGGGCAGCTGTGTTTGGCCGGTTGGAGAAGAAAAAATCAAAGCCAAGGGGAAGGAGAGGATGAGCGGCGGCTGCAAGCGGGGAAAGGAAGAAAGCTTTTTGGGTGATGACGGGGGGGCTTTGGGAAATGACAGTGAAGAGGCTGGGCTGTGTGATCGGGAGAGGAGGAAATAAAAATCAGTTGTGGCTGGTTGAAGAAGAAACAAAAAAAATCCAAAGGGGGAGTGTGGGGCTGTTATGGTGAAGATGAAGATGGCTGGGCAATTCAAACCGGGGAAGGGGGGGCTGCGCCGATTGAGTGAGAAAAGAAAAAAATTCAAAAGGTGAGGTGGGGGGCTGGCTTGGTTCAGCGGCTGCAAGGGGGGAAAAAACTTTTAGGTTTAGGGTTTTTTTGTTCTTGTGTTGTCTCTCCCCCAATCTCAAAATTGCCCCCTCTTTAAAAATCAGTTTAGCATGGTATTTATAGGAAAACTTTTGCTAGGTTTTTTCAACTTGGTCCCTCAACTTCCTTCTTTTTGTAAATTTTGATTTTTCTTATTTTTTGTATTTTTTGAAAACGAGCAATATCAACGTCAACTAAAATGCGGAAAATCAACGATTTTAAAAAATTACGCGTGAAAAAGTCGAACGCGTTTGAAAAATCTTTTAACAATTTAAATTCTTTTTAAACTACGTTGAAAATGCTAAAATGACGAAAATATATTAAAAACATATTTTTTTGGATTTTCTTTGTTTTTCTCAATTTGTTTTGGATTTTTTTGAAAATATATTAAAACATGGGTCAAAAATTGGGTAGCAACAGATGCCCCCTCTTTACAATGCTTACGAAGCAAAACTCCTCAAAATTTTGCATAGTAAGCTTTGTAAAGAAAACAAAAGGAAAATGATTTTATTATCTTGGGCGACCTGCCCACACACTCACACTGATCTATTTTCACGGGCGACCTGCCTACACATACTCACTCTGGTCTATTTTCACGGGCGACCGACCCACACTCTCCCAATAGTCTATTTTCACGGGCGACCTGCCCACACATTGGGTTTACCTGAGATCCCATCTGGCGACCTCATTCAACTGGAACGAAAATATTGTGTAACTCGGTTAACCTGAAATCCCATCTGGCGATTCCCTTTAACCAAAGCTACATGAGATCCCATCTGGCGACCTCATTCGACTGGAACTAAACTGTGTGTAACTCGGTTAACCTGAAATCCCATCTGGCGATTCCCTTTAACCAAAGCTACCTGAGATCCCATCTGGCGACCTCATTCACTAGAACGAAAAAATGTGTAAAAAATGGTCTCATTGTATGGGTGACAAACCCAAGAAGAAAAATGATGGTCTCATTGTATGGGTGACGAACCCCAGAAATATGATGGTCTCATTGTATGGGTGACGAACCCCAGAAAAATGATGGTCTCATTGTATGGGTGACGAACCCCAGAAAAAATGATGGTCTCATTGTATGGGTGACGAACCCCAGAAATATGATGGTCTCATTGTATGGGTGACGAACCCAAATGGAAAAAATGTGAAGTGCGGTCTCATTGTAATGGGTGACCTACCCAGATGGAAAAAATATGATGAAGTGGTCTCGTTGTGACGGGCGACCTACCCAAATAGAAAGAATGTGAAATGCGGTCTCATTGTAATGGGTGACCTACCCAGATGGAAAAAAAGTGGAAAACTGCGGTCTCATTGTCATGGGTGACCTACCCGGATGGAAAAAATATGAAGAACGGTCTTATTATGATGGACGACCTACCCAAATGAAAAAAAATGTGATATGACAAGTGTGAAAAATAGGACTTACCTGGCGAAATCCTGAGGGGATGACAAAAGAAGGGCTGGAAAACTTGGTGCTTCCTGATAATTCCCGATCATAGGGTTTGAAAACTCGGTGTTTCCTGACTGCAAGGGTTGAAAACTCGAGGCTTCCCGATTGCAAGGTTGATCTTTCCATTTCTTTGGTATTTTCCTAATGGTAAGGTTTATCCCATCGTCCTTTTATTCCAATGATCAAAACCGATTCTTTATTATCATTACCACAATGCTTCTTTCTTTTTCCACCATCTTCTAGACCTCATTAAGGATTTTCCTGTAACAATTCAAAAATATGTGCAAAAATGGTTTTTTTTTTTTTTTTGCTTAGATGATATGCATGCATCCTTACCTGATTTGAAATATAGGTCCCCCCTCTTTGATGCTCCATCGCCATAGGGTGCCTTTGTTTGCATTCCACAGCATTCCTTGTTCTTTCGATGTATTGGCTCATTCATGTGCTAGCCATCCACTCAACTGTAAATGCAGTGCCCATCCCGGGTTGTCTTTGACAATTACTGCTCGCATTGTTCATCAAGCTTGACCCTGCCCCCAAGTGTGGTGCTGCTTGATTCATTATGAAGGATTTTCTCTCTTGGATTCTTTTGAGAATTATCCTTTGATTGATTGTGTGCATCATGTCCATACCCCATCAAGATTGTTAATCAGTCATGAACTTGCCTTCGGTTGAAACACCATTCAAGTATATATGGTCACCAGCCTTCATGGAACTGCCAAGTCATCCGGACCTGGATCTCATGCTTTGCAGTAAACAGCTCATCATTGTAAGCGCGATGTATTTCTCTATGGATTCCTTTTAGCTTGTCAAATCAGATCGTGAAAGCAACTGCTTTGGCATCATCAATGATGTTCATGTTATCACCCATATTCATGCGGTGAAGTGCGCATTTGAGCTTCAGAATAGATGGTCCCATAGTCAATCTTGGTGGTATGCATATGTTCGATGTTCATTCAAATGCACTCACCCGATAACATCTGTCAGGAGTCATAGCCATGTTTTGCAGGGTAACCCAAGATGAAGATATGAAGATATCCTTCAAGTGCAGCGTTGCTCATCAATTGCTGCTGAAGTGCACTAGATCATGGATTGTGTTTGAACAACATTGCCCCCAATATGATTTGAAGGTTCGCTCATCGGTTTATACTCAAGAAGGTTTTTCTTTATCATTGTCAGATGTTAAAACTTTCCGGGACTTTGATGACTCATCATCTGATTCTTTCTTTGCCCCCAGCTGATCAGGATATTGTTTGTTTTCCTTCTTCGGGTCCACTGTATTGCCCACAGGTGGTCAACGTTTTGAAGGAGTGTCAAGAAATGTTGATGTCATTTTTGTCAAGGATTTTGCAAACTCAATTGATGTTCTTGTTTGAAAATCTTTCTTGTTCTGGAATCAAATCTCAACATTTCAACGATCATGTCTATTCAAGTCTGATTATTGAAATGAAATCAGAGAGATGTCTGTTTTTTTGAAATTATTTTTTTTTCTTTTGAAATTCAAACTTCTTTGGTCAAAGACCTAACACTCTATTCAATGCAGTCCTTTGATTGTCTTGTATCTTGAAAATAGAAATGACCCGTTGTAAGATTTAAAATGACTTTTTCATGGTTCTTTGTGTCCACTTTAAACTCTGATTTTGGGTATATCTTTTGATGGTCTATGATGAGGTGACATTTGCATGAATTTCAAAAAATGCTCAAGTCAAAACTCCGGCTTTATCAAGAAAGGTTGTTTCTCTTCTTATAACTTGTTTTATCAGCATGCATAATAACCAATAGCTTAATTCATGAAGTCATGACCCTTATGGAAAAACTCTTCAAATTTTGAGAGCGCCATTTATCGGTTCAAATTGCTTGCTTGATTAAAAAGGGCTTTTAAAAGCACGCAATGCAGGCTATGGTTCATGGCTATGAAAGAAAGGAATTTCAAAGGCTCAAAAGGTGTTTGAGGGTTTCAAAGACCTAGGATCAACATCAATTATTCATCAACTCTTTTATATTGTTGTCTTTGTAGAGGAAACGACATATAACCTTGTTAACCTCAAAGTTCAGACTTTTCTTAACATAAGTTATAATGCAAATCCACCTTTCCTTGATGAATAACCAACCTTAATCATCTGATAACATCAAAAGTTTTATAATGGACACCAAAAGTCACGTTTATAGCTTAGTCTTTTCTGGTATTGACTTTTGTTGTGCATTTCCTTGATTGAAATTTCTTTTGCTCTTCATAGACTTGATAGGCGTTCTCCTTCCTTTATCTTTGACTTGTATTTAAGTGAGGGCAATTTCAACTTCCTTTTTTTCATCTCTTTTTTTTTTTTATAGCCTTCCTCAAAATTTTCTTATATGCCCCCAGTCTATGTGTTTTCTTTTAGCTCTCTCTCAATCATTGGACCTTTGTTCTAAGCCTTCCCCTTTATCCATTAATTATATCAATGTCTCTAAAATATCTCTCATTTGCCCCCAGTGTGGGGTGTGATCCTAGTCAGGGTTTCTTTTTTTTGAAAGAAAATATTTTACCAGGCTCAAAATGGGACTGCAAGGGATATAATCTTTAGAAAGCGAAGGGATATCAAAGATGGCCTTTTCTCATTTCAAGCAAGGTCGGTTAAAACCGATAAATTTTGACCTCATCCAGTGTAATGATTGGGACTTGTAAGAATTATGATTCACGAGTCCATAACTACTGAATCCACTACATGTCATTATGCATACTGTTAAAACTTAGCTTTATGATGTGTGGTTCAGTTTCAGGAGGTATGAGTTCAAAATTGTTTGGTCACCTCATGTCATTTTCAAGCATAGAGTCATTTCTGTAATCAAAACACTTCTAATCTTCCGGATTGATTAACCTTTATCGCATGTTGGAGTTTGATCAAAATATTTTGTCAGAATAAAATGCTAAACATCTGTTGATTTCAAAACAACAAAGAGACAAAAGCAAGGCATGTTTCGTTGAAGGATGAGATGTGATCCCAAAACAAAATGCAGAATTCCATAACAATATGATTGACTGTTCATCACCATTCTCGAATCAGCTTTTCTGGCAATATCTGTGTTTAGCAAAGCATTTTCGATCACATGTGATTCTGAAGTTGTTCGGGGAACAATATAGCCAGTGACACCTTCTTCAACGACTCCACTTGTCTCTTGCTCACCAACTTTCAGACTCGCTTCTCGAAATTCTTGCAATTGCTCAATTGAAATGGTTGAGGACCCCATCATGACATCACATCTCTTGTCTGGATTAAACCATCCAGAAAATGGTGGTTGCATAGGATTTGTCGGAGTCAAGCAAAATTCTAGAATCTGGCAAATGCTGGTCGACAAACTTAAATGGCAGAGGAATGTCCCATCTTGGCAAAGATATTTGAGCAATTGATGCTACCGTGAGACCTGGCTATACCACATAATTAAGGGCTCACACCGTCAAAGTCATCCCCTGATTCACCTCTCATCATTGTTCTAGAATCCATGACAGATCCTTCAATCTTTCTTCTCTTCATAGCTTGTTCAATTCTTCGGCAAATCCTCACAACATTATTTCAATCTTCCAATGTTGCTATGGTTGGTTAAGGATTGTTAGAAAACTTTCTAACAGCTTGGTAATCTTGGCAGCGCCCAGAAACTTGTAGTATCGCCACTACCGACGTGTGGAATCACACATTGTCTTTATTGGAAGAGCACCTGATGAATCTATAACTCCTTTGTCCCCTCTTCAATTTCTCACTGACAGTGCAGCAAACAAACACCTATAGAGGAAGTCCTGCTCTGTTGAAGTTTCAGTATTCTTCATGTTTTTCAGTCTAGGCATGTATCTTCTCTCTACTTTTGCATTTTAATACTGACACTGTTGGAGAAAAATCATAAATGATCTAAAACTACTGTATTCCTTCTTGGATTTCCCACTTGCGGATCCACAAACAGATTCCTGTCGGGAGAGCTCTGCTACGTTGAAGTTTGATGTCTGCTCATATTTTTCAAGCCAAGTCTGGCTCTTCAACCTGCTATAGTTTCTTCGTGCTGAAACTGATGAGAGAAATATTTGTAGCATATGCAATTAGTAAATCCCCTCTTGCATTCCCAATTTGTAGAGCCATAAATGGATTTTTGTAGAGAGAGCTCTGCCACATTGAAGTTTGACAACTGCTAATATTATCAGACCAGGTCTGACTCTTCTGCCTACTACAATGTTTTGCTGGTGCCACTGGTGGGAAAAAGTTTCAAAGCATATGAAATTAATACATTCCCTTTTGCATTTTCCATTGACAGATCCACAAATAAATCTCTACAGAGAGAGCTCTACCGCGTTGAAATTCAGTGTCTGATCATGGTTTTTTTCAGACCAACATCTTGTGCTGCTGAACTGGAATTGAGCTCATAATTGGGGTAACTTCAAAGCAGACTAATGCACCATGAACAGGAGGTTAGTAGTCATTTGGTTCCATTAGATGATGTGGAGGCGATGAATACTTAACAGCGCAACTGGACAGGAATCAGAGTTGTCATTAGTTGATGACTGAAGGCGTTGTTGTTGTTGTTCATGACTGAAAAGGAAAGGTACAGCTTCAATTGGACGTGAACAAGCAGTGTTCCCACAGAAAACTATGCAGACATTCTCTTTTCATTTGATGCTCAACACTTGTTCGAGCAGATCTGAGTCCCGCTACTTCACTCTTGATGCTCTCAACCTTAATCTGATACTGAACCTATATCTGACTCCTTTGTTCACTTCCATTATTTTTCTTCAATCTCGTGCAGCACAACTTGTACA
This sequence comes from Populus tomentosa, assembly GCA_018804465.1. Taxonomy (NCBI): domain Eukaryota; kingdom Viridiplantae; phylum Streptophyta; class Magnoliopsida; order Malpighiales; family Salicaceae; genus Populus; species Populus tomentosa. The sequence goes on along the minus strand of CM031969.1, from coordinate 4,231,151 downwards.
AGGGACCTACATTTCAACCCGGTTCATGCATGATAAATGTATGAACATGTAATCTATATGATGAACTCTCCCTTCGAGAGGTGACAATATGGTCGTAACTCTTGTATGATGGACAAGAATCGTGATTTTTGCCCAAACTCTACAATGAAAATTTTCGGAGCAACGGCCAATGTGTCACCCACAAGTCTTGAGTTCAAGATGCTTCAAGAAGGGTTTGCCCTTATGCAAAAAATGATAGCACATACAACCTAAGGACAGGTTCTATTCATTATGTGAACATGGGTAAGTTTTCTATCTGGTCTCAAAAGGGTCTCATATCTGCCCAGTGACGTTCTTCGTAAAGACAGTATGGGGGCGTTGCAAAGAATGGTTAAGGCACATATACCCACCATTACCAAGCAGGCACTCAGATATGAGTTGGGTGTTTCACGCATCTGAACCCTGACCAATAGTCATAGGGTAGATCGCTAGTTCCCCACCTAACCTAGAAGCTTGTGTGTGCTTTCAAAAATAAATACAGGTGATGCATGAGACAATTCTATAAAATGCATGGAAAAAAAATATTAACAAAAAGATAAAAATGCAAATACTTAAACACATCAAATACACAAAGCTTAGTCCAATAATCGAAAAAATACCTTCCCCAGTGGAGTCGCCATTCTGTCGCACCCCAAAAAAATCAGCGCGCGGCATCGGCTGGCGATTTTTATCGTTGTTGCGTTACGTTTGCTTGAATCGGTTCGTTGGAGTCGCCACCTAGTAATTCATTGAAGGCTACTAGGAAACCGGATGTACTGGTCTTGTCAGAGATTCGCGGGTAAGGGACTAGTTGTGGTTAGGGAAGGTATTAGCACCCCTAACGCACCCTACCTGAGGTAAGCTGCTTCGCGAATTTGATGTATTAAAGAAGTTTTAATAATTGTCTTTTCATCGGAAATTAGAAATATCACTTACGTATAAGTTAATAATTCTTAACCGTGATCCAATCAAAATATTAAATTCTTCTTTAATATCTGCAATTTTATCATAAAATATGTATAAAAAAAAATAAAACACATACAAACACACACATTCACTTTCACTATTTTTATTTCTTTTCTTTTCTTTTCTTTTTTTGTCTTTTCTTTTACATCCATATTTACAAAATACAAATAAAAATTCAATACTAAATAAAAAAATTACATCAACAACTCAAAATTACAAAATAACCCTAAAATTCAAGAAAAACAAATCTGAAATGCAATCTGGGTCTGCTTGAACAGTGTCGAGGGAGGCTGCTAGGCGCGTGAACAGTGCTTGGACAGCGGCGGCGCGTGGGTTCAAGCGCCGCCGCGAGAACGCTGGAAAAAATGGTTGGCCGGATTCTGCTTCTTCCTCCTTTTCCCTCCCCGCAGACGGTAAGAAAACCACATCATCTACAACAAAAACAAACACACAAACAGTCGATTTTAAGCTTTTATTTCTTTGTTTTTTTTCGGATCTGATTTTTGTTCTTTCTTTCTTCTCCGATCTGCTTTGGATCTGCCCCTCTCTGCAAATCGGCCTGCCATGTGTTTCTCCTTCTTCTCCGGTGGCAGCTCTGCTGTGGAGGACCAAATGTGGTGAGTGAGGAGGCGGCGTTGCTGCTGTAGCCTGCGGGGATGAGGGAGGAGCTGTGTGCGGGGTGGTCGGTCCACGGTGGTTGAGAAAGGAGATGGACGGTGGGCTGTGCAAGGGCTGAGGAGGCAACCTCGAAAGAGGGAGAACCGGCTGAGGGAGGGGGCAGCTGTGTTTGGCCGGTTGGAGAAGAAAAAATCAAAGCCAAGGGGAAGGAGAGGATGAGCGGCGGCTGCAAGCGGGGAAAGGAAGAAAAGCTTTTTGGGTGATGACGGGGGGGCTTTGGGAAATGACAGTGAAGAGGCTGGGCTGTGTGATCGGGAGAGGAGGAAATAAAAATCAGTTGTGGCTGGTTGAAGAAGAAACAAAAAAAATCCAAAGGGGGAGTGTGGGGCTGTTATGGTGAAGATGAAGATGGCTGGGCAATTCAAACCGGGGAAGGGGGGGCTGCGCCGATTGAGTGAGAAAAGAAAAAAATTCAAAAGGTGAGGTGGGGGGCTGGCTTGGTTCAGCGGCTGCAAGGGGGGAAAAAACTTTTAGGTTTAGGGTTTTTTTGTTCTTGTGTTGTCTCTCCCCCAATCTCAAAATTGCCCCCTCTTTAAAAATCAGTTTAGCATGGTATTTATAGGAAAACTTTTGCTAGGTTTTTTCAACTTGGTCCCTCAACTTCCTTCTTTTTGTAAATTTTGATTTTTCTTATTTTTTTGTATTTTTTGAAAACGAGCAATATCAACGTCAACTAAAATGCGGAAAATCAACGATTTTAAAAAATTACGCGTGAAAAAGTCGAACGCGTTTGAAAAATCTTTTAACAATTTAAATTCTTTTTAAACTACGTTGAAAATGCTAAAATGACGAAAATATATTAAAAACATATTTTTTTGGATTTTCTTTGTTTTTCTCAATTTGTTTTGGATTTTTTTGAAAATATATTAAAACATGGGTCAAAAATTGGGTAGCAACAATTACAATTGAAGTGTTCCTAAAGTCAAATTTCACGCCACACAAAGCTTCTTAGAACAAGTACTACGTCATTGATAGAAAAATAACAATCGGATTACGTACATCAGGGTTGTCAAATTAGAATAAGTTTATGGACTCAACTAAATTTTATTAGAGGTTTAATTGAATTTATAAAGATTTTAATTGCAAGAAAAATTGATTTTGGAGTTAATTTGGGCTTTAATTGGAAAAAATTAAAGTTCTGGGTCATATTATAATTTTTTAGAGTTAATTTGATCAAATTAGGGGCTTAATTATATAAATATTAAAGTTTGATGGCCAATTAAAGACTTAATTGAAGAAATCCAAAACCAAGGATCAAAATAGAAAAGACGTGTATCAAAGAACCATCTCAACCCAATAGCTTAAGCTGTTAGGTGAGGTCTCAGAATATGATTTATTTTATTCTCTAACACACTCCCTCAAGTGAAGCCCTTTGGGCTTGAAACTTGCACAGGCCCACATTACCTTGTGCTTGATTTTTTTATTAAATAAATAGGGGATGGTGAGATTCGAACTCGTGACCGCTTGGTCATCAAGGCTCTGATACCATATCAAAGAACCATCTCAACCCAATAGCTTAAGCTGTTAGGTGAGGTCTCAGGATATGATTTATTTTATTCTCTAACAACGTGTAAATAGAGGGGCTGAAATTAAAACTAGACCAAGGGTCCAATTGAAGAAATTAGAAGTTTATTGCTCAATTGAGGGTCAAATTGCACTAATTCAAGACCAAGGATCAAAGTGAAAAGGGCGACCAATTTTAGGGCCGTTGTTTGATTTTTGGCAGGGATGGAATTTGCATTGTTTTTAAATCAAAATTGCAATTAAGAACTTGATTGAACAAATCACAAATTGAGGACCAATGTGAAATTTAACACATTTTGCCAAAATTTTCTTTTAAATGAAACGGCGCTTTTTGACCAAAACGGCGCAGTTTCATGCACTGTTAAAAAAAAACCCTTGAAACGGTGCCGTTTTGAATGGCACCATCATCTTCTTCCCCTGGACGCGCAGAGAACAGGGGAGAATAAGATTTTCTTTTCTCCTCTGTTTCGTACCGACTTCCCTCCCCTCAATGACTTCAAAAAGACGCCAACACAACCCACTTTCCACGTGTTGAAGGGACGGTGGAGGGGTGGCAGCACAGTGGCTGCCCCACCCACGTCTCCTTCCCTTGTTTTTTTCTATAAAAACAGGGGAAGGGGTAGAAAAAGAAAAAGAAAAAAGAGGACCAAGAGGGAGAACAGAACAAGAGGAGAGAACAGAGAGAGAGTCTGGAGAGACCGAAAAAAAAGAAGCTAAAGACCAAAAGAAAACAAGAAAGGGGAAGAAGGCAGTAAAGAAAAAAAAATTGGAGAAGAAAAGAAGGAAAACAGAGGAAAGAAGAGAGAAGGAACGCTACTTGGAGCCACCACCATTTCGCCGCCAGCATCATCGCCACCAACGAGCAACACCGGGAGCCTCCACAGCAGCCACCGCAGGTCAGTTTCCACACCTCTCTCTTCTTCCTTCGTCCCCTTCGCTGCTCCATATGCCTGTTTTCATTTGCATGCAGAACGTGAGCAATTCACGTTCTGCAGCAAATGAAAATAATTAGCCGGTTACTGTGTTGTGCACAGTAACTAGCTAATTTTTATTTTGGGCCAGTGCTTGCCCGTTCTAAAAAAAACTCATTAGTGATTTTCTCGTGTTTTTATTTTCTCTATTTTGCTTAATATCGGTCTGTATTTTATGTTGTTAAAAATACAAAATCTGGTATTAAAACACACGGGTTTTTTTTAAACTTCCAAAAATACAAAAAAAAATTGAAAAAGAGAAAACATGTTTTTGTGCATATGACCAAGTGTCTCAAAGCTAAAAAAGCATATTGTATTTTTCATACATAAAAAATCAAAGTTTTAGCATGTATTTTGGCTTTAATACCCAGTTTATTAAAGTCAAGAGAACATTGGCCAAAATTTCAAAAACAACAAAAATTTTATTTTGTTTGATTTTAGTATGAGAGATTATGAATTTATACGTAAAACATATTCTCGATATTAAAAAGGTATTTTCTTTTGATGACTTAGAATAGTTATGTTTTTATCCGATAAGATAACAATCTCCTTATGGAAGAGGACTTTTTTTAAACCATAAACGGACCGACAATTAGAAACCACAACAAGACTTTAGATTTTATCAAACAAAATAATGTAGCTTACCTTAGGTAGGGCGTAGTTGGGGGTGCTAATACCTTTAATTTATGCAACCAGTCTCCGCACTCGATTTCTAAGACCAGTTAGGGTTCCTAGTAACAAGAATACTAGGTGGCGACTCCAATTCAAATTTTACTGATAAGAGACAAGAATTCCTTGTCTCTCCACATTTGTGTTAAGATAAACCATTATATTTTTCCTTGAGGGTGGACGATCACCGCAGCCCCGCATACATGTGACACCAAGCTCTTATCACTTAGACACCTACTTGATGGTTAAAAATCTTAGTTTTTAATTTGGTTCGTTGTTGTTTTGAAAATTCATGCTTCAATACTTTTTTTTTTCTTTTAGTCTCTAAATAGAAAGTCATCTATCAATTGTTTAGGAAGGAAAAAAATGCTTAGATGATCTCATTGTGTTCATAAAAAAGCTAATATTTATGTTAATGAATTCTATTTTTTTAAAAAAAATAATTTAGGATTCATTAATTTTTCTTTATTTAATTTTAAATTTTTAGAGTGATTAAAGAGTGTTTTTGAGATTAGAAATATATTTATTGAGATTTCTATAAGGTTTTTAGTTGCTGTGAAGTTAAAATAAATATAATAAAAAAAGCTTGGATTTCGATTTCTAGACTACAAAAATTAACCATAAAACAATCTAGCAGGTGATAAGTTTTTGATATGCCACACAACAACCCATAATCTAGATGAGTTATATAAAATAAAATAAAATGGAGTGGACCTTGCGTTCTTCAAAAAAATAAATAAAGAGGCATGTTAGGGCCTAGCTTTTTTCTATGGCTTGCTAGGTATATGGGCATAGCTTACTGGTCTGAACAATATTTGACCTCAATTTTTAGTATTTAGGTATTGTCTAATATCTTCTCTTTTATTTTTCAAATTATGTACTTAAAACTTTTCAAAAATAGTGATTATCTTTTAATATATATATATATATTAATTTCGTAATGCTTGGAAGAAACTATGAAAATTCTTGTGTGATTTTTTTCTGAGGAACCTTAAAACCTGATCGAATTCCTCACATAATAAAAAACTAGAAACGAAAGAAAAACAAACCCACTACTCTCTCCACAAGCATTGAATTGTCTCCAAATTATTCAACCATATAATGAAATACTATTGGCTGGCACCTTCAGCAACAAAACCGCAAACCACACCCACCAGTGCCACTAGAAGCGGCAGCCCTACCACCAACCGTGGCGAACATCGCAATGGCAGCTCTAGCCACGCTGCCTTCAGCCCCAGCAAACACCACCACATGCATCGTCTCCATTGCTTTTCATAACCCAAATCTATCGATTAATTAAAATCCTTTATTATTTAACATGACGATCCACTCATCCTTTCTTATAAGAAAACTAGAGGGAATCCTTTTAAAGAGGTCACATTCTTGATAAATAAAAATAAAATCATTGGAGCCGTATATAACTTTGTTTTTAACGTTTAGTATTGGTCAGTATAAAACTGACAACGGACCGCATCTGAAATCCCAGTCCATGAAGGGCGGATAAAGAGTTGGTTTCTGATGGGCACCAAAACCAAGCCCATAAAGAACAATGAAGGGGCCGCGCCGAAACTTTAGCTGTAAAAAACAAACGCTCAATGATGGAGAGGAAATGGGCTCAAACTCAATTCTCTGCTTTTGCGTGTTAGTGCAATTTTATTTTTTTTAGTTGGTGTTGGGTGATGTGACGAGGTAGTATTTTTTAAAAAGTTAATTTTTTTAATTTTTTTTAAATAGTGATCTATAATTTGGTGGTCAACAACTTAAGAGATTAAACTGAAGCAGACGTAGCTAATTTGTCACTTGATTGGGGTATTTGACCACCAAATTATATTATCAATTCAACTAGTTGGATTTGAATTTAACACATGTACAAATCTTAAGATGAGATAAAATACAATTAAAGTTGTCAGAAAAAAAAATCTCTTAAACACTAAAAAGATAGATTTAAATACCAAAAACATTCAATAAATAACTAGAAAACAATTAACGGAAAAAAAGGTTAAAATCTGGAATGAACGAGGAAAATATCTAAAATGTTTTATGTATTAGATTTAGTCCCTATTATTTTGATTGCTATTTATTTTATTTAAAATAATTTATATATTTTTTTAATTTTATTCTCTTTTAACTTTTTCATGTGTCGAATTTGGTCTTTATTATTTTAATTGGTACTTATTTTATTTAAAATAATTTAAGAAATTTTTTTTTTATTTCATTCTCCTTCAAATTTTTTATCTGTTATATTTGGTCCCTATTCTTTTAATGAACTTGAAAAAATTAAAATATTAAGAAGTTATTTTTCAGTTTATTTTTTATAACATAGTCAAAAACTAAAAAATATTTTCAACTTATTTTCCATCAAACTGATTAGTACTTAAAAGTGCATTTTTATCAAGGTTTTATATCATCATTTTGCACTTGAAGTATCAATAACTCCTTAACTAAAGCATGTTTTATAATAACATATCTAATAATATAAGATACCTTTAATTTATGGTAAATGTTCATCTTAAATGCAGGCCTATCACATAAATAAAATGATTGATTGATGAATTTAAGTATTGAAATTGAAAGGACAAAGAGAGGGCCAAACTTATAAAAAAGATATTGGTGCAGTCCAAACTGGAACAGTGTTTGGTAATTAGGTCATATCTCGAGTTCTAGATGTCCAAATGACCTCAAATTTTTGGACAGATTTGGTAAGACATAGGCCTCCAACTTTCATGTGGAGTCCAAGATTTAAAAAGGCCGCTTTCAAGTCCAAATTATAGCAATAACGGAGAAGTTTGAATCTGTCATGTAGCCTAGACACTGTTCAGTATTCAGTCCATATCTCGAGTTCTAGAAGTCTAAATGACTTCAATTTTTTTTTCCTGGAAAGCTAAGACAATTTCCTATAACTTTCATGATGTCGTTCCAGTTCTGATATTAGCAATAATGTTTTATTCAGACAAAAAGATAAGGATTTTCACCAAGTTAAAAGTTGGTCACCCTCTCAACAATTAGTCATCAAATCAATAGTTCTAAATTTTGGCTTGTAAAAGGAGGCATGTGTCATGCATTTAGGCATTTGGTTGTTCATATAAAGATCATGCTCTTTATTTCTCTTTTTTTTTATATATAATTTTTAAGTTTTTCTTTCATTAATATCTTGTTTATGCTTTTCATTTCATTTTCTTTATTTAGTTAACTTGTTATTTATGTTCTTTTTTGTTTATTTATGTTTCTCTTCTTTATTATGTTTAGCTAAGTTTATTATGTTAAGGTGAAAATGTTACACTAATAGTGTAAGAATAAGTATAGTGTAAACTCAATATGGACTTTAATGTTTAATATTAACATGTCTTATCTTTTTATCTTACTAATTCTTAATACCTTGCTTATTAAATAGTTAATCTAGATTTGTGTTGTATAACACTTGATACAACAAATGCTTGACACTCTCATAGCCTAATCGTATGGTATTACCTACACCTGTGCTATGAAAAGAATTTGATTTGTTGTTAACATAAGTTAGCATCATGAATTCCTGACTAATCCTCACGGATCCTGAAATTAACGACCAGATAAGCCTCCAATGACCATCAATATTAGCAACCACATAACTCGAACTTGAGACAACAGAAAGAGCAAACTTTTTGATACCAAACTCTTATCATTGAGGCACCTACTTGATAGTTAAAATCTTAGTTTTTAATTTGGTTCGTTGTTGTTTTGAAAATTCACGCTTCAATACTTTTTCAAAAAAATCTTTTAGTCTCTAAAAAGAAAGTCAACAATCAATTGTTTAGGAGAGAAAAAAAATGCTTAGATGATCTCATTGTGTTCATAAAAAAGCTAATATTTATGTTAATGATTTCTAGTTTAATAAAAGTGGTGTTTTCATTTAATATTTATGTTAATGAATTCTATTTTTTAAAAAACAAATTTCATTAATTTTTCTTCATTTAATTTTTAATTTTTAGAGTGATTAAAGAGTGTTTTTGAGATTAGAAATATATTTATTGAGATTTCTTTAAGGTTTTCGAGTTGCTATGAAGTTAAAATAAATATATAAAAAAAGCTTGGATTTCAATTTCTAGACTACAAAAATTAATCATAAAACTATGTAGCAGGTGATAAGTTGTTTGATATGCCACACAACGAGTTATATATATATATATAAAATGGAGTGGACTTTGCCTACTTCAAAAAAATAAATAAAATGGCTTGTTAGGGCCAAGCTTTATTATTCAAATTATGTACTTAAAACTTTTAAAAAATAGTGATTGTCTTTTAATACATATATTAATTTCGTAATGCTTGGAAGAAACTATGAAAATTCTTGTGTGATTTTTTTCGAGGAACCTTAAAACCCGATCGAATTCCTCACATAATAAAAAACTAGAAACGAAAGAAAAACAAACCTATTACTCTCTCCACAAGCATTGAATTGTCTCCAAATTATTCGACCACATAATGAAATACTATTGGCTGGCACCTTCAGCAACAGAACTGCAAACCACACCCACCAGTAAGGTTGTCAATTCCGTTTTGTTTCATCTGGAATGACTGAAACATTCCATACCAATTCAAAAAATAGAACAAAACAGAATAAATTTCATCTCATTTTAAATCTTGGTCCGTTCCGGATTTTTCGGCTAAATTCCACCCGAAACATTCCGGTTTCATGCCACATGTTTTGTTCCGCTCTTCAAAAGTCATTGAATCAAATTGAACTTTGTTCAATTTAATTAATTAAACCACCCAATTATAAAAAGTTCTTTTTCATTACTATTTTCAATAACAATGATATTAATAATAATATTAAAAATTATTATTACTATTTTCATTAACAATGATATTAATTTTTTAAAATTAGATTTATCACTAATACATATGGTTTATATTCATGTTTTTTTTTTTTTTTTCATGTTTATACTTTGTCGGAATTTAAGCAAAATAAGGGATGCTTTAGATTCCATTAGCTTTGATAATATTGACCTAACTTTATATTTAAAATATTTATGTTAAAACATTTTACTTTCATAATATTTTGATATTTTGTTTAAATTGAATTATTTTAAGTTAAAGATCTATTTAATCTTGACTATTTAGAAATATTTTAAATTTTAAAACTATATTTGTTTGGCATTGTGTTTATATTGCAAAATTTATAATTAATTTATCTTGAATTTGAATTATGTTTGTTAAATATATATATATATATATATATATATATTTACACAACCACGAAACGGCACGCCGAAACACTCCGAAACAGAACATTTCATTTCAATTGACAAAACAAAATACCTATCGAAATAAAATTGATAATCTTACCCCTACCAGCAACCGTGGCGAACATCGCAATGGCAGCTCTAGCCATGCTGCTTTCAGCCCCTGCAAACACCACCACATGCATCGTTTCTATTGCTTTTCATAACCCAAATCTATCGATTAATTAAAATCCTTTATTATTTAACATGACGATCCACTCATCCTTTCTTATAAGAAAACTAGATGGAATCCTTTTAAAGAGGTCACATTCTTGATAAATAAAAATAAAATCATTGGAGCCATATTAATAAATAAATAAAAACACAGTGATAAACCAGGCTATTAATCCTTAAAATTATAGTTTTAAGATCTCATCGAGGTAAGTTGAACTAATTTTAGTTATAATAAAATAATATCGTTTTTTTTTTAAATAATTCAATTCAAAATCAATTAATAGCCGGCCCGAGTTTTCTAATTATGCTTGTAACAAAATCCTGCAGCAAGTGCGCCATTTTATACGTGCATGCCGTTTCTTGTGCAGAAATTGTTCCTTTTCTCTTTTCACACTCCTCGATTTATTTCTGATTTCCTTGTTGACAAAATTATGTTAATCTTTTTCAAATAATACAAACAATACATTGTTAATTAAACACTAAAAGAATAATAAAATAAAACCCAAAAATGCCAAAATCTCAATTTCACGAGTCTAATAATATTTATGTAAAATAAACATTTATCGTTCTTAATAATTCTGAAAACAAACTGGCATGTTGTGCAAGAACATGTTCATGCACAAACTTGCCGCACCACAGATAAATGAACCACTGAAGTCTAAAATTTGAATATGCATAATATATAATGTTTTTATCTGGGATTGCAACTAGCTCTTATAATTAATTAATAAGATTAACCAAAAACCTGTTGCCTTCTTTCGGATAGTCAAGGAGATGGTGTGAACCAGCCCACCTTGCACTTGAGCAGACGATTGAAACTAGGAAATAATCTCTCAATTCTCCCGCTCTCCAGGTAGCATATTCCTGATTCACGAGACACACGACGAAGTAATACTTCCTCTCTTTTCTGATCATCACTAGACACTTCTGAGAAGTAATTATCGTTCTCTAGAAAGAAAATGCAATTTCTTTGGATTCCGCGAGGCAAATTCTCTGCCGGAACTGAAACTGACCGGCCACCAGATGTCAAGAAGATCAACTGGTCACTTAAGCTCTGCACACTACGCAAGATCATGCCTGCGTTAGGACCCACCTCGTATACACTGAAGCCGCTTACTTTATCATAGAAACGCTCAAAATCACCCTGATCTTCTTTGACATCCTCTTCATCATAGAAACTTTCAAGATCGTCATCATCTTCATCGAAACGTTCCTCTTCTAAGTCGTCCTCGTCTTCATCCAAACGTTCCTCGTCTTCATCATGATAAGCATAACAAACGTTATGTGCTAGAATTATCAATAGTTCACCATTGACTGATTCTACTAAATACGGCTCATACAAAAAATGTTTGATGATGGCAATATCATGTCTCAAATGCTCAATCTCTAAGAACGGATTACGACCAGCATTCGAAACTGGAATGAACTTTATTCTCACCTCATCATCCTCTGCCAACTTAAAGATGTGCGTCTCAACATGCTCGATTTTTTGTGATAAGACGCATAAATCTCCATTGTAAAACAAGATATCACGGAACTCTATGTCGCGATTAGTTTCACGGGGAAAGATGCTCCAACACTTGTCCCCAAGTCTACACAGCGCCAAATTCCCACAGTTGTTCGCTTCAAACTCGTTAAATCTCAAGGCAATGATGGATTTTGAAGGGTCCGCAGAGGATAGTTCAACCCTACCAATAAACTCAGCGACATTGAATCCTCCCATATTGAAAATACAATTGGTGACAAACGAATAGTAGTATGGAGCTAAAGTTGATAGGGATGGAAGTTGGTGGATGGCTCCTGAAAGTGGATTGAAAAGGTAGATTTCTGTGTCAGGAATTGGTTTAAAAGAGAGATAACTCGAGTACTTTGTATCGCGAATATACTGCCCTTCCTTGGCAATAGCCAGCCAACCCCTGGATACTTCAACAGACACCCCTCCTAGCAATATCTCTGGCAAATTGCGTTCATGAACCTTGTTTCTCGATAGGTCATAAAACTTCAAGGACTCACACTGCGTGTCGTGGGGGAGGAGTAGCCTGATGGTTATTCTTTCTTACGGCCAGTCACACAATTTAGGAAACTCACACAAATTCAGAGACAAAATAATCAAAGAACAGAGGCCTTTTGTGATGCTTAACTTACTGCATCATTTTCTGATTTTCTTATTATATATAGAAGCAAATACGAAAGGTTACGTCCTCTAAATAACCTTGAAATCATAACTGCTATATGAAAAGTTACGTCCACTAAATAACCTCTAAATCATAACTTCTATATGAAAGGTTACGTCTACTCTTAAACTCTGCTGGAATTAAAACAAAACAAACTGAAATAAAACAACAAGATTAATTCTATCATTCTCCTCATTAAGCTTGTTGTTCTTTATTGATGTCCAGTACACCAATCTTTCCTCTCATCTCCTGAAACTTTATCCTTCCCAGTGACTTCGTTAAGATATCAGCAAGCTGGTCCTCGGTACGAACATGCTGAACTTCAACCAATCCTGATTTCACACAATCTCTTATGTAATGAAACCGAGTGTCAATATGTTTACTCCTCTCATGATGAACTGAGTTCTTGGTTAGAGCAATTGCGGATTGATTATCCATTTTTAGCACCACTTTCTTAGGTTCAGCCTTTAGCAATTCTCCTAACAATCGACTCAGCCACACACCTTGACACGCTGCCGCACAACCAGCAATATATTCTGCTTCGCATGAAGACAGCGCCACCACTTTCTGCTTTTGTGAACACCAGCTGATCGGATTTGCCCCAAGAAAGAATATCAATTCTGAAGTGCTTTTTCTGTCATTATTGTCACCAGCCAGATCACTGTCCAAAAACCCGATCAGCTCCAAATCTCCTTCTTTCTTCTTATACACAAAACCAAAGTTCAATGTTCCCTTCACGTACCTCAGTATGTGCTTTACTGCTGCCATGTGTTCCAGCGTGGGTTTCTTCATAAATCGACTTACCATTCCAACAGCAAACGCCAAGTCTGGACGTGTGTGCAGCAAGTATCTCAAACTACCAACGATACTTCGATACAAAGTTACATCTACAGGAGGTTCAAGGCTGTCCTTGTTCAATTTCAGGCGAGGCTCCATAGGAATCTGTGTTGAGTTACAGTCCTTCATCCCACATTTCTCCAGCACCTTCTTTGCAAAACCCGATTGCTTTAAGGTGATTCTTGTTGGAGTCTGACACACTTCAATTCCCAAATAATAGCTAAGCAACCCAAGATCACTCATTCTAAATAGCCCTTTCATCTGAGATTTGAATTTGTCAATGTCTCGAATACATCCTCCAGTGATAATTAAATCGTCTACGTATACTCCAACAGTTAAATTTCCTTCCTTTCTCGTGTACACCGCATGTTCTAGAAGACACCTCTCAAAACCGAGTGCCTTCAACGACTTATCCAACTTGGAATTCCATGCTCTAGGCGCTTGTCGCAAACCGTACAAGGCTTTATACAGTTTCAGCACCTTATACTCTTCTCCTTTTATCTCAAAACCCGGTGGCTGCAGAACATACACATCCTCCTCCAATTCACCGTTAAGGAAAGCGGATTTTACATCCATGTGATGCACTTGCCACCCTTTTTGTGCAGCGATTGATATCAACAACCGTACAGTTTCCAATCGAGCAACAGGAGCAAAAACTTCGTCAAAATCTATCCCGTGCTTTTGAACATACCCCTTTGCTACTAACCTCGCCTTGTGTTTGATTATTCTCCCTTGAGTATCTTTCTTCAATTTAAACAACCACTTCAAACCAATTGGCTTTTGATTTTCTGGTAAAGCAACTAACCTCCATGTTGCATTCTCCTGTATGCTGGAAATTTCTTCTTCCATAGCCTTTCTCCATGCTGAATCGGTTCTTGCTTCTTCATAACTCGTAGGCTCCTCCTCTCCTAGCAAACATAGCCCCGAATAATCCAATGCAGTAGGAATAGTTTTGTCGTACAAACTGTTTAGGTCTCGTTTCCCTCTTGGTCCCACTTCTGATGCCTCTGGACGGATGAATTCGGATGCCGTCTGCTCAACAGGAAACGACACTGGAGTTTGAGCATTTCCAGAGCCGAATCCATCTGCTCTGTTGCTACCAGCAGATGTATTCTCAGGCTCGCCAGATTGATAGAACCCTGGTTGTGGAGACGCCATATTAGGATACAGCATCTCTTCCTCAATTCGTTGATGGGCAGCATCACTTGAAACTGCAACAGGAAAATAAAGAACAGTAAAGATATCCTTTGCTGGTTTAGATTCTGTAGCCGATGAATCAGTCCAGTCCCACTTCTTTTCCTCATCAAACACGGCATCACGAATCACTACCACCTGTTTTGTCTTTGGATCAAACATCCGATAACCCTTGGTATTCAAATCATATCCAATAAACACCATAGGTTTACTTTGATCTGCTAGTTTCGGAAGGTGAGGTGTGACATTCTTCACGTGAGCAATACATCTAAAAATTCGCAAGTGTTCAACTCTTGGCTTTCGATTGTAGTAGGCTTCATAGGGTGTCTTGTCAACTAGACTCTTAGTTGGTGCTCTGTTCAGCAAGTAAATTGCCGTTGACACCGCTTCTCCCCAAAATTCACCGGGAACACTTTTACTTTTCAGCAAACTTCTTGCCATGCCAACCACTGTCTGATTTCTCCGTTCCACGACACCATTTTGCTGCAGAGAATAAGGTGCAGTAAGGTAGTGTTTAATACCATTTAATTCGCAAAAGCCCTTGAACTCATTTGATGTGAATTCACCACCACGATCACTTCGAAAAGCTTTCAACTTACACCCCTTCTCCATTTCGGCTGCAGCTTTGATCCTTTTAAAACTTTTGAACGCCTCGGCTTTGCTTGAGATCAGAACCTGCCACATAAACCTTGTGCAATCATCGACAATTAGCATAAAATAACGCTTTCCCCCATTCGTAGTCGGTGTGATTGGCCCGCACAAATCTATATGCCACAACTCAAGAGGGTACTTGGCTCTGAAATTTGATTCAGCAGGGAATGGTTTTCGTTGTTGTTTTCCAATCAAACATCCATCACAAATGTGATCTTCATGCTCGATTATGGGCAAGTCGTGCACCATCTGTTTCTGACATAGAGACTTCAAAGCATGAAAATTCACATGCCCGTATCTTGCATGCCATCGCCATGCTTCTTCTTTGCTCCTTACCAGAAAGCATTCGGGTAGAGCTGGTGCTATGTTAAGCACATATAACCGGTTGCTTGACCTCTTCACTTTTGCTAGTAGCCTTTGTAATCTGTCCAAAATAGTCATAACACCTCCTTCAATCACAACCTTGCATCCGTTTTCATCCAACTGGCCAAGGCTTATTATGTTGCTCTTCAACATTGGGATGTAGTAGACATTAGTAAGTATTCGATGTTCACCTGTGAAGTCTTCAAGCAAAACCGAACCTCTTCCTTGGATTTTTACAGTCGAGCCATCCCCAAATTTGACTGACCCTGTAATAGTCGTGTCAATTTCAGCAAATTTTTCAATACATCCGGTCATGTGGTTACTTGCGCCGGTATCTAAATACCAAGCCTTCTCTCGGGTGCCTTTAATCTTTGGCACCACCTTGTCTTCGTGCAGTAACACATGCTCGTTCTGTATTGAGTGGCTGATAACACAAGTTTCGGCCATCAGTAGTGTCGGTTCATCATCGGTTTGTGTTGTAACAAAATTAGCCCTCTCTCTTCGGTTTGGCTTGGAACAATCTTTTGCGAAGTGTCCAAATTCATTACAATTGAAACACTTAACCTTGGATTTGTCGAAGTTTCATGGCTTTCGTTCTTCGTTAGTGCGTTCACCATTTCCTCGACCTCCACCATATCCACGCCCACTACCATGTCCTCTCCAGTGACGTCCTCCTCTTTTGTTGTTGCTGAAACTTTCATATTTCTTTGCCTTTGGGGTTCTTGCTTCCCTTTCGGTTTGGGTGAATAGCAACTGCTCTCCTGTACTCTCTGAATGAGATCGCCCCTTCAATCCCTCTTCAAATGTTCTCAAACGCCCAAATAGCTTCTGAAACCGACATCGTGTCTACATCTCCAAACTGCTCAATTGTCCCAATGATTTGAAGAAATCGATCTGGAATCGAACTGAACAGCTTTTCAACAACTTCGCTTTCTTCAAGTTTCGCGCCAAATGATCGGATCTCACCAACCAAGGCAGTCAACCTCATCGAATACTCATTTACGGTTTCTGAATCTTGCATATGCACCTTGTACAATTGTCGTTTCAGTACTTGTACACGTGCCTTCTTGACACGATCTTCGTCAATTCGCATCTCCCTGAGTGCGTCCCAAGCCTCCTTTGCCATCTGCTTCTCCGTGATTGCCATCATCACGTCATCTGGCACGGCTTGAGAGATGGCTACCATGGCGCCTTGATCTTTGTCGTCGTCTGTGTCTGCACCTTCGATCACTGACCATACTCCTAGCGAACGCAAGATTATCTTCATCTTGACAGCCCATATGCCGTAATTCGTTTCGCTTAACATTGGATAATGGATCGGGATTGAGGCTCCTCTTCGCCAATTCGCATTGACGATTGCAAGCGTCTTAGATTGATCTCCTTCAACACCGGCCATTGCTTTGACAACCTTGGCTCTGATACCAAATGATGGTTATTCTTTCTTACGGCCAGTCACATAATTTGGGAAACTCACACAAATTCAGAGACAAAATAATCAAAGAACAGAGGCCTTTTGTGATGCTTAACTTACTGCATCATTTTCTGATTTTCTTATTATATATAGAAGCAAATACGAAAGGTTACGTCCTCTAAATAACCTTGAAATCATAACTGCTATATGAAAAGTTACGTCCACTAAATAACCTCTAAATCATAACTTCTATATGAAAGGTTACGTCTACTTTTAAACTCTGCTGGAATTAAAACAAAACAAACTAAAATAAAACAACAAGATTAATTCTATCATAGCCATGGTAGTTTATCAGGAACGGCATCCATGGTAACCCTATCATCTTCTGGAACTCCCGGTTGACCAAACCCAATATCGTCTTTGCAGCGATTGGAAAATAACATCTTGATAAAGGATGGCAAACGGCAAGAAAGATATTCTCCGAGCTTTCTATACAGGCGAAACAATACTCTTGCATTCATATCTAACGAGAAAATATATGATATTTTATGAAAGTCTGAATAATAATATGAGTTTCAAACAAAAATAAACTAGACAGTGTTATTTATATTAGTTATAGACGTACAATCCTTCATAAAAAAGAATTTCTATTTAAAAGTTACTTAACTAATTGAATCCATCTAGTACTAGGACTACTAACTAATAGAATCCTAATTAAATTGAAAATTCTAATCTAAATAGAAAAGTGAAACACAAATACAACGCACCGTATATAACTTTGATTTTAACGTTTACTATTGGTCAGCATAAAGCTTAATTAGAAACGTTATTAATCAACAATCAATCCGCTAAGTGCCAGAAAATATTATTTCATCCATGAAAAAAGTGCCAGAATGTCTAATTATATACCACCAACTCGATTTCTTACTGAAAAAAGTCCGGGCGTGATGCAATTTTAAAATTTAGAGGGGAGCTTCCCATGATTACGATTGAAGAGTTCCTCAAGTTAACTTCTTTAGAATAAAAACAAATTTTAGAACTCCTCGCAAACGAAGAGTTATATGATATCCAGGGGAGTTCGCTCCTTGCCTGACCACATGCATATATATTAATGTTTTTGCCAAAACAAAATCAGAATACTAACTTAGCTGAATTGTCTCCTTGTCTGTTTACTCATTACGTCGTGTATTTTTTTTTTTTAATGGTCAAACGGGATATACTCACATCTCGAACCAGTGAGGTCATTGATATTCTGGATCTTCCTGCCATTTAACAAATCAGAAGCTACGTTCGACTTGAAAAAAAAATCACGGTAATAGTTCAATAAAAAACAATCCCTGAAACGAGCACCTAATCCCGGAAAATTGATACATGGGTTTATTTTCTATATACTATATAGACTCTCAAATTATATGTTTGGGTTGTACAGATGCATAAAGCAAACAGTCCGTGTAACAAGTTCTCGGGCAGAATTCATGGTAATAGTTAACCATTAAAACTCAAATTTCACGCCACATAAAGCTTCTTAGAACAAGTACTACGTCATTGATAGAAAAATAACAATCGGATTACATACATCAGGGTTGTCGCATGCAATCATATCCCCATAGCTTAGCTTAATTGCAGAAACAGTAGGTTTGTTCATTTAAATCTGCCTCTGCCTCCGTTGCTCCTTCGTATGTTGTTTGATTTAAAGATTGTCAATGTTGTTTCCTACAAAAGTGACATCAATGCCAGACTATTTCCGTAGTTAAGTTGCTGTGATGAAACCTTTTTTTAACTGACAGAAAAGTATACACTTCCGTATAAAAATAGAAATATCAAAAGCTTTTCCATATTTGCTTTCACTTTTAAGATTTAGATTAGTGTGGCCAAAAAGCAAAACTACTCAGGTAATATTTCATGGAAGAAACTCGGGTCAAGAATTGCCCCTATAGCTCAGTGGTAGAGCGTCAGTCTTGTAAACTGAAGGTCCGTAGTTCGATCCTGCGTGGGGGCATTCATCTTAATAGATTCAATTTGTTTTTTCTGAAATTATAAAAACTAGAAAGCATGATCACAAGGATCGAGCCGCCGCATTTTTTCAGGCAAGACCATGAAGAGCGGATAAAGAGTTGGTTTCTGATGGGCACCAAAACCAAGCCCATATAAAGAACAATAAAGGGGCCGAACCGAAACCTTACCCGTAAAAAACGGACGCTCAATGATGGAGAGGAAAATGGGCTCAAACTCAATTCTCTCCTTTGTGTTTCATGCAATTCGCCTTTTTAGTTGGTGCTTGGTGATACGATCGGGTAGTATTTTTTAAAAATATTAATTTTTTAATTTTTTTAAATTGTTTTTAGCAAAGTGACTTATAATTTAGTGGTCAGACAATTTTTTAAGAGATTAAACTGAAGTAGACATAGCTAATTTGTCACTTGATTGGGTGTTTGACTACCAAATTATATTATCAATTCAACTAGTTGGATTTGAATTTAACACATGTATAAATCTTAAGATGAGATAAAATACAATTAAAGTTGTCAAAAAAATCTCTCAAACACTAAAAAGATAGATTTAAATACCAAAAATATTCAATAAATAACTAGAAAACAATCAATTGAAAAAAAAAGTTAAAATCTGAAATTAACAAGGAAACAATCTAAAATATAGGTAAAAACTTCAAAGGTAATTTTTGAGGATTTAAAGTGGAATTTAGCAAGTATGTAGCAAATGATTTTGGAACGTGAAAGAAAGCTCAATAAAAGTTCAATTTTTTGTAGAAATTCACTTGTAAAATTTGAATCCAATTCAATAATCAAATAAAAATTATAATTGTTTGAAGTCAAACTATTTATTCAAACAGCTTCTTAGACTGTTTTCATTTATCAATCTAATCCACAAAGTTCTTGGCTAATTGCTCTAGTCAAAGTGGTTATGGAATACATCACAGTCTGGTAAGGTTCTGATCATGTGATCTCCAGTGGACCTCAAAATCACACTACTTTTCAACGACTCCCTGTCCGCCATTGTTATTTTGCATCGAAAGGAAACATTCTTGAAAGACGATTTCTCCAACAACTTCACCAGTTCACCTCCCTGGTCTAATAACAACAACTCCATTCAGTCTATCGTTATATACAGAGCATGGAGTGCACATGCATCCAAAATCTTCATCCTAAACTTCCAGTATATTTCTATACACGCACATTGAGATGTTCAAGGAACCATCAGCTTCCATTCTACTGGCATTGCTAATTGCTTTAGCACAATATCCAGCAGCAATCTGCGCTGCGGTTGACCCTGTAGCAGCAACCGGAGAAGAACCAATCCTCGAGTTATATATGCATGACATCCTCGGTGGCAGCAACCCGACAGCTAGGCCAATAACGGGCTTGCTCGGTAACATATACAGTGGCCAAGTGCCCTTTGCAACGCCAATAGGGTTTGTCCCGCCAAACGGTGTAGCCATCCCAAATGCCAATGGCGCCATTCCGACTGTAAATGGCATAAACGGTATCCCACTGGGAACTGGTTTAGCTGGCACTGCTTTTGCAGGACAGCCAAATGGTCAGAACCTCAATGGCAATCCTCAAACCCAATTAGGACCTGATGGGTTAGGACTTGGCTTTGGAACGATAACTGTTATAGATGATATACTAACCTCTAGTCCGGAACTGGGGTCACAGTCTGTGGGCAAAGCTCAGGGTGTATATGTGGCAAGCTCAGCTGATGGGAGCACTCAGATGATGGCATTTACAGCTATGTTTGAAGGAGGTGAGTACGGTGATAGCCTCAACTTTTATGGCATATACAAGATCGGAAGCACCATGTCACGTCTGTCAGTTACCGGTGGCACTGGTAAATTCAAGAATGCTAGGGGTTTTGCGGAGGTCCGATCGCTTATACCTTCTGGTCAACATTTCATAGATGGTGCCGAGACATTGCTAAGGTTCACGGTCCATCTAAGCTACTAAGAATTTGTGAAATTTGAAGAGCATGTTCGAGTTGTTTGTCTTAAAGTGTTTGTGATCAAGGCGTCATGATTTTCTGTCAAAATTTATCAAGTCAAAGACATTTTATGTATTTCCATCAATATTTCTTTTTGCAATTCTATTAATTGAAAAATCCTGCAAGCGTGCTCTAGGGATTTGATGGCATATAGAGGACAGTTTTCACGTATTCATAAGAAGTCCCTCCCCAGTTAAGTGTACCATTAAACCCACAACGACTTCGATGGATATCCTACTGAGGTAAACATATTGTCCTCAACAACAGATGCAAGGTTCTGTGTTTGATACAAGGATATATATATTTCAAGCCAGAGGGGAAATAATAGCTAGAAAATAATATTCATGTAACACCCAACTAATAAAGAGCTTATGCCAGAAGAATTTTAAAGGAAAAAAGAAAAGCTAAAAATAATATTCATAAAACATTCCAACTAATAAAGAACCTATGCCATAAGAAATTTAAAGTTCATCAGCTTTCATTCCAGCACGTTGGTTAAAATTGTACATGTCATTCCAAGTATCCTGAGGTTCATCAGCTCTTACTTCGAAGTTCAATGTTCCTGTTAATATCGTACAAGCTGGTGAGACATGTCTTTCTGCTTGTGGATTCCCTCTCCAACATTGCCACGGGAGGAAAAGGAGCTTTAAAAGAAAGAACATATTACAGCACAACGTGGAATTTTAGCTACAAGATGGCTTGTCTGTGTATTGACGCGAGGTATGTAACAAATATACTTAGTAGTGTTATAATTATAAATTAATAATAGATAAATAATAAAAATTAAAAATTAAAAATATAATAGAGTAAATATTTCATAATAAAAAAAATTATATTGGTTATCAAAAATTTAAATAT
This sequence comes from Populus tomentosa, assembly GCA_018804465.1. NCBI lineage: Eukaryota > Viridiplantae > Streptophyta > Magnoliopsida > Malpighiales > Salicaceae > Populus > Populus tomentosa. The sequence goes on along the minus strand of CM031969.1, from coordinate 4,209,412 downwards.
TAAATATAATGGTTTGTAACAATTCACAATGTTTTGTGAAGAAAAATATACAATACTTTTTTCATATGATTTATTTTTTTGCTATATAATTTAGCTTTTCTGTTAATAAAAAAAATAAAATTACAAAGCTAAATTCTCTACCAGCTCAATATTAAAAAAATAAAATCAACAAATATAATTTTAAAAAAAATCATACAAAAAATATTAGCAATCCACAGTGCTTTAAAGAAAAAAATTACAAAGTTAAATTCTTAACTAACTCAATATTAAAAAAATAAAATTGACAAATATAATTTTTAAAAAAATCATAAAAAAAAAAATCATGTGGTGAAATACTATAATAATCCATTGTGTTTTGTGAGAAAAGCCATATCTATAATTCTCAATCAACTTAATATTTAAAAAATAAAATTAACAAACAATTTTGAAAAAAAATCATGAAAAAAAGAAACCTATATATATGACAACACTATAGTAATTCATATTACTATAGTAATTCATATTATTTTAAAGAAAAAATTTACAAAGTTAAAAATTTTTAACTAGTTGAATATAAAAAAATAAAAATAATAAAAATAATTTTAAAAAAAACTAAAAAAATTAAAAAAAAATATTATAACAATCCATAATCACAAGAGAACTATAGTGTTTTCCACGTGTTTTAAGTATACTGTAATAACAAAGCTAGAATAAGAATATTTTTTCTCATACTTCGAGAAAATTGCTCAACAATCACCCACTCCAGATCTAACCTAAGGAGGGTTGAACTGACCAACTATCACCTCTTTGCACCAACTCCACCATGTAACCATGAAGCATGACGCAAAATCTCTAGAAAGGTATTAAGCACCTGATCATGATTCCAAAGACTGTATGTAATGCGGATTTTTTTTAATGAATAATATGCAGATATGTCAGAGAATAACTGATAATGGCTCATAGAGGTTTCGATGCGGATCAAAGGTTGAGGGAAGATTCTATTTTACAATCGAACATGAGCAAATTCACTGTCTTCCTTTCCAAGACACAGGATTTGGTAAGTAAATAATCTCCATTACTGCGTATTAGCTGTACTAATAAAGAAGATGAAGATATACCTAAAACAGAATGACTTGAACTTCCCATATTGGCTATAACTAACACACTCCAACAACTTCAACATCTCTGAGGCCTCGCAACCACTCCATCTCGGTCTGCTCATATCCTTCTATTTAAAGAGCTTTAACTACAGATCAGTTGCAAACTCCTTCAAGATTATTTCATCTACAAAATCTGTTAAGACTCCCACGAACATTAGCTACAAAAAATCACAAGATGTTCGAGCTATCTTCTCCATGTTTTCTCATCGTAGTGCTAATTGCTACCCTACACACAGTGACATGTGTGGCCGCCATCAACCCAGCACCGGCTGGAGAAGAACCTGCTCTTGAGTTGTACATGCATGACATTCTAGGGGGCAGTAACCCTACGGCACGGCCAATCACTGGCTTGCTAGGGAATATATATAGTGGTCAAGTGCCCTTTGCAACGCCATTAGGATTCGTTCCTCCAAACGGAGTGGTCATCCCCAATGCCAATGGTGCCCTTCCAACTGTTAATGGTCTCGATGGCATTCCACTGGGAACTGGCTTGTCTGGTACAACTTTTGCAGGTCAGAACCCAAATGGTCAGATCCAAACCCAACTTGGACCAGACGGATTGGGGCTAGGCTTTGGAACAATCACTGTCATTGATGACATTTTGACCAACAGCCCTGATTTAGGGTCGCAGCAACTGGGAAAAGCTCAAGGCGTTTATGTGGCTAGTTCTGCAGATGGGACTACGCAGATGATGGCATTTGCAGCCATGTTCGAAGGGGGAGAATTTGGTGATGCCCTGAATTTTTATGGAATATACAAGATTGGTAGCACAATGTCACGTTTGTCAGTGACCGGGGGAACAGGCAAGTTTAAGAATGCTATCGGATTTGCTGAAATCCGAGGACTTATCCCATCAGGTCAGGTGAGCACCGATGGTGCACAGACATTACTAAGGATCACTGTCCATTTGAAATACTAAAAATGCAATTGGATTAAATGCTGGTTTGTTGGTGTGAAATTAATGTGTTCATGGTTTGTGGTTTCTCTTGGTTAACGGGCTCTCATACTGCCAGATGTATCAGATGTTGCAACTGAAATGGTGTGAATATGGAAAAAAATCTTGATTGATTTTCTCTGCGAATATAAAAGATTTCCTACTTCTTCAGCATCTGTATATCACCAAAAAAGCTATACAAATTGCAAAACAAGAACATAAACCAATAAAATGACACTTTTATCTGTGTTCAATAGAGACATCTGAATCCGACCTGGTAGCTGGGGGTATAAATCTAAAGAAAAACTCTACGAAGTCCAAGCTTTTCTGAAAGACCAAGCTTATGTTTGAGACAACAAAAATAAAAAGGGAATTCATGAACTTTCTTTACTGATTGAGTGCCTCAGGAAAAAGTAATGGTAATATGCCAGACTTCACACTAAGAAGTATCAAATCAGCTTAGTTTCTCAATAGTTTAATAATTCCTTTATAAGCAATTGCAGCAAACCAGAGATTAGGATCGTCGGAGTATAAGTTTTAAACAGAAAATTAGCATCCCTCTCCCCCAAAGGGAGGGGAAGCGGACAAACAGTCCCAGCCAACATTTTAGAATCTACACAAGATGCAGAAGCTCATTTTTTCTAGAAAACTGTGAGTAAGTGTTCAGATTATTGCCTGATACAAAAGATGTATTGTGGCTAAAGTAGTAAAGATTGATCACTTCTCTATGAACACTATAAAAAGCTCAAAATCCGACATACCATCTTCATATATAGAGCTCCTCCAGCGCCATCACAATTCACAGGCTGGTAATCTTTAAACGAGAAGATACGGAAGCTTGATCAAGATTATACAGGGAATCGATAAAGTTCACTGGCAGTGAAGCTGGACCGTTGGCCATGTCCATTCCCATCTCTCCAGCAATACCAAATATGGACATTGCTGAAGCTGTTGCTTCTAAAGCATGCAACGGATCGACAGCAACAAATGCAGCAATGAGGGCAGTGACAGCACATCCTGTTGCTGTGATCTTTTGCATCATGGGAACTCCATTATGAGCACCGACAACTTGGTGGCCATATGTAATGATATCAACAGCCCCTGATACTGCGATTATGGTACCACTTGATTGAGCCAAGGTCTTTGCTGCTTCCATTGCATCCATTGACTCATGAGAGCTATCTACACCCTTGAAAATGAAACTCAATCATGAAGCTGAAACGAACATAAAACCCCAAAAGAAATTGAAAGAAAAACTAAGACTCCCATGTTGTAATAATCCAATAAAAACAATTTCAAGCATGGTAATTCTAGTTTTGCAATTTTCGCAATGGTGCTGAATTGATATTTTATAAATTCACAGTGTAAGGAAAAATCCAATACCTTGGTGGTTCCACCAGAAGCCTTTGAAAGAGCAATAATCTCGGACCCATTTCCTCTAATGACACTAGGCCTCAAACCCACAAGCTCCAAACAAGCCTTTAACCGGAAACCAGAAACTCCAGCAGCAACAGGGTCAAGAACCCAGGGTTATATTATGAGCATAGACTCCCGATATTTTCTTTTAATTTACACATTTTTATTTTTTTTATCTTACAAGTTATATTTTCTTACTAGAAAAAAATAATTTTTATTTTTATAAATACAAAATGCAAATAAAAATTATTTATATCATATATAAAATAAATTATTTTAAAATAAATTACAATAATCTCTTTAAACATTATAAAAATATAACTGCTATTTAAAACAAATAAACTAAACAATTTAAAAATAATAGAGAGAGGTTATTAATTTGAATGTAAAAAAATAATGCAAAGTAAAAAAAATATAAAAAAAATAAAGGTGTTAGTTAAAACTTAAAAAAAAAAAAACAGAAGAGGTCAGGTTTTTAATCAGAATCAATAGCGAGAGGTTTTCAATCATCTTTGACGACTAAAAAAATGAGGTTTGAGTTTAGAATTTTAAAATTTTATTTTTATCTAAAAATATTTAAAAAATAGCATGAAAACATAAATAAATCAATTTTTTAATTCAAAACACTTCTAAATAAATCTAAAAATACAAGGTTAAATAAAAAAATATTATTTCTAAATTTGAACCTACTTTTTTACGTGAGGATAAATAGTAAAAAATATCTTAATAGAATTTTTTTTGTCAAATTAAACTTATTAAAATCTAAAACAATTTCTTACTATTGAAATATTAATATCCAATAACTTTCTCTTTAAGAACTTAAAAGTGAATGAAAATTCAGACTAGAATATATAATTTTTAAACTAAAATAATTAAAATAAAAACTGAGAAAAATCTCAAGGTATTTTTTCCCTAGAAGGCACCGAATGAACAACACCATGTAAAAAAAAAAACTACATTTTCCCCTCGCTTTCCATCTTAGTCCTTTTTTTATATATAAATATTATTTTTATAAAATTGAGAATCAACTCAATCTTATTTTTCTCGGAGCAAATTAACAAAATCAAATAAAAATAGAGTTAAATAACAAAAATAAAAAAAAATTGAATAGCAAAAATACAAAACAAAGAATTACTATTATAATTAATAATGTTTTCACATGTATATACAATGAAAACACTATACCTTTCAAATTTTTGATGATGATTCCAGTTTTTTTCTCGTAATGTATTCCAAGTTTTAAGATTGTACAAGTGTGATGAGTTAGAAGAGGAAGCAAATCTTTTTGAACTCAGATCGATTATAACCAAAAAATGATTAAAGCAAAATAACAAAAATGATACGCTCTTCCTGTTTCCCAGGAACCGAAACCCCGGACGCACAACACAGGCCCACTTCACTTCCTTTAAATATAAAAATACCAGATAAATCGAACAGATTCACGGTCGAAAGAAAGCCCTTCCATTTCCAAGAAAATGCAAATCCCACAACAACCACCACCACCGCTCTCCTCCTCCTCCACAAATGACAACACCAAAACCACGCTCTTCATAATCCTAACCACCTCCTTTTTCTCCCTCCTCTTCATCTTCACCCTCTCCTCTTACTCCTTCAACACCTCCTCTATATCCACCCATGGCCGGCCCGACCCGTATCTCTTCCCAAACCGCGAACCCACCTTCACCAAAATCCCTTCTGATCCAACCCCACCCTCCATCGCCTACTTGATATCCGGGTCCAAGGGTGATTTGGATCGGGTCCTTAGACTTTTATATGCCACTTACCACCCGAAAAACCAATACTTGCTCCACCTGGACCTCTCTGCTCCACAAACCGATCGTGATCAATTAGCTCTTAGTGTCCAATCAGTGCCTATTTTTAAAGCTGCACAGAATGTGAATGTGATCGGGAAGGCTGATTTTGCTTACCCAAAGGGGTCTTCTACCATTTCAGCCACACTTCATGGCGCTGCTATATTGTTGAGGTTGCCAAAGAAATGGGATTGGTTTGTTAATCTTGGTGCTGCTGATTATCCACTTGTTACTCCAGATGGTAAGCGTTTTAAACTTTTTTGGTGGCATTTGTGTTTTCTTTTTTCAAATATTTGTAGTTTTGTTCTTGGATTATATGATGTGTGTTTTTGTTGGTTTTGAAATTAAAGTTCTTGTCTTTGTTTTGTGGGTTTTGTAGATCTTCTTCACATTTTGTCATATTTGCCTAAAGATCTCAACTTTGTCAATCACTCGAGTTACATTGGCTGGAGAGAGTATGTGAAACTGACTTTTAAGACTTACTGGCTGTTTTTGGTGTCATGTTAATGTGGTTGGTTTTGTTAAGGATTTATAAGTTGCATGTGGTGGTTTTGCAGGTCTAGACAATTGAAGCCAATAATTGTTGATCCGGGGCTTTACTTGTCGGAGAAATCTGAGATGTTTTATGCTACTCAAAAGCGAGATTTGCCTAATTCTTTCAGGCTATTTACAGGTGTGTTTTCTTCTATTGTTTTGATTGTTCTTTTAGATGCGTTTTGCACTGAGCTAATACATAATGCTGTTTGTCATGGACAAAGAAGAGATATTTCAGTGTAGCATGCTTACTGAATGCCTGTGAACTAGTTTGAACTGGGAACAAGCATGGTATAGCTTGAATTAGTGCGGAATAGCAGATTAGAAGCAAATTTGTAGTTAACCAGATGGGTTAGATTATGACATTTTGATGGTTTTGCATAATATTCCAGGGATGTTATTGATTATACTTCGTTGTTCTCCAGTTTTCCCTGCCCATTTTTTTCATTGAGAAAGTTTTATTGCTCAGTAGCATGTCAGGCAATGTAAGTTGCACTATTATAAACTCTCAGGATAACTCCTCCATATCCCAATCAAATATTGTGTGCCGTGATGTGTGAAATGGACCATATAAGTGGTGACTAGAAGTTCAGTTTTAGCATTAGCCTGGAGGTGTAAGGTTATAGGATTCGTTCAGGGAAAAAGAACAGCAGTCCCATCTCTGCTGTTTGATGGAGTTAGACTTAGAGAGAATTTAACTTTGTAGAATCCTGTTTAAGGGAAGAATAATCCTCTTGTCTCTGTTTTTTGATGGAGAGTTATACAGAGAGCCATCAACTTAATTACTTTAATATGTTAGCCGTAGTAGAACCTAGTCAAGCTCAGATCATCATGCTCCTTATTGAAAACTGGAATAGCGCACTGAATACTTTGATATAATACTCTTATCAAGGATTCTCAACCATTGATTTCAGGGCCTCACAATTGATTACTGAGATTCATTTATGTTGTATTCCACCCAATTTGTTTTGTGAAACAAATTCTTCCCCAATTGAAATTGGTTGAAAACTTATCAAAGATTCTCAACCATTGATTTCTAGTTATACTTTTCTGACTAGCAAGCCAGTGATGACTCTAATTCCCTCATTGCTAACTCACCTGTGGTGTAGTATAGAAAACCTACAATTTTCCATCAACCTAGTGGATACTCTAAGTTTGATGGATTCTGTCTACTCTTATTAGATGGGAAAACTTTGGTTACTAATAACCAAAATGCTAGTTGCTAGGTGAATTGGCATATCTGAAGATGGAACAAAAACTACAAGATCTTTTTAGTTTCTCCCTAACATTGTTGATTCCTCAGTTGACGCCGATGGGGAATTAGTTTGGTGTGTCATTTATATTAAGAGTTTTGCAAGAGGATTAGTTCTACTATCAAGAGTTTTGAGTAAATTGGCAGTTTTAAGTTTAACCAGTTTGGAGATTTAAACTGATTATTTTGTGGATAGAAGGCGTATCAATAAAATTTCCTGTCTAAAATCTCCAGGAACTAGCTTGGTGATTGGGTTTTTCTTGTGCAGATGAACCCAGTAATTGCTTGTATGTTTTTGAAAAGAAGGGAGTGGAAAAGGATAAGAAATGAAAAGGAAGGTAATATAAAAGAGCAAAGAGAAAGTCGTAGCTCAAAATATTAATTTTGGAACCCCGTATAATTGTAAAATTCAATAGTTTGGACATGGTCAAATTTTTCTCTTTATGGAGCTTAGTGATCTTCCTCAAGTGATGCATGTTGCTATGAAGTTTATTTACTGCTCCTTTCTTTTACAAAAGCATTATATCCTAGCATGAGCTTGGTCGGGGCCAAATGACCATGAAATAATTCTCCCTTTAATTTGAAAGTCTTTTGCTTGTTGGACAAACTATTATTTTATTTTTTTCATCAACACAAGTGTTTATTTTCCCTGCAGGAACCTCTTTTTCCTTTGTAAGTCGTAATTTGATAGAGCACTGCATCTTGGGTGTGGACAACCTTCCGAGGATCCTAATGATGTATTTATCAAATACACCTTCCTCCTTAATCAATTATTTCCCAACAGTCATATGCAATTCTCGTCAGCTCAATAGGACTGTCATAAACCATAACTTACAATATGTATCCTTTGAGAAGCCTTCTAAGAAGGTGCCCCGCGCACTTAATTCTAGTGAATTTGATGCAATGATTCAGAGTGGAGCAGCCTTTGCCACTCAATTCAAGTTAGGTGATCCTGTACTCGATCGCATTGACCAAGATGTTTTGGGACGAAATCCTGGTGAAGTGGTGCCTGGTGGTTGGTGCTTGGGTGGTGAGCCTGGAAATATAACATGCTCAGCTTGGGGTGATGCTGATATTCTGAGGCCTGGCACTGGAGCAGCAAGACTTGAAAAACTAATTGTTAGATTGCTGTCAAATGGTGAGTTTCACTCTCATCAATGTACAGTTGAATGACCTCAACCCTCATTCACATGGAAAGCAAATAGAAACACCAAGTAAAAGGGAGTAATATAGAAAAACAGGAGGGTGACAAAATGAGAGACCAACCTTTGCCATGTTAAAATCTTGTAAAAAAAGTGTAATTCAATCTGATGATTTTTTGAGAAATGATGACTTTTTTTGTGATTCCCTAAGCTGATATATGTTGTTGAGTGAAATTACAATTCATCAGGTGTTGGAGTTGACCCCATTGTTCCTTAGCAAAAATACGTAGTTGTTGTTGATATTTACATTGCTCTAGTGGAAGATACTTCTACGAGAACCAAGTCCAATAGTGACACTATTTCAAGGACTGGTCGTAACTGAGGCTTGTTCATGGAGATGCTCTGCAGAGACTGAACTAATTGATCGTAAGCTGATGCTCCTAAATGTGCTTGCATTTCGTTGCTCAATTAACCAAATGCATTGGAGATGATGACTCCAGTTGATGATGGTGGACTGCATGTGCAATACCAGGTCTGTTCCTGTAGAGATTTCCATTGCCCTTTTTAATCGAGGAATCTGCAGAGTAAAATGTAGCAACCTTCCAGCAAGATTTTTTTGACGAGGCTGCCAACCAACGAAAAACTATTTCGTTTCTTCATTTTTATAAGAATATCCGTGTTCTTGGAGCAACTGTCAAAAATGACGAAAAATGAAAAGGTAGAATTAACACAGATTAGCCGTTAGTTCTAATATAGGATTCTCTATCAGAGTATCCTCTTGTGAGGAAGTCTATAAAATCTATTTAAAAATCTAACATGAATGAAATTAAAATAAATCAAAATTAATTATATTTTTTAGTTGAATATGAAATTTATAGTATTTACCACCATGTGTGCATTTTATGTTTGAGTTTAAATATATCATACGGATGTATCTGATTTTAAACAGTAAAAAAACACTCAATTAGTTATTTATTTTATAAAAAAATCAAACTAGCTTAGTCAATCATGGAAAGAATGTGAAAACGGATACTAAAAAAGTGCTAAATCAACCTCTATTAGAAGGATAATTAATTATAATTAACTGGTGCATAGAAAAATCACAAAATAATAATTTACTATTGAAAATTCTTTATTTTAAGAAAACAATAAATATTAAAAAAAATAAAATCATAAAAAATAAAAAGGAGTTAGATTAGACCATGTGTTGCTCTCAACATGCTTGAGCAAACACATGTAATCTAGGCTAAAAAATTTTTTAAAAAAATTAAAAATAGTGGCAAACAACACGTTATTATATGCAATTTCTAGCAATCTATTAATCATAGGAAAGTTATCTAAAAAATTTGGCCATCCAAACTTAATTTCTAAATCATTTTTAACTCCAAAACCTTAGAATCATCTCAATAACCCTCAAAACATATTTTCATCAACTCTAGAAACTTGTAAATAAATAAATGATTTTCTCTCCTCTTGATTCTCCTTCCTTTCTCTACATTGAAGGACTTCGTTTAAACACAAATAAAATTTAAAGACCATGTCATACATACATCAAACACCAAAAACCAAACAAATTCAAATTTTAAGAAATCACTTACATATATATATATAAAGAAATGATGCCGTTTTCAGCACTGTAGCTAGTGTATTCATAATAGGAGCGCAACTCTTTCGTTAATTTTTTCAATTTCACCCGAAGAAATCACTGAAATCCAATACAATGCCACAGAACGGAGCGCTACAAAGCAGATTATTACAACCTACTAGAACCGACCACCTTAAAAATTTTCTGGGCTGTCATCCAGCTGTTTGTCATCTTCAATCTCTACCTCCAAAATTTCCTGGAAACAAGAGAACATCAGAAGCCATGACCGAACGAGTACCGTATAATTTCTTTATTATTATTTCTCAATTGCTATAAATAAACTTACAGGGATTCTCTGCTTCAAGTAGTTGCCAATTCTAGCAAGAACCATGGAACGTTCGTGCCAAAACCTACCTTTGAGACTGATCACCACAAATGGTCCATCCAATTCAGCAAGTTCAACTTGTCCTGGTTACATGTTCAATTTTACATCCTTAAACCACATTACAGAGAGAGTATATCAGTAGAGAAATCAAGCCCATGTGTACCTTAGGAGTCACCTGTTATGCCCACTGAAGTGTCAAAAATCTGTCCAAGCTGCAAAAACAAAAACACATCCTACTATTTTAAACTATCCAAACTCATACAGACAAGAGAAAAACAAAGAAAGTCTCATCCCAGAAAGATCCCTATACTTGCCTCTGCTCGAGCATCAACCAACACCTGTTTAACATTCTCTTCGGTCAAATCAAGTGGAGGCAGTGGCACACCTGCAGCAGCTGCTGTTATTGTTGCTAACGGTGATGATTTTCTATTTGGTCTCTGTACTTGTGGCAGCATTAACAGTTTAGGTGCTGTCAGCCTTCTCCTCATTAGTCTGACTGGGTGGTCTGATCTGATATTGGCATTGACACTGTAAGGGCAAGGATAGAGGAGCGGTGATGTTCTTTCTGGTACGTGGCAACAGTGACTGCGAAGAAACATCACCTCAGTTGACATCTTAATTTGCCTGTGTTTCAACCTTGCTTGATCTTGTTGCGGGATGTAATCTTGATCGAAGAGAGTTGTGATAAAATGGATTTGGATAGCTTCGCTGTTGTGGACATTTCCCGACCACTCATACACATTTGGGTGGCTTCTACGATGCTTTGGTTAGAATTCCTTTAGATGCTTTTTTTTTTTTCATTATTATAATATATAACGATATCTATTATTTTTTTAGATCATTTTTAGAGCAATATGAACCGTTCAATATAAACTTCATTGCAAGTTATTTCCTCATTTAGGGTGAATATGAAAAATTTTCATTTCTAATTTCTCGATTTTTCCTTTATTCAATTTGGAGTTTTTTTTTCCTGTCATTTGAATTTTTTTAACTCATTAATATTTTTTACCTACAATATAAAAAAAATTATAATTAATTATCCAAAATTAAACCCAACGAAAAGTTTTTACTAATTAGATAAAAAAAATATTACAAGTACAGTAGTTTAAAGATTTATAAATAAAAAGATAACAAATTAATAATATATAACGTTGTCAAAAAAGAATTATCATATTACCAGAATTACTCAAATTGTATTCTGAATAATTATTTGAATTATTGGTTGTTCAAAAAATTAAAAAACTAACTATCCAAATTCGTTTTTTTGTCTTTTTGTAATAAAGCTCACTCATATCTTCTTCATGTATAGTTCGACAACACCCCCTCCAATTCCAGCTTTATCATTTATCCCTGAATTATGAAATTATATGTGATATATATATTTTTAGTATTAAATATAAAGATAATTTATTTTTGTTAACATTAGAATTGTTAGTTTTTTCATATGATAGGATAGTGATTTTCTTAATAAAAATAATTTTTCATAAACTCTAAACAAGCTAACAATTAGAAAACACAACTTTTTTGTAGTTTATATTTGACAAATAAATAATGTTATTTATCTCAAATAAGATGTATTAAATGTGCTAATATCTTTTCTTTATACAAGTAGTCTTTTTTTTCAAATTTTAAGACCAGTTAAGGTTTTTAATGATCAAAATACTAGATAACAATTTTCATTTTTTTTTTACTGATAAAAAACAAGAATTTCTTATCCTTTCCACTAATATTATTCTCAACTATCCGGATCTAAAAGAATAATCATCACAACAATACCACACATGTACAATAATATTTATTAATTAATATAATCATGATGTAACTTATAAAATGCTATTAGTTATGGTTTAAGTATCATAAAAATTTCTTGTATTTAATAATTTTTCTAATTTCTTGTGCAAATAGGGAAATTAACTTGACATATAAGTGCTATTAAATTTTGAATTATTTGTGCTATATCTTGCTGTTCTTCTGTCTTTAGGGTGTTTTCCATGGCAATTTATTCCATTGAATCTTGAATTATTTAATTCGTGTGACCCGGTAATTAACACTAGATACTTAGAATGCCAAAATTTGGATTTCCAAATTAATGAATGGATCAATTAGACAGCATTGTCACCTTTTAGATCCGAATTAAATAATAATAATAAAAAAAAACCAGCCATTTAGATCCGAATCCACTGAACATAGTTTCGTCATAATCTGCTGGGATATAGAACAATAATGAGGTAGTTTTCTAGTGTGCGCCATTGGATCGAGGGCCTAGCTTGTGAAGACCAAACAGCAAAACAGAGCAAACCACTCGTTTCATGTAAATTTGCGTAAAAAAAATAATGGCGGAAGTGTCAATTTCTTACTCATAACAAAGGATGTAACTCTGCATCCTGAAAAAAATATACAGATCTTCCAAGTCTCAACTGAATTCTCTAATATAATTGTCTTCCAAATGTCTCAATTATCACACAACATAACTTGCACCTGACCTAAGATGGGGTCTTGGTATGGATACGACAATCTCATGGAGCTGCATGGCACATAATTTGCTCTTCTTCATTAACTATCTTTTTTTCTAATAACTAATGTTGTCCAACATCCGCAGGCAACTGTGCTCCCTTATGGCTGCCCGAAAACTATTTCTCTTGATTCCCAACTCCTTAGAAGAAGCCAAAAAAAGTGGCAACAGCAAAAACAAGAAACAGCACTCCACCCAAGTAGCCAACCTGGTTGAAAAGGCAGAGTGAGTTGCATAGAATACAGAATGTGAGTTGAGATGTTTTATAATAACCCATTATACATGGTGGCGGCTCTCACCAGCTTTTCTGAGATGTAGTTTGCAAGAAAGGCTCCGCCTAGAATGGCAATGGATGTTGCAACCAGGTGCCCAGCAATGGCTCCAGTTGCCACACCCCATGGAGACTGCAGAAAGGGAAAAGGGGAAGCAATGCTGTGATTGATTCTCAGCTATGAAGAGAATAGCTATATCATATGGTCAACAGTTCATGAAATCACACCTGCGCAGCACCAAGAGCAATCGTTGCAAGCATTGAGCGATCTCCCCATTCCTAGAAGCAATTACAATTTGGTGAAGCTGGAAACTTTCGGTTCATTAAATAATGCCTTCTAACATTAACTGTCTCACAGTGTAGTTGCCAATAAGATATGAGAGAATGAAAATGAAAATCTACGACTGCATCCAAATGTTTATGCTGCAATTTTAATAACAATAGCGAGGTGCAATTGGAGTTTCGAGAGCTAACAATTCATGCAAAAACCATACAGAGGACCACGTTTAAATTCTCCCTATCAAGGGCCCTTTAAGTGAGACCAAAATGCCATTAGGAAAAAGAAATTCTTACTATTAAACTTGAAAAAAGAAGATAAGAGTATGGATGCTTACAGCAAAGAAGACAAGGCTGAATGACTTCCACACAATCTCAAATGGATTGGTGAGCGGTTTTGAGACCTGTAGTCATTAAGAAAGTATCTGCTGCGATGAATTTTAGGGAAACACCAAATGAAACAAATTCCAAGAACACAAAGCAAAATCTCCCAAAATCATCAAACAAGAATAACCATGCCTGTGCCTTTCCAACTCACTCTGAATGAATGAACTGAATATATTCCCCAAAAGCTCAGGCTTCTGAGTTACAAGATTACCTTTTCTTTCACAAGCTCCTCAGCTTCAGCATATTCATCAAGTTCCGGACAACTTTTGTCACCAGTCTTAGCATCCTTTGATGGAAGATCCCACGCATCTTTTATTGATTTTAGCCCAAAGAACATGAGAAGAGTTACTGCTGCATATTCTCCAATTGGCAGGGCTGTTCATGGGCTAACAAGATAAGAAACATGTTTCTATTTCACTAAAGCCATTAATAAAGAACACAAGCAAGTCAGCTAAGTGGACAGTTACCAAGACAATAGCTTACTTGTTTGGAACTGAGCAGGCACTGAATTAAATATTCGTCCAATTACCACTGACAAGATTGTCATAAGTGAAAGAGCACCCATTGATCCCAGAAGAACCTGGTCAATGATTTGAGAGATTAAAAGAAAAATTTAGTCACAAAAGAAAGCATTAACTGATATGGGATCATCATATCTAGATACTATAATACATATCTGCAATGAACGACCAGCAATCTTAACTTAAAAATTACTACTTCTATTTGCTGATTATAAATGAATGACAATGCCAATAAGTTCCCACTTGTTAGTCTCTCATTTTTCAAATTCTTTGTGGGAGTAAGCTGCAAACTTCTAAGGGTTTTCAGATTTTTATTCACCCTAAGGGAATAAAACTATCATATTTATGACCACATTTAAGAAAATTGAACCAGAACAAACATTGAAGAACATAACATAAGCAATCCTGAATTAACAGGGGTTGAAAGTCCAGGAGAAACGTACCAATCCTTTCTCATATTGCATGGCCAAGAGTGCAGCAATAAAAAATGTCTGTCATTACATGAGAGAGTTAATTTTTGGCTCCAGAAATTTGGAAGTGCAGATAATTAGTCAACTTCAGCAAGCAAATGGGTTCACATTGTAGGAAACAAAATCCTCAAATAAGTAAAACATATCCCAGTTGGAACTGTACTGTCTCTATTTTCACACATCAGCTAAAAGAATCTAACTCATCAGTCTGTACTACTCCTGATCACCATTCTGCTTATGTTTGAATCATGCCTTCAATTAAATTAGAAAAACAAAAGGTTCTTCATAGAATAAGATTTCCACCATTCATTTGTTAATGTGAACCTGAACAGAAAAACAAACTTGATATTTCTGTTGTATTCATTATCATGAAGACTGCAAGATCAAATCCAGTGAATCTATCTCACCAGCAGGAGCTAATGAGGTCATAATGAATAGCAGATTAGCAGTTATCAGGCCTAGCTGCTGGAATGCAGATCACGCAAAGGGGCATTAGAGCTTGGGGTGCCACAAGCATGGAAATGTGCGAAGTTAAACATCAATTACTTATTTAATTTTTTGACAATTCAAAGGCATTTGTAGCACATATTTGTTACACTTTAAAGGTTGCCACTGACTGCTGAAAAACATCCAGGGTGTACACTTTATTTATCATTTGTTCTCATTTACCTATGGTTGCAACCAAATTACAGTTGGCTTTCCTTTGCTATTCAATTTGGAAAATTGATGTGATAAAAAATTATTTCCTGTCTATATTTATACCTAACCATTTTGGGAGGCTCCAAAAGTTTGTTCGCTTTAATTTTGTAGAGAAGTTCATAAAATTTCTGTCATATTCTTGAATGAATGTAAACAGTAGTAAGAAGTTCCCCTACAATGTTGAACAAGCAGATAATGGAAGAGAAATCTGGAGATAGTAGTGGTTATTTGGTCAGCAAAAATCATGTAAGACAAAGCAATTGTAATCAACTTGAAAAGAGCAACAGTTAAAGCATGCCAGAAGTATCCTTAAGCCCTTAGTATGTTAATAAATAGCTTGATATTTTGCTTTAATTCACAAGAAATTTGAGCAATTAGATTGCATGCTTTAGGTCATACTTCATGTTTCATTTCCCTGGGAAGATTTTGTACTCCCCAAGTCCTCTACATTTTTCCCTTAGGGCAAGATTTGAATAAGAAAAAACCTTTTTTGACAAACCTCTACCAAGAGAAAAGGTAAAATGAATACTTTGAAAAAGTCAAGCCATCTAGCCATTGTGTGCAGAACTTCAATAAAGTAAAGGAGATGATGAACTGAACAGAGTAAATTAGAAAATATATATCAAAAAAAGTCTCACGGACATAGAATTAGTTGGCAATTGAAGAGAAAAGATTTAACTGTAAACTGGTTACCTTGTCCCCTATTTCAGAAACAAATATTAATGTGAATGCAGCAGTCAATCCTGACTTGGCGATTGCTGCTAAAATTGATGAAGGTCCACCTCTCACGAAAGCAATAAGTGAAAATACCAAAGTACATCCAAGTAGCACAATAGCTATAGATAGAGGATAAGGAATTTTGCTGGGTGGTTTTACACTGCAAATCATGAAAGAATTATGAGTGACATCTTACTTAAAATATGTCCATCCTAGGCCTCTGGCAATTTAGACTTCGGATGCACTGACTAGATGTTTAAGATCATCAATGTTAAACAAATTCAGAAACAGCCGGTTGACTGTTGAACCAAAAAAAAAGGTTTGGGTTTGAAATCTAATGACTAGCAAAATTGCAATTACGTATATCCCCAAAAAGATTTTTTTTCTTATTGATGTCAACAGCATGTGATTTGCATAAAGGATAACAGAGGAGGTGTGGACATCTTTTCTTCATATTTCTGACAGTGAATGGCCACTTTAGCTTCCTAGAGGTGGGAAAGAGGGGTTTGAATCATACAGTACCATCAGAAAATCTTCATAAATCAGATTTAGATAACTTCTTCAACTGAAAACGGTTGCCAGCTCCACTTTAAAGAGCAACTATGTAATAGAAACACTCAAGGATTCTCCTTCCATTTGCGCATGCAAATGTTGCTAAATACAAAATCACTCATCATAGATGTCTATATGAAGTTTGCAGTGCCATAAAAACTGGTTATCTCCAGGAGAGAAATTTATAGTGCATCATAATGGCTTAAACAACACAAATGTTTACCAGATTGTAGCTTTATAAGAATGAGTATTTCTTCATACCACTTACATTTCAGGTAAGTTATCACCAGGTGGACCGTTGACAAAACTTTTCTGGTTGTCTTGTTCCTCCTTGCCTTCATAGCCCCCAGATCCTATACCAACATTGGATGCTTGTGCTCTGAATGTGCCGGATCTGGAATTCAACTTTGAGATCTCTCTGCGTCTTACTATTAAAGAACATGTTACCCACTAACTCAACACCAAAATAACTGACAATAGAAATGATGTAAATACATACAAAAGAAATAAAAATATATTAACAAGATGCATGGCAATTTTTAGTGGCACAAGCATCAACGAAGAATGCTTCTCCATGAACTACTTTAAAACCCAAAGGGGGCACTCAATAGCCTCCACAATTATACCTCGATATTATTTCAGCCTGACCGTATGAGTTGGAGAGTTTTACTTAATAGCACACAATGCACAGGAGACAAAACATGAACATTATAGCACATTCATGTTATAATAGGGTCTAGCTAGTTGGACTCTTTACATTTTATCATTCATTCAGATAAACAAAACCATCAAATATTCATGATTGATGGAGCCATTCAATTGCAACTCCACACCCTTTATGTTCCAGCATATATACATGCACCCACCCTTAAATCCCAGCAAACATCCAAAAAACAAGACAATAAAAACAACAGAATAAACCCAGTATCCCCAAGCTAAGTTCTTATCCTCTACCTCATCCTAAGATAAAAGCTTTGCACAATCTAAGCTATTTTTGTTTCTTAACCTAGATAAGCTCCACTAAAATTCACTGTGTATCCATTCTCCTAGGTATACCAGCTAAACTATTTAGCGCAGCAAGTAAGCCAAAATTCCACTTTATAACACTTAATTGGTAACACACATTTGAAAAGGAACAGAAACTACCAGTCAAGTAAGTAGCTTTATCATTTCCTCTTTACAAAGATTCAATTTTTGAAGCACAAAGCGATACCGAAATGAATAAACAGAAAAACTTACACAAAGTTGAAATGGGTTTTCTAGAAATGCAAGCAAAACATGGTAATGAATCCACCAAAGGCAGTAATGGAGGTTTGGTGCTGCTACCACTTGAAGTTAGTGGTGTTTTTGAAAGGGTCAGCCCCTGCATCTTTAACACCTTTTCTTCAGAAAAAAATTTCACAGATTCATATTAGCTCCTCTAGTCTTCGATGGAGATTGGTTTATATACGCGAAGCTTCTTCATTCCTTCTACCGCTGTACTCAGTGTAGCGGTAAAAAATTTCAGCTGAATTTTTGTTTGTGTTTTTACAGGGTAGACGTTGTAATGTATGCCACGTGTCTAATAAGATAAAATGATAAATTTTATTACAAAACGACGACGTTGGGTATCCAGGCTTTTTTTCTTTCGGTTAAAGAGTCTGAATGGCATAGGCCTTGTTGTTGTCCAGTCTTTTCAAGTTCTAGCTCGATTGAGGAAAGCCCATTGGTCTTGATAAATTTCGATGTGGGCTCTAATTTAATTTTGATTATGTTAGATTTATTACTAATTCATACATTAATAAATTTGAATTATGTTGGGTACAATAGGGTTTTTTTCACCATTTGAGAGTATTGTTGAATATTTTATATCTAATATTGAGATTAAGTATATTTTTTTTCCTAGAACCATGGTCTTAAAACATATCTTCATTTCAATTAGATGAATTCAAGAAAATATATACTTTTTTAGAATTGATTGATGTTTGATGTTGCAAAATTAGTTATTTTTTAAAGTGTTTTTTTAAAATATATTAAAATATTTTTTTATTTTTAATATTAACATATCAAAACATTATAACAAATAATTTAAAGCAAATAAAACAAATTTATATTCTTCCAAAAACACTTTTAAAACCTAAAAACAACCCAATCATGAAAAAGAGCAATGGTGTAGTTGCATCAAAAAAATGAATTTGAATACAGGAGGAAGCACACGGGACATGAGGTGGACATAAATTGAGGACCATGGTACTTGGGCCCCAGTCATCATGGATCTCTTGTAAGTTATAAGGTGGACAAGTCCATTGGGCTTTATGCCAGTGTGGGCAGGCAGGCCACCGTGGACCTAAAGCACTTTGATACAAACGGAATTTTTCTTAATATTCCTTTTTCCCTTTATTTCAACGTGATAAGCTCTCTTTAATCAAATTTAAAAGTGCCCAAGTCTTGTAGGATTTTTTTTTTTTTAAAAAAAGAAATTTTTGGTAAAAAAAATTAGTAAAAATAATCTCGACTTGCAGAAAGTTTAAAGTCAACGAATTATTATGTTGATCAGTTGATCCACTAGCGCTGAAAATGAAAAATCCTCCCCAACTCGAACAGATATGAGTTTTTTTTAGATGTGATCAAGTTTCAAATCCGGTTTTGGGTAAAACTAAAGGTAAAAGGTCGAGCCTAGGTTAGGTATAATATTCATCTAAAAACCGTAACCCAGCTCGAAATAGTTAAATAACTTTAGAATTTTAAAAAATTAAATATGTATTAAACTAATTATGTATTAATTAATTATAAATTATAGTATTTGGGGTTTGAGTAGGGTTCAACACTGAGTTATAGTTGTTCGATGGGTATTTAAAATCTAATCAAGTTGTGTTCGGGTATCAAATTTTTATCATTGTACGGGTTGAGTAGTTATTTTAGGTTTGAATACCAGTATGAATAACAAAAACCCTCTATTATTTTCCCTAGCTAGGACGCGTCGGGGGAGAATTTGAAAATGTGATGATAATTGTGTTTAAAGTGTATTTCATATAAAAATATATTAAAATAATATATTTTTTTAATTTTTTTATATCAGTACTTTAAAATAATTTAAAAAATATAAAAATAATCTTAAATATTTTTTTTTATGTTAAAAAAAGCTTCAGACTGCGATAAGGTTATATAACTAATAAGATGGGTTTAGTTTCAGATATTAAAGTTAGCATTTGGTAATTACGTCTGCGCAGCACCTGATCCAAACATGAACAAGGGGATTTGATAATTTGAATATTAGTATTCTGAAAAACGAAAACAGAGGCAATTCATTGAATCTCTAGAGCGTTTAGAATTGATATTTAACCTGTTTTTCATAAGAGTTAGGTTTTTTATTTTAAATTAAAATTTGTAGAATTTTTTAAATGTTTTAATATATTAATATAAAATTAATATTATTTTAAGACATTTAAAAACAAAATAATATTTTATTAAAAAAAAATCTCCACTGCATTTACAAACATCATTTTTAGGTTCTAGCTTTTCAGTGATTCTCATTAATAGCACGTGACTCTCGCGTTCATGAAAGAAAGAACACGACAACCCCCATCTCCTTACCCACCTGTCACCACCCCAAATGGGTAACGCGCAATGGGTGGACCCCTTCTATGCACATGCAAAAGGGTCCCACAAAAACAAATCAAAGGGCTCAAAATTATACCATTTGTTCATTGCAGTTTAACTGTATTTTTTTAATTTAAATTATTTTTTATTTTTAAAATGTCTCAATATTAAAAATATTTTTTATAAAATAAAAAATAGTATTTTAATATATTTTGGAGTAAGAGAATAAAAAAAAAAAATTCTACTTTACTATTAAAAAAATTAATTTTAAATTTTTTTTATTTGTAAACTTCTTTCTAAGTACATCACTAAACCCATTCAACTGCAGTTCCTAGTACAGAGCAGGTGCCTGGTCGAGGGATCACAGGATCATCGCCGCTACGTGCGGTATCTGGGAGGTCAAAAGCTGGGGGATTTTTCATTTTCCATGTCTCTGCGTGTCAATATGTAATTGGTCCAGCGACGTGGGCGGCGGACCTTATTGGAAGGCATGCATTTCACGCATTGTAATGACCGTCGCATTTTAGGCCTGCCCGTTGCGTAAGCGGCCCCCCATCTTTTTTTTTTAGTGTTATTTTTTCTAAAGTGTCTTTTATTAAAAATATTATTAAAATAATATTTATTTTTTTATTTTTTAAATTTATTTTTAATATTATTATATCAGAATAATTTTTTAAAAAAAAAAAAACGTATCTTTTTAACTATCAAGAAGTATCTTTTCTTACCTTTTTATCTTATTTATGTTTATGCCCGTATTGAAAGCTAATCTGGAAAGCATAAAATTTACTGTGTTTTTTTTAGGAATAAAGTCACGTTGGGATATATTTTTATATCAAAACTATAATATTATTTGATTAAGATATAATTATATAGTCGTGAAAATTATTTTGCTAGCAAACTTTCTTAAAAATAAAGTCTTAAATGATAGTGCAAGGAGCAAACTCCCATGCCAGTTACATTGAATATGTAATAACGACACCTTACTGCACAACTAAACGCGTAGGGAATATAAATTGTAAAGGACGGTGGGTTGTTGATAAATTTCATGATTCTTGAATTTATTTTTATTTTTATTTTCCAGGGCCAATGCTTATCACTTTGAACGTGCATGTTTCCTTTTTCTGTACATACTTTTGTTTTTATACGAGGTAAATAGAAAAGCGTTATTTCATGTAAATTGGTTTCTTAGTTTCAAATAAATTTTTTTTTTTAATTTTTTTTATAGGTTAATATTAAAAATAAATCTAACAAAATATTATTTTAATATATTTATCTGAAATAAAAAAACAGTGAACACCTTACCCTACCTAACCAAACCCACTAGTCGTTACAAAATCAACCAAAATGATTTAAGAAATGTAAAAAGAAAAAATAAACACACACACAAAAAAAAAAAGTCCCCTCGTTCCCACCGTTAAAGAAAAAAAAAAGGCAAAAAATCCTCGAGTTCATCGTGAGATAATATTAGCCAAAGAAACGAGAAACTTTCTCTCTCTCCTTCAAAGCACCAAAAATCCCTCTCTATTGAAAACAAACCAAAAACAAAATCCTTTTTGGGTTTCTTCTTCTTTATCTTCGAAGAAATGGAGTCTCTGGACACGGCTGCTTGTTTCATGGTGGATGACCTTTTGGACTTCTGTTCTGATATAGGAGAGGAGGAGGATGGTGAAGAACGCCAGGGGAACAGCAAAAAATCCAGAAGGGCACTTCCTTCCCTTAACCCTAATGCCCTTCACCCGGCTTCTTTCAACGTTTTGGAACATAGTTTGTTACCTGTAAGTTTTTTATCTGGGTGTTCCTTTTATGGGTTCTTAAGGCCGAAATTTGCGGCCTCTGCCGGTTTTCGCCCTCTCTAAGGCTAGACCCTGTCTGACTCGGCTCGGTTCAGGGTTGTTATGAGTCGACTCGGGCGACTCTATCCGGGAAGCGGCCGAGTTTTTTGACTCGGCATGATGTGGCTCAGCTGAGTCAAACTGGATGGCCTCGAATAATGGTGCAAGTTGATTTTTTTTGTTCAAACAGTTTTGCAAAGGAGAATTTTGACCACATTGAATTCTTGAAACAGGACGGCAGTTTGAAGGGTGTTTTGGACATTTAATGCCAACTTGTAGTCTTTATCGTTATGAGCTGTATTTCACAAGGTTGTAGTTGTAGCCAATAAATTTATCCTTGTCATTTACAGTCTTGCAAGTTTGTTACGCAGCCACTCCTATTGAAAAGACAACATGGCCCCCAGCATCCTTATAATTTTCTTACCATGTTTAATTCCGAGTTCTTGAGTGGACCAGTTGAGTCAACTCAGACATTCTTATGTTGTCAAAATATGGGGGTTTTGACTTTTGAGTTACTGATTATTTGTTGACATTTTCACATTATCCCAGGAATTTGCAGAGGAAGAGCTGGAGTGGTTATCGAACAAAGATGCGTTCCCAACAGTCGAAACTTGCTTCGGTAGCCTCTCCGGTGAGCCAGGCAGCATTCCCAAGCACCACAGCCCAGTTTCCGTGCTCGAAAACAGCACTACTAGCAGCACCAGCAACAGTGGCAATAGCAGTAATAGTAACATTATTATGAGTTACTGTCGACTTCGCGTGCCTGTTAAGGCCCGTAGCAAGCGCCACAATAAACACCCTCGAGAAATCCAAGAGCAAGAGTGTTGGTGGAGTCAGGAAAATTTCATAAGGAGGAAACCGGCTGTGTCAGTAGCAAAATTGGGGAGAAAATGTCAGCATTGTGGTGTTGAAAAGACTCCACAATGGCGGGCAGGTCCAGATGGACCTAAAACATTGTGTAATGCTTGTGGGGTGAGATACAAGTCTGGTAGATTGGTGCCTGAGTACCGACCTGCAAATAGTCCAACGTTCTCCAGCAAATTGCACTCGAATTCGCATAGGAAGGTTGTGGAGATGAGGAGGCAGAAGCAGATGATGGGGTTACTTGCTGCCAAGCCAATGGATAAAGGGTAGGATAGTGGCTATTCAATTTTTATTTTTTTAGAGTTATTTTACTACTAGCATGGTTAGGGAGCAGGGGGGGTTTGGTGTGATGGGATAGGTGATTAGTGATGATGTTTGTTTTGGAGGAAATTTACTGGGGAATTTTGACTTTTAGTTTGTTTGGTTGGATGATTGTGTTCTTAGAAATAGAAAGCAAGGCCGTGTTATTTGTCTTTTTCGTATCTTAATTCTTTGCTGTATTGCTTGGATAGGATATGATGAGACTTGGGGTTAGTGCGGTGTGCCAGAGCAAGGTTTTTAGTTAGGTTGTGCTTGCTTTGAACTAGCTAATTTCTTATGGTTAGTGGCAATTTTATGAGCTGTAACACAATTCAAATTGGTTGTTTAGAGAGAATCCTCCTTGAGTTCCCTAAATACAGACATGGGTATTGCAGTGAAGTTTTCTGTGTTATTGTAGTCGACATGACTGATTTTGTAGTTTTTTTCTTCGTGGTTCTTTTTCTCAGTGAAATTCTTGGTCAGATATTGTTTATTGTTTCCTCAATTTGAATGGCGACTTGTAGGCAAATATATAGTTCAAGTGAAGTGGTTGGAGGTGAATACGATGTGGCTCTACAGAATGTGCTTGTCGTGTGGTTGCAGATCCCTGAATCTATCATGGTTTCAGATGTCAGATAACTAGGAGAAGAACCCATGATGGATCCCTAGTTGAGCTCTTGTTCTTGCCTTCTTCGGGGTTTTTACTTTCGGATTTCTAGGTTATGGAAAGCGTTCTGCAAGTAGTAAGCTGAATGCAGGTGCCGCGAAAAAGCTATTGCTTTGGAGGTTTTGTTTGTAAATAAATGACTCTGATGACAGGGAGGGCGCTTTGTTTGGATGACTTTGACACCCGAAATGAACTGGTTGATATGAGACTCAGAGTTCCATGTTATGTTGTGGAGACGACCTTTCCAAGGCTGGAATGTTAGGCGGCGGTGATTCTATGCGAGGGGTGGCCACCATTTAAGGGTTTTAACAGCAGGATATAAGAAATTTCAGGTTGAGAAAGTTGCTATTCTGATTAAGATTGCATGCGAGCTCTATCTTTTGTTCTGCGAGCACAAAGGTGATCTGGGCAGATCTTTGCTAAGGAATGACAGATTTGATTGAATTGTTCAATCAAATCTGTCATTACAATATGAGATGAGAGCAATTTGGAATGTTAGAAAGATCATCCTTGCAATGATTTGAGCAATAATTCAATAATCGGCATATTCACATCACATGGGTCAGGTTGTTGCGACGTTCACCGTAGTTATGGCATCGTCGCTGAAAAAATCTTGGATTTAGAGTAACTGTCATTGTTTAATTAATGAACATGACTAGATCACTAATCTTCCTTAACTTGTGAATTTGTCATGATGTTCCTCTGGTGATAAGGGAGAGACTGCACCTATATTCTAACAGGGGACTGAACTTTTGGGATGTAGTTGGATTGATCATGCCACATGGGAGGTACTGTATGAATGCGCTGATTTTTGCCGGTGATCACGAGAAAGGACTAAATAATTGTTGCTAATAGGTTAACACAATGATTGATGATGGACACTAGCTAGCCGCTGCAGAAAACCACAGAGGTAAAGAAAGTAAGGAACTTTTGTCCTAAACTCCAGTCGAAATAGAAAAAAGGAAGAGCAGATTTCGATAACACAATTACTTTCTTGAAGCACGTGTAAAAGTTCTACCTCTGGGAGAAAACTCAATTAAGAAATCTCCTATCTGGGTTGAATCTAGTGGAGTGATTGTGCTCGTGTTTGGTTAGCCAAGTTAAGAGAGAAAGGAAGAAGATGCCAGAGAAGTTGGGGAGAGGTAGGGAGTGGAGGGAGGAGAAGAACCCATAACTGGATTAATTCCTGTTCTTACTTATTTTTGTCGATTTTCATTTTGTTACAACTGATAGCATATATAGAGCAATTAATCAGAATAATTGAATGTTAATCCAGCATTCTTCTCAGTACAGGTAATTTACACTTGTTATTGAAACAGTGCGCATAAATAGAAGGAAGGATTGGGCTGATACGGTGCGTTGCGATTAACTATTCACTTTAGCAACGGTCATTTCTTTTCAAATATTCCCTTCGGCTTGTTTTCTTCTTGTTGGCAATCCTCATTAGCCAAATTCACCTGCAACAATTCTCTCCCTTTCGGAAACACCTTGTCCTCGAGGTTGAATGATAGAAATCTGAGTTTCACTTCATCAATGAATTCCCATGTTGCCTCAGAGGGAGAGGCAACCCTTGCCAACGGACTAAGATTTGAGTTGCAGCCTGTTGACCCCTTCTGACTGGTCTTCGATCCAAGATTGCCTAAGGGTGCAGAGAGGGTTCCTTGGGACAATCGGGCAATTTAGTGTTCAACATTTTGTTTCCCAGGTTCCTCTTCAATTGGGAGACATGGAAGACATGGAAGACAGTGTGGATTTGTTGATAAGTCTGAGTAATTATTTTCAAGTTGGAATTCCAGTATTTGAGTCCTATTGTATCTCTGATGTTAGCTGTAAAATGTCCTAGAATCCCTATAAATATATGATTGTATCCTAATAGAAATACTATAGGATCAGGAAAAGGGAGCCTTTGTAAAGTTGGTTATATATACTGTGCTTGTAATAGAGAAAGTAAGCTGAATAAAAGCAATTGAATCCCTTCACGTATTCTGCATATTTCTTGATTTGGTATCAGAGCAAGGTATAGTATCTACTCTATATCATAACAACACGAATCCTGAAACCTTATAAACTTTCCCTTCATATCATGACTAGTGACAAAACTGAATCATCCTACTCTGCACCAGTTATCCATGTTCAATCAAAGAATTCCAGTTTCTCAACTAATGTCATCCTTACCGAAAGCAACTATGATGTCTAGTCTCAAATTATAGAGATGCAGATTGCAGGGCGAGAGAAACTTGACTATCTTATGAATAACACATCTCCAGAGACAACCGATCCATCCTATACTAAATGGTATGCTGAGAATCAGAAGGTTAAAGGATGGTTGTTGACCTCCATGTCACCAGAGATTATGAAACGCTACCTTAGACTGCCTACTACACATGGGATTTGGAATGCTCTTGCCAAAGCATTCTATGATGGGGCAGATGAATCATAATTATTTGCATTAAATCAACGTGCGTTCTCCACCAAACAGGTTGGTCATCCTATTTCTACCTATTATGGTGATCTGATAGAAATCTTTCAAGAACTAGATCATCATGATAAAATTGTCATGAATGACCCTGATGATGTAATTGCCTATAAAAAATCAGTTGAGAGACTGCGGGTACATATATTTCTGAATGGACTCGATGAAGAGTTTGAACAAATTCGTGGTGAGATCCTCAAGAGAGATTCTATACTAGACCTTGAGGAAACGTATGCCTATGTTCGTCGTGATTCTGTCCGACAAAACACACTGAATGGCGAACCTGGACACTCAGAACCATCTATTATGGTAGCTCGTCGAATCAAATTTCAACGACCAATGAACCTGAAACCAGAGCGAGCATCTGGTTCACCGAATCATAATCAATCAATTGGATCACAAAATCGCAGCTATGAAATAGGAGTTGCATGACCAGAACGCATGTGTACTCATTATGGTGAAACAGGACACACCAAACTACGATGCTATGAATTGATTGGTTATCCAAAATGGTGGGATTTTTCCAAAGCACCATGTAAACGAAACTTAAAGACAAATCCTCATGCTTCAGTTGCTGTGGTAGAGCCCAATCATACTCCTGTCAACAATCCTGGGAAAGCCTTCTCTTCTATTTCTACTGCTGGGAATGCAGGTAAGGCTCTTCATACCTCTATTTTTGTTAGAAATAGTGAATGGATAATTGATTCATGTGCCACAAATCACATAACCTTTAACAATAATTGTATCCAGTCCATAAAGCCTTCAAATCAACATATAGTATCCACAGCTGATGGTACCCTTTCTTCTATGTTAGGAGAAGACACGATCTCCCTTACAAAAAATTTGAATTTAGATTCGGTGCTTGTTGTCCCTTCTCTTAATCATAATTTATTATATGTTGCTCAAATAACTTGTGCTTTGAAATGTGTTGTGATTTTTTGGCCTAACCTTTGTATATTCAAGGACATTCAAACTCGGAAGACAATTGGTTATAGTACTAGGAGAGGGAAGCTTTACTATCTAAATCTGATTCCAGCAAGCTTAACTTAGTTGGCCTAAGTGTTCTCAGTTAAAACATCTGATAAACATCAGAATTCTAAAATCTGGTTGTGGCACAGGCGTTTAGGTCATGCATCCTTTGGATATTTACAGAAATTATTCCCACAGTTATTTTTGCAAGTGATTGTTTCAGACTTTAAGTGTGATGTTTGTGAACTTGCTAAAAGTCATCGTTTTCATTTCCTATTAGTATGAATAAAAATCCTGCACCTTTTATGGTTATTCACTCTGATGTATGGGGGCCTGCAAATACTCCTTCTCTAAATGGATCATGTTGGTTTGTTTCGTTCATTGATGATCACACTCGTATGACTTGGATTTGTTTAATGAAATCAAAGAGTGAAGTGAGTTCTCTATTCCAACAATTTCACAAAATAATAGCAACACAGTATCAATCTAACATTAAGGTTATCCATACTAATAATAGGGGAGAGTTCATCAATCACAGCTTGAAACATTACTTGAATTCACATGGCATTGTTCATCAAACAACTTGCCCTTACACCCCTCAACAAAATGGGGTAGCCGAACGCAAAAATCACCACCTTTTTTAGGTTGTTCGTGCTTCCTTATTTAAAGCCAACATGCCTACCAGTTACTAGGGAGAAGCTGTCACTGCTGGAGCCTACATCATCAACCGTGTACCTTCTAGTTCTCTACAATTTCAAACTCCTTTTGAGGTTTTTCATTGCATTGTCAATGCTCCTACTATGCC
The DNA here is from genome assembly GCA_018804465.1 of Populus tomentosa. Taxonomy (NCBI): domain Eukaryota; kingdom Viridiplantae; phylum Streptophyta; class Magnoliopsida; order Malpighiales; family Salicaceae; genus Populus; species Populus tomentosa. Next base: position 4,181,320 of record CM031969.1, on the reverse strand, counting down.
AAATTTATCTCCTAAAGTTTTTGGATCTGTAGCCTTCGTGCATCTTCACAAAGGCTGGTGAACTAAGCTGGAACCTCGGGCACTTAGATGTGTGTTTATTGGCTATGCCCTGCATCAAAAAGGCTATCGATGTTATCACCCTCCTTCTCGTAAACTTTATGTTACTCTTGATGTGGTCTTCCATGAAACTACTATGTATTATTCTGCTGGCTCAACTCAATGGGAGGCTGGCGACAAAGTGCAGACATCAACAAATCCTGCAGACAATTTGGATGTCATTGCACAAGGTAACCGATTGGATAACTTGGAAACTAGCAATGAATATCCGGGTGACGAGAACATTGGGGATCACCAGGACAGGGAGGAGTATACCAGTGATGCAAGTTATGGTAGTGATGGTCCAGAAATTGAAATCATTGACAGTAATAAAGATAACTTGGAGGTGCAGACAGTTTCCCACAATGTATCAGTTAACCAATTGTCTTCCCCGGTTGATTCCATACTTGAGTCTCATGAGAGTCTTCCATCTGAACCTCTAAAAGAACTACCTAATCGAGTCACAAGAGGTAAACCCAAGGTGAACTATGAACCGATCCTTCACTCTAAAGTTAAATATTCTATGAATAACTATGTATCCTACCATAGACTGTCACAAGAAAAATAGCATTTGTACATCAATTATCCATTGTATCTATTCCTAACAATGTGCAGGAAGCCTTAGATGATTCTAGATGGAGGGAGGCAATGAATGAAGATATGAGAGCCCTTCAAAAGAACTCAATATGGGAAGTTGTTGACTTGCCGAAAAGGAAAATACCTGTTGGTTGTAGATGGGTCTTCACCATTAAATACAAAGTCGATGGAACTATTGAATGGTGCAAAGCAAGACTTGTCGCCAAGGGATATACTCAAACATATGGAATCAATTATATGGAGACTTTTTCACCAGTGCCCAAAATTAATATTGTTCGTATTATACTATCTCTAGCAGTAAATCTCGGCTAGCCTCTACATCAGTTTGATGTAAAGAATGCATTTCTACACGGAACTCTCCAAAAAGAAATGTATATGGAATTGCCTCCTGGCTGTAAACAGCAAGCTGAAGGTAATAAACAGGTCTGTAGGTTGAGAAAATCCTTATATGGCTTAAAACAGTCTCCTAGAGCGTGGTTTGGAAGGTTCATAAATTTTATGAAGACAGTTGGTTACACATAAAGTAACTCAGATCACACTTTATTCTTAAAACATAACGAAAAACAAATCACAACTCTCATTGTGTACATTGATGATATGATAGTGACTGGAAATGACCCTGCAGAAAGGAAAAGACTACAACAGCATCTTGCCCGTGAATTTGAGATGAAAGATCTTGGAGAATTGAAGTATTTCCTTGGAATTGAAGTGTCAAGATCAAATAAAGGTATTTTTCTATCACAAAGAAAATATGCCTTAGACTTACTAAGTGAAACTGGTATGACAACATGCAGTCCAGCTAGCACTCCTATGGAAGAAAACCTTAAACTACATGGTGATTCAAATCAAATTCCTACTAACAAGGAACGCTATCAGAGGCTGGTTGGAAGATTAATGTATCTTGCACATACTCGACCTGATTTAGCTTATGCATTAAGTGTGGTCAGTCAATTTATGCACTCCCCAAGCGAAGAACATATGAATGTTGTCATCCGAATCTTACATTACTTAAAGTCATCTCCAGGAAAAGGAATTTTATTCACGAAAGGACACAATTTGTATATTTATGGCTATTTGGATATTCACGGCTATACAGATGTTGATTGGGCTGGGTCGATTCAAGATCAATATTCTACATCAGGCTATTTCACATTTGTAGGAGGAAACTTGGTTACATGATGAAGTAAAAAACAAGAGGTAGTTGCTAGATCCAGTGCTGAAGCTGAATATAGAGGAATGGCTAAAGCTATATGTGAATTGTTGTGGATTAGAAATCTAATGCTAGACTTACAGATCAAGCCAGTCAACCCTATGAAGTTATACTGTGATAACAAGGCAGCATGTGATATTACTCATAATCCTGTCCAACATGATCGCACAAAACATGTTGAAGTTGATAGGCATTTTATCAAAGAGAAACTGGAAGAAAAATTAATTGAAGTTCCTCATGTTCGATCTCAAGATCAGCTTGCTAATGTGCTAACCAAGGCACTGTCAAACCAAGCGTTTAATGACCGTCTCAACAAACTAGGGATGAGCGACATCTATGCACCAACTTGAGGGGGAGTGTTGATAAGTCTGAGCAATTATCTCCAAGTTGAAATTCCAGTATTTGAGTCCTATTGTATCTCTAATGTTAGCTGTAAAATATATCCTAGAATCCCCGTAAATATGTGATTGTATCCTAATAGAAATAGCCTTCCATATATAAGTCCGAAACTATATGATCAGGAAAAGAGAGCCTTTGTAAAGTTGGTTATATATACTGTGCTTGTAACATAGAAAGTAAGCTGAATAAAAGCAATTGAATCCCTTCACGTATTCTGCATATTTCTTGACTGGATTGTCGATGAGGAAGGAAGATTTAACTTGTAAGAAACTTCTCTAATCTTCTCGATAATTGTATATGGACCACAATACTTAGCTGATAACTTGTGTTGGTTGTGCTGTGGTACTGACTTTTGCATGGAGGGCTGTAGTTTTAAAGTCTTCTACTTCAAAAACTCTGTCACTTCTCGTTCTGTCTGCTAATTGCCTCACTTGTTTTTGTTGTTTCTTCCGATAAAATACATTACCAGTCTTTTGTTGCCGTGACTGTAGAACCTGAGTGACCCCTTAAAGCAATATCATGATAGATGGCTATTAACATGTTTTATAGCACAAGATTATTACCCGCCCCCAGTTTGCGCCTTCTGATTAGATGACCCTAACTCCACTTATAATGAGGATGTGTAGCAGTCCTAGATAATAGACTTCGCCTTGGTATACCTTTCCCATGACTTGATGTCTGAAAGTAAGTGAAAACTATGAATAAAGCTAGTGCATTGAGCTCATTGCTGGGTATTCTTGAGAGAGCATTAACGACTATGTTTTCCTCCCCCTTCCTGAATTTAATTTCGTAATCGAACCCTAGCAGTTTAGTCCGCCACAACTTTTGGGATGGAGAGGTTGGATTGAATCGGTTAATGAGATAAACTTGTCTCTAAATTTTTACTCGTGAGATGGATGGTGAAAATTGTACTAGATATTCTTGTTAGCCGTCTGCTCCGCATATACCAATTCCCATGACAAATTCACAATGTTAGTTATGGTGTCACAGCAATAGGATCTTTTAGGGTAGCATGTCCTTTCTCTTCTGAGAAACTGCAAAGCTTAAGGAGAAGGAAAAGTACTCCAAGTCCAAGGTTCGTTATACCAGTACTGTATAATCTAGGAATACATTGAAAAGGAAGAAAGAGGTTTTGGGTCTTAAAGAACAGGTAGGCTCGTAGGCCTCATAGCCCCCTTCTCTTGTACACGGAAGTGATTAAACCAATCTTTTCCTATTCATAAAGCTTCTTACTATATAAATGCAGCACACAACATGCTCTTGCCCAATTTGTGAGGTGACTCACACTCCTTGCCTACCAACAAGGACAGATGAAAAGTCGGGTCCTTTTTAGATAGGGTTTGCCTGTGACAAGTGACAACGATGTTAGTACTAAGTGCTCAACCTTTTTCTCAACGTGGGTGCAGTAGTGTGCTGTTAAAAGCTGGAAGTAGTTTGATCTGATTGGAGACAGCTATCACGGAGCAAATATTGGATAATTTGCCTTGAATTTGCACCTTGTTGGCCTGCCCTTTGCTGTGTTTGTCATTCATTTATGCAGGGCTTTGAGCTTGACTTTCCAAAAAGTTAGCATGGAACTCTTGTTGGGTTGGTTCGCTAGCTATCCATCCCTAGTGTTGTGCCACTACTGTCAATTCTTTAGTGTCGATTCCCATGGGTAGTTGCCTTGAAAATGAAACCTTGCTTTCCGTTTACAAGGAGAAATGGAGTGTTTCTTGGTCCCAAACACCATGTTTAGTCCTTGGAACTGCTGGTCAGAGTCGAGATCAAAAGGCAGATTGGTAAATAGATATCTCTCTTCAGCATTTTCTTGACAAGTTAAGATCGATGTCAATGCTGATATATTTCTTGCTAAAGACTTTGTTTATGCGGACACCGAATATTGGTCAGCAGTGGACATTGGACTGATGGTGTTTAGTCTTGTTTTGAGTCCAAGAAAATAGCCGGCTGAGCTGCCTAACTCGGTCCCGTCCTCGCCACTTTCAAACCTTAGAAGGCCGGCCACATCCAACTTTGAATACAATATGATCTTACCTTGTCAAAGGGAAAGGAAAGTAAAAGCAAAAACAACGAACACCAAGATTCAGGAATAGGGTTCATTCAACACGGATTTGGTTAGAACTTATGAGATTGGAAAGGAATTTCACCAAGCTTTGACATTCAGCGTCGTAAATCATAATCAAGGGAAGGTCCCATTTGGGGCAAAATCCTTGACAATCAGAGCATGTAATGACGTTGTTATCGATTTGGCAGCACTTGAATTTAGGGCAAAGCTGGGGGATGACAGCTAGTGACGAGTCCTCGCAGTTGGAACCGAAGCACAAGTTACAGGGAAAGATAAAGGGTGAGAGAGAAAGGGGAAGAATTGGGCAAGCAAGCAACCGAGAAAGGGACGAGAATAAATCCATATCTTACCTAACAATGGTGTCATGCTCCATACCTAATAATATTTTGTTTTGCATTAGTGCCTGAGCCTGAGATTGCATCAAGGTCGTGTCTCCCAATATATTTATCTGGTGGATTGCATAGCATTTAGGCAATCACAAGAGTGCTTGGATAAAAAGGTGTCTTTATTAAATGAAGCATGGGCTTCGCATGTAGGTTAGGCCTAATCGTGAGTTGCCCTCCCTACCAGTTGACGCTCGTCCCTGCGTGGAGTTTGCCTATCACGGAGTGTGGAGACATGCTAGCTAGGTTGTCTACAACACCCACACACGCACATGTATTTTCTACTTTTAAGAGCATTTTGGATTTTTAAAAAAAAAGAATTTTAGCATGAGCCATCACGGTGTGTGATGTTGATGAATAAAATTTAGATAAACATGTTTGGATTTGAAAATTGATCTAGAAATCATGTGTGTTTTGGTGGTGGTTGTGGAATATGTTTGGATCATGTTGTCTTTGTGCAATTTGAGTGCGTGGATTGAGCAAGTGAGTGACGTTGTGTACGGACGTAATAATATAAAGACGAGCTCAATGTCAAAAAAACTCATTCTAGTTTGCATAAAATGCTTGATGGAATGCTATTTGCAAAATTGAAGGCCAATTTGACATTAGTTTTTGTAGAAAATCTGAAAGGAACAAAAAAGAGACATAAAAAACATATTTTATCTTTTCTTATTATTTAAAAATAATTCCATTTATGGTTGAGAGCATACATAGTCGGTTTTTGACAAAAATACCTTTTAAAATATTTTTTAATTATTTTTTATGTATGTCTGACAAGAAGATCTTGAACAATATTCATTTCGTACTTGAGATCTTTTGTTAAGCAGGAGTAACCTACATTTTTATTGGTAAAGTTAAATAAAATTAAATTGTTCTCTCATGTAAATTTTAAAAAAAGAAAAAAAGTATTGTTTTCTAGTGCTGAAGCTTAGCGTGCGGGGGAGAACAAGGTTTAGATTGACTCTTCAAGAATCGAAATGTATAATTTAAAGGAGGTTTTTTGGATGATTTCTAATAAAATAAGTAAAGTGTAAAGCTTAAGTATACATGCTATCTCTTGCTTCTTGATCATACAACAGTTCTCAATGTGAACAAGGACCACGTCACGTACATGTGTAGAGGACATCATGTTGTGGACCAAATCATGAAATTACAAATCGAATAAATTGTAAATTAATGGAATGAAATAAGCAAATATTGGTGAGTATATGACAAAATGAATGTCAGGAATATGCTAAAAAGGTGTTTGCTATAGTAATAATAATTAATTTTTAAAGTATTTTTTTTGCTAAGAAATATATCAAAATAAATTTTTTTTTATTTTTTAAAAATTATTTTTGATATCAAATTTATTAATACATTAAAATGATTTGAAAATATAAAAAATTATTAATTTAAAATTAAAAATATAAAATATTTTAAAAATATAAAAACAAATAATTTTTAAATTCAAACAAGTTTGATGGATTAATTTGAGGCTCGAATAATAAAAAATTAGATATTATAAAAATCAAGCTTCTCTTACAGTAAGATTTTAGGGATTATTTTAAATTCAGGGTGGGTGGTGGCTACCTTTTACAATAAGATTAATAAAAAAAAACGACTAATTCAATTGTAGTTAAGCTTGAGAAATTACATTCATCGAACAGGTCCAACTACAATATTTTTTTATCCCATTAGATTTGATTGGAATATATTCACACCTGTATAAGGTTGTTAAAAATATTTTTTTTGATATGACACGAAATATATAATATAAACTCGAATCGTAAAATCATAAGAAAAATATTTTAACTAATTATATATTGACAATTTCAGTCAAGCAGTAAATAATAATATAACACAATTAAAATAAAAATGAAATAAAAATACAAGTATCCAAATACCTTGAAATATATAATTCAAATAAAATTTCATTTATGGTTTAAATAACTTAAAAATACAAAAAGAAAAAAAAAAGATTGAACAACTATATTTTATTAATAGAGTTTCAGAATATTTTCTAGATGACTGATCTTGAAACATACTGCAGACAACTAGTGAGATGATACAATATTCTAAGGTATATCACAAACTTCAAAAAAAAAAAATAGAGACCAATACAATGAACCCGTGACAACAAGAACGAAAACATACAAAATGACATCAATTTAATTTCATGCCACCTCACCTTCCATTTTTTTTTATGTTAGTAACAATTTCTAAAAATAATGTCTAAATATCCCACCAAGCAAGACATGTATTTCAAGTTTTCTCTGAGTTTTTGTCGTCTCTCTTTAAAGTTAACAAATGGTTAGTCTAAAACACAATATTTCTCTCTATATAAGTATTCTTATCTTTTATTTTACTCATTTGATTCATCACCATCTACCTCTATCTTTGCATGGTTTCGATCCTTCGATCATGTCTTCCCAACCTAAAATACAGCATAAGACTTTCCCATACCCAAGATCCTCTAATGCTGGTGTTAGTCTACTAAGATTGAAAATTTGAGATTTGGAGCAACGGGGAAAGAGAAAACTGAAGAGTGGGGACTATGTAGTGGAGTGTCAGGGGATTTGGACAAGAAGGTAGAAATTTTTTTAACTTTTACAGGTTAAAACTCGAAATTGGTCAAAATCGGTCAAACTCGTAAAATTGGTTTGACCGATTTTGAGTTTTAACCTAATTTGACATGTTTTACTGATTTTAACCGAGTTTGTCCGAGTTTGACCGATTTCGAGTTTTAACCCAATTTGACATGTTTTATACATGTTAACTTGTAAAATTATAAAATTTTAAGAGTCAACTCGCGATTTTAACAACCTTGTACCTGTATATTGTAACCATTAATTGACTCAACTCGACTCAAACTGACCAACCCGGTCAGTAGCCACCCTGGCTAAAAGCTGCACATAGGCACCTTGCAAGCTGAAAGTTTTCTATAGCATGAAAAGAAATAAGAACCATTTATTAAAAAAGGAAAGGTTGATTGGTCTCCGTCCCTCTCCATGGATCAAGGTTCACGGGAAGGAGAGCGGCCTGCATTATTATTTGATACTGACGCCGACCAGAAAGTGAAGACAAGGAAGCAAAATATTAAAGAAAAGAAGAAGAAGAAAAAGAAGACAGGAGTAGCTGAAGTTTAGCGTGTTGACGGTGGAGTCAAACCTGCTCGGCAGATCTCACAGACACCCAAAATGCAGAACCAAAAACATTGAGTCAAGTTAAAGCGACTCTTCTATGCACCGCACCCCAATCGATGATCAAGGAGATACTTGTAAAATGGCTCTTTTATTTTTATGTTTCTAAAATATTTTTAAAAAAAAATTGATTTTTTAATTTTTTTTAATTTTAAATTGAAGTTTTTGGTATTTCCATATTGTTTTTACATTATAAAAATATTTTTTAAAAATTAATTTTTATTTTATTTTTTTACTTCAAATTAATTTTTTCGATATTATTTGATGTGTTGATATGAAAAATAATTTTTTTAAAAAATAAAAAATATATAATTTTAATATATTTTTTTTAAAAAAATCACCGTTATATTTTCAAATCCCCTTAAATCAGTCCCAACATCATGACTTTTTGCCAAACTACTGAATTGATTAGTAAGGAAATGTAAATTTAATCTCGCGTGTAAAAAATCCTCAAAAAATACACTGCCTTCCCTGTTACTATCAATGTCGTTATTAAATCAAGTATGATACGGTAGATCACCCATAATATAGGTGGCCTGCCTCTTAACCTAAGTTAGGTATAAGAAAAAAATTAATCCTTAATTAATTTTTGATCTAATTAATTTAATAAGTTAATTCCAATTAATCTTGTCCAAATTTAAATTGATATTTTTTAAAATAATATTATTTTGTATTTTTAAAAAGAAACTATTAATTTGAATTAATTCATCTATTTTATTCTTAATTTAAATTTTATATCGAGTTAATTTTAAATTAAATTTAATAATTATAGTTATAAGATCTAGGTAGTAATCCAATGTCGTTTTTGATAAAACTGAATTCAGCACATGTGAAATGAAAATTAAAAAAATAAAAAATAAAAAGGGGTGAGTTAATCTCCGTGATTAAAAGATAAGAAGGAAATGATTGCTCTTTAGGCAACACAATCATTGAATTCAAGAGACATGAGAGTTTTTTCTTTCTTTTTCTTTTTCTTTTAATATCTCGGTAAGGTACGAATTCTTTTCTTAATAAAAAAATGCTGCGGTACCTTTTTTTATTATTATTTTTTTAGTATTGATTAATGTACAAGAAGCCCAGAAGGAAGCTTTTGGGTGAACTAGACCGGGCCCCATCCCGTGATAAATATTCGACTTTTGAGATGGATCAAGTCTTGGACTGTATAATAAAATATATATGCCCATTAAATTAAATAGGACCATGGCCCACGTTAGGGATACGAAATCATGGAAGAGCATTAATGATTTGTAATCTAAATACAAAAATCTTAACTAGAACAGTGCCATGAGATGTAATAGTAGAATTTCTTTTTTAAGATCTAAATCGCATGATAGTATTATGGGTTTGATTAAAATGGTTTTGAATGTAAAAGATAATAATATTTATGCCATAAAAAACTTTTCAATTCAATACAACAGCTAAAGTTCGAAGACTCTTGGTTCTTTTTTTTTTTTACTCTTTTCTTAATCTGACTTTTAAATTAAATTACATAGAAATTGTTTTAATATGACTGTGCATGTTTTTTTTTTTAAAAATCAAGTTAACTTTAATTTATATACTAAACTCATGACTCGTATTATAGATTTTTTAAAATCAAATTAATTTTTTATTTTATTTCATAATAAAAAATTATAAAAATTAATTAATTTTTAATTCAATACTAAATGATAAAACTCAATAAAAAACTTCACACTAATAAATGAAATTAAAAAAAAAACAAATAAAAAAAACATAAAGAGAAAATAAAGACTTTTATATATATATATAGTAATCAGGTTCATTATATACCTGAATAGTTAAATTAATCCCATGTGATTTAATTGTTTTGTTAGTAAAACATTCATAAGAACACTGGACGTCCTTAACAATGTTGTTTAGATAATCAGGTCAAGGAAAAATGCATTGTTTTAACTAGAGGTGTTCACGGTATGATTTGATCTAGTTTTAATTTAAAAATTTAATCGAACTAGAAAATAATATTTCTTATTAATATTATCTGGACCGAACTGAGAATTGATTCAAACCGAACTGATTTTGTTTGGGTCGGATCAGTTTTTTAGAATAAAAAACCAAAAAACTGGACCATGGTGTTTGGATAAGCTAATCTTCATCACCGAGCTAAATCAAAGAAAATTTTTTACGTCAAACATCAATCTGAGCTATTAATCACAACAATCACTTAAAAATTCAAGAAATTCAAGAAAAGCAACTAGCAACACAAAGTCTTTCACACAGGGCCTGGGTAGGGGAAAGGGGTGGGGCGGTTGGGAAGGCTGGAAAGAGAGAGGGGGGTGGTGGATGGGAAAGAACCATTGAAAGTGATTTAAGGTCAGTGATGGTTTTTTTTCTAGTTTTTTTTTTAAAAACTAGTTTGATTTGGTCCGATTTAATCAATTTAAGCTTTTCTAAAATGGAATCGAACCAAACCGGGTAGTTTTTTTAATTTTTTAATTGATTTATTCAGGGTTTTTTATAGGTTATGTTTTTTTTGTTAATTTTTTTTTAATTTTTTCCAGTTTAATCAGTTGATTGGTTTTTTTAAACACTTATAATTTTAACTAGTCCTACTTCCACCGAAAGGCAGGTTTATTTTAAGAGTTATTTAAAAAAAAGATAAAGAAAAAAAGATTAATCAACCCAGACGCGGATAACATGCTTAAAATCTGATTGAGAAATAAAAACTCAACTTAATGCATGCAAAGTGGCTTAAGAAAAAATCTATAAAATATATGAGATGATAGATTTGTTTCGAGTTAATTATACCTAGATCCTTGTAACTAGACCACATAGTTCGAAAATATCATATGATTGATATATTACAAATTTTTTAATTTTTAAATAATAATTTTGAAGTTTACCTACCTCTTTTAATTTCTTAAATTTAAACAGCAAGACTAATATTTAAAGAATTATTCCTTTAAATACATCAAATCAATATAAAAATATATTTAAAAAATGGTGGAGGAAAGAAATTTTCTTCGTGGTCACATTCAAACCGAGGATATCTTCTTGAAAGAAATTAAAATTCTTAATTATATAAGAACATGGTACCTATTCATGAAACATAAAAAAAGTTTATTTATAAAAAAAGACAAGATAAACAATACTGACTAAGCATCCATCAAAGTCAAGGTCGGCTGCCAAATGACATCGTTTTCATTTTATTTTCATACAATAAGATTCGGAAACATCATTTCAGTCTCATAGTCTATAAACTTGCTTTTATAATATCCCACGGTCGCAATAATTCTGTTTAGGCCATTTCATACAAATAAAATATTTAGTGTCTTTATATTATTACATATAAAGTATTTTTTAAAAATATATTAAAATATTTTTAAATAAAAAATATTCCTTATCCTCCCGAGATACAAGAGGTTGTAAATTTAGTGCAGCGGACATGTTTATTTTATTAATATTGGTGTTAGGAACAGATTGAATGTATCTTGATTGATTTCACGGGTCTTAAAATTAACAATTATATAAATTTTTAATAATTATAAAAAAACCTAAACTTGTAATTACTAAAAAACTAACTTAATCTCTAATTATTTAAGTTACTATTAAGAATTAATAAATATATATATATATATATATAAAAAAAGGATTTGAACTTATTTTTGAAATTTTTTTTATTTTATTAATATAAATATTCAAATCAACTTAAATATATCTTTATTTAAAAAACAATCTAACTTTAATAACTCTAGAATTATACCTTTAATAACTCTTAAAAACATATGTACTCATGACTTAAAAAACAACTTCAATCGGTTAAGCTACACTTAGAATTAATAAATAGAGTTTTTTTTTTTTTTTTTTCTCGGCTTGTGGAGACGAGCCAACCCCAAAATGAAGAATCCAATGAGTCAACAAGCAAATCCCTTACATGTGCTGCAATTCAACTTTTTAAAGTTAATTTCAGGACCCACTGACTCAACCTTTCTAGATTGCATGATTAGTTGTCAGACTGCTAACCCACGAATACGGGCCGTCTGATATGGACGTAGGGCATAATGGTTGGAAACCCAGGGGAGCTGTCTCACCCATCTTGTGGGTCCTTGCCTAGAGAGTTTGGTGGGCCATTTATATAAACCTGGAGGGCCCTACAAGTCCCATCATCATGACGTGCTCTTCCTTAATCCAATCAACGTCCTAGCATAATCTTAGCTTTCACACTGGAGTATTTAGCGAACAACAGCTACAGTCTTTCTGGCAGGATTAAAAGCTCTTTTTCATTCCCACGCAAAGTGCTTGACGTGGCATTCAAATGTCCTAGACTCCTAGTGCTCGAGACTGCAAAATTACCTTCGTCACCTCGGCTGCTGTCATTTATGAAGTCTTGATCAAAGGATATTTTTCTTACCACACCAAACCAGTTCCAAGGAAGCTTTAACATGCATGTCCTAATTAACTTTCATAAAAAAAAAATATATAAAAAAAACAACAAATACCTGATTCTAATTCCTATTTCCCTAAGTGGTGTGATGGCATATTTTTTTCTTCATGAGCTGGTGAATTTTTAGAAACAAAAGCATAATCTTCTCTTTAAAAAAGTGAATTTCTAGAGAGAAAAAAAAAAAGAAAGAAAAAACACCAGTAGCATAGAGGAGATAAATTGTCAGATGGATTAGCTTCTCTACCGAGCTAGCTATAAACCAGATCAATTCGGGAAACAGATACAAAAATGTCGCAATCTCCTTTTTCATAACCACTGGCACATATTTCTTAATCACAATTAATTTGTTAGTTTACTTCCATTAATTTAGTTGACAATGGAGGCCAAAAATCCATGGCTTTAGCTCAGTGACAGTGAGTGAATTTATTTCCTTTATCATCATTTCCAGTTTAATTCCCAGACAAGATTGCATAATTCTATTTGTTTTTGCTAAATTACATTAGTCCAAAAATGCATGGTAAATTCTGAATAGAAAAGTTGGCGCAGGTAATCCATATGGCTAACATGGGAAGAAAAGAAAAGAAAAAATTACGAGCACTAATACTGATTTTATTTTCTGTGTTTTTGCTATTGGGATTTGGAGATCCCAGAACCAATCTGCCCCAACACAATCGATTTGGAGATCCCAGAACCAATCTGCCCCAACACAATCTATCACAGTCAAGAAAAGTCCAAAATTCCTTTGGATTTGGACAAGAAAGCTTTTGTTGCCAAATAAAATGTTGAGCAACAGTTGAAGGCACTAAAAAAGCGAAAGAAACTAGCCAGCCAAGCGCACCTCCACCACCACCCTCCACTCCCTTCCCTAGAGAGAAAAGCTAACACCAGCACACAGCACACAGCACACAGAACACAGCACACATATACACACAGTCACGCATATATTTATTGAGAGAGAGAGAGAGAGAGAGGTGCAAACTTTGCATTCATATCCAGAGGTTTGAGGGAGATTAAATGAGGGCATGCCTTGTCGGCCATTAGAGCTTCAAGTAGTAGCTCGGGCCCGACCCTTTTTAATTCATGAAAAGACTTAACATTTTAACTGTTCTTGCTTCAATATCTGAATAGAAAACCATAAAAGATCTCTCCCTTTTCCTTTCGCTTTTTTTTTTTTTTTGGAAAGGAAATAAGAAAGACAGTGAGAGAAGGAAGAAAGGTAACTTTTTTGGTTACAAAATCCTAGGCCTATAGATCCAAAGATCCCACCATACCATTTTATGCTAAAAGGTGAACTGGGTTGCCTTTGGTTTTGTCTGTTGGTTCATGAATTCCATGTTTCTTTTAGCTTTATGGTCTCAAGGAGTTGCAGTGAAGCGGTGCAGTTGTTGCCTTACAATCTCTTCTTTGACGAATGATTGGTTATCTGGCTTTAACAGGCATGTCACTCTTTTTTCAAATGTTGGCTTATTCTCTCTATTGATTTGTTTGCATAAAGTGGTTTCGTTGGTTGTCTGATATGTGAATTCCAGCAGAAATGGCCTCTTTAATATCTTGGGTTTCTAAATTTAGAGTTGTTGTCCTAGTTCTTTATTTCTTCTAAATGAATACTGTTGCTTCTGTGTTTGTCCCGGGCAAGGATTTCTTTTAACTGTTTAGTTGATTAAATTTCCAGGTTCTAAAAAGTTCTGTAAACTAAAATTCGATATTAAGATGTTCAACAAAGCAATTTCATAGGTAGTGTGTCACTGTATCATAGCTCTTGAATTACTAGAATACTGAAATGATTGGTGTTTCTTGTAATAATTTCTGTCTCTCAATCATATTTACAGCTGAATTCCTTATATAGGGAGAAAGGCTTGTTAAAACAGTTTCTTATTATAAAAGAATTACTAGAATCATTTTGGAGTTCCAATTCTTCTTACAGTTGTAAAATGTCGCACTATTTGGTTGATTTTTGTCATAGATATGGTTCATTTGACAATTGTGATCAAAGTTTCTAACGTAGCGCTGGATATGCAGGTGTTTAAATTATGATATATGCTGAAATTTCAATAAAGCGGAGGGATATCAAAATGTCAGCACATTTCAGATCAAAGAGAGTATTTGAATTGAGGCTTGCTGGAATTTTGCTCGTTTCCATCCTATTGATATGTACAACAGAGGCGTTGAATTCTGAGGGGCAACGCCTCCTAGAGTTAAAGAATAGCCTCCATGACGAGTTCAGTCATCTGCAGAATTGGAAGTCCACTGACCAGACACCATGCAGCTGGACTGGTGTGAATTGCACTTCAGGTTATGAGCCTGTAGTCTGGTCCCTTAATATGAGCTCAATGAATCTTTCTGGGACTCTGAGCCCCAGTATTGGTGGTTTGGTCAACCTGCAATATTTTGATCTTTCTTACAATGTGATCACCGGAGATATACCTAAAGCTATTGGAAATTGTTCACTGTTGCAATTACTTTATTTGAATAACAATCAGTTGAGTGGGGAAATTCCTGCTGAACTGGGTGAATTGTCTTTTCTTGAACGTTTGAATATATGCAACAACAGGATATCCGGTTCACTTCCAGAGGAGCTTGGGAGATTATCTTCATTGGTTGAGCTTGTGGCTTATACCAACAAGCTGACTGGTCCGTTGCCTCATTCTATAGGTAATCTCAAGAACCTGAAAACCATCCGTGCAGGGCAGAATGAAATTTCTGGTAGTTTTCCTTCTGAAATAAGTGGATGTCAGAGCTTGAAATTGCTTGGTCTTGCCCAAAATAAAATAGGAGGGGAGCTGCCGAAGGAATTTGGGATGCTTGGAAACTTGACTGAAGTGATTTTATGGGAGAACCAGATCTCAGGGTTTATACCAAAGGAGCTAGGGAACTGTACAAACCTTGAGACACTTGCTCTATATTCAAATGCTCTTACTGGACCAATACCAAAGGAAATTGGGAACCTGAGGTTTCTGAAGAAGCTGTACCTCTATCGGAATGGGTTGAATGGAACTATTCCAAGGGAAATTGGGAACCTTTCCATGGCAGCAGAAATTGATTTCTCAGAGAATTTTTTGACTGGTGAGATCCCAACTGAGTTCAGCAAGATAAAGGGTCTTCGACTTTTGTACCTCTTCCAGAACCAGCTTACAAGTGTCATACCAAAAGAGCTTAGTAGCTTGAGGAACTTGACTAAGCTTGACCTCTCAATCAATTACCTCACTGGTCCTATTCCTTCCGGGTTTCAATATTTGACTGAAATGCTCCAGTTACAGCTTTTTGACAACCACTTGAGTGGTGGCATTCCTCAGGGGTTTGGACTTCATAGCCGACTCTGGGTGGTTGATTTTTCAGATAATAATCTGACTGGAAGAATACCTCCTCATATATGTCAACTTTCAAACCTGATTTTGCTGAATCTTGACTCTAACAGGTTATATGGAAATATCCCGACTGGGGTCCTGAACTGCCAAACATTGGTACAACTTCGTCTTGTTGGAAATAATTTTACTGGTGGATTTCCTTCAGAGTTGTGCAAATTGGTGAACCTTTCTGCTATTGAACTGGACCAGAACAGTTTTACTGGTCCGGTTCCACCAGAGATTGGAAACTGCCGAAGTTTGCAAAGACTTCATATTGCAAACAATTACTTTACTTCGGAGTTGCCGAAGGAAATAGGTAATTTGTTTCACCTTGTGACTTTTAATGCATCATCAAATTTGCTCACGGGAAGGATTCCACCCGAAGTTGTTAACTGCAAGATGCTCCAACGACTTGATCTTAGCCACAACAACTTTTCTGATGCTTTACCAGATGGGTTTGGAACTCTTCTTCAACTGGAGCTTCTCAGGCTTTCAGAAAATAAATTCTCCGGAAATATACCTCCGGCATTAGGAAATCTCTCCCATTTGACTGAATTGCAGATGGGCGGCAACTCATTTTCTGGTCAAATTCCTCCAGCTTTGGGCTCGCTTTCAAGCTTGCAGATTGCAATGAATCTCAGTTATAACAATCTTTCTGGCAGCATACCACCAGAGCTTGGTAATCTTAATTTACTGGAATTTCTCCTGCTCAATAACAACCATTTGAATGGTGAGATTCCCATAACATTTGAAAATCTGTCAAGTTTACTGGGATGCAACTTCTCATACAATGAACTCATTGGACCTTTGCCTTCCATACCACTATTTCAGAACATGGCCACCAGCAGCTTTCTTGGAAACAAAGGGCTTTGTGGTGGGCCTCTTGGCTACTGCAGTGGAGATCCATCTTCTGGTTCTGTTGTACAAAAAAATTTGGATGCTTCTCGAGGTAGGATCATCACAATTGTTGCAGCCATTGTCGGTGGGGTTTCTCTCGTTCTGATTATAGTGATACTGTATTTCATGAGACGTCCCACCGAGACAGCTCCTTCCATACATGATCAGGAGAATCCATCTACAGAATCAGATATCTACTTTCCTCTAAAAGACGGATTAACTTTCCAAGATCTAGTTGAGGCCACCAACAATTTTCATGATAGCTATGTTCTTGGAAGGGGAGCATGTGGAACAGTCTACAAGGCAGTTATGCGTTCTGGGAAGATCATTGCCGTGAAAAAGCTTGCATCTAACAGGGAGGGGAGTGATATTGAGAATAGTTTTCGGGCTGAGATTCTGACTCTTGGAAAGATTAGGCACCGAAACATAGTGAAACTTCATGGGTTTTGCTATCATGAAGGTTCGAATCTGCTTCTTTACGAGTACATGGCTAGGGGTAGCTTGGGAGAACTGCTTCATGAGCCTTCTTGTGGCTTGGAATGGCCCACTCGGTTCTTGGTCGCTCTTGGAGCTGCTGAAGGGCTTGCTTATTTACATCACGACTGCAAACCAAGAATTATTCACCGTGATATAAAGTCGAATAATATTCTACTTGATGATAACTTTGAAGCCCATGTAGGTGATTTTGGTTTGGCGAAAGTTATTGACATGCCACAGTCCAAATCAATGTCAGCTGTTGCAGGATCATATGGGTATATTGCACCAGGTGAGCCTTCCTCGTTAGATTCAATAAAATTATCGTGCTTCTGTTTATGATTATTTTATTCCTTATCAAGGTCGTATAATAATTTATTTTCTTTATATTTCTCTGCTGCTGAATCACTCGGGCACTTCGAACATGGGAGATAGTGTGGTTAGATAAAAGTGTGAAGAAAGCTTTAATTTCTACTGTAATATGATTTTAATTATATCTGCATGCCATCTGCTTAAAATAGTCAGTGAGCAACATAGTCGAATTCATTGGATATTTAGGTTAGGGATAAAGTAATAGTGCATTGTACATATAAATAGTGTTTTTTTTTTTTTTTCATTTTGGGCATTCAACTTTATTTCTTTGCAATCTTGTCCTTTCAAACTGGCCAAGCGTAGCAATGTCTGACTCTTTTCTTTCTTCTTTCTATTTTCTCATTTTTATTTATTCAAATTTTAATTAATAGCCTCTCTTTTGTTTTTAAAATTGTTTATTTATTTATTTTTAAATAATAATTAATTTTTTAATTACATAATACTTAAGAAAAAATTATTATAATTTATCTTTAAATTCTTCCTCTTATATTTTATATAAATAAGTTGTCTTTGCATAAGACATTTATAAAACCAACAATCATTTGTTATTGGCAACTTGAATTAACCTTTAAGATAAAATAAATAAAAATGTATAAAATTAAAAAGATAGCCATCTATCTTTTGTTTTTTCTAGGGAGACTAGCTCCCTTATTTAATTAGTGTTAATAACTGGTTTTTAACACTGGTTTTTGATTTGTTAGTTCATATATTTTTTAAAAAAATTATTTTACTAAGTGTAAACACCATCCTTCCATTTCTTAATTAAAAAAATTATGATATCTAAGAACATATCCATAACTTCTATTTCTTAATTAAAAAAATTATGATATCTAAAAACATATTCATAGCGCTGGCACATTCTTCTCTTATGTTAAAAATTAACTTGGAATCCTCCGCAACAAAGTGAGATTTATAGGATTGGTTACTGCCAAATTTATGTGCTTGCAACTTATTTGTGGTTCCCGTCTCATTGCAGAATATGCATACACCATGAAGGTGACGGAAAAATGTGACATCTATAGTTATGGAGTTGTTCTATTGGAGTTGCTAACCGGAAAAACTCCAGTACAGCCACTAGATCAAGGAGGTGATCTTGTCACGTGGGCAAGACAATATGTTCGGGAGCATTCATTGACACCTGGGATACTTGATGAACGATTGGACCTTGAAGACCGAAGCACTGTTGCTCACATGATCTATGTCTTGAGAATTGCTCTACTCTGCACAAGTATGTCGCCTTCTGATCGGCCATCAATGCGGGAAGTTGTGCTGATGCTTATCGAGTCTAATGAGAGAGAAGGTAACCTTACTCTGTCTTCGACTTATGTTTTCCCGTTGAAAGATGATGCTTCACGAAAATAGGTGACCGTTTCCCAGATTTTATTAACAGATGATTTCTTTCTTGGTGCTTATTCTTCCTCGAATCATTTGCAAGATAAGAAAAAATCATTAAATGGCTTAATGTTACTCTCAAATTCTGTATTTCGTCTTGCAATTAGTTCAGTTACAACAATCCTGTACAGATATAAGCTTCCCACCATACATGTATTTTACACATTCTGATGTAATAAATAACTCATCGGGCTCCAGTTCCTGTTATTTCTTCTGTCTAGCTAGCCATTTTGCTGAAAAGTCTTGCGTACTGTTCTTCTCTTATCCCGTTTTATTATAATTTATTTACATAACTTGCTGATGGTGTTGGTTGCTATGGTGAGATCGTGATGTCCCTTTCGAAAAGGGTTTCTCCCTTGTGAACTAAAATTTTTTTTTGGGGGGGGGGGCCCTGCTTGCCCCCCTCCTTCCGCCCTGAAAAATCTCACTTAATATCCTCTCTCTCTCTCTCTCTCTCTCTCTCTCTATATATATATATATATATATATATATATATAGGATAATTAAGTATGAATGAGGTTTTTTATTCTACAAAAATAAGTTTTTTTTATTGTAATTAAGTGAGATTTTTCAATTTGATTTTTTTAAAAATTAATTTACGTACCCTGTAAATATAAATTCATTACTTTGCACAACAAATTTTGTAGCCGGTCAAAAACAAAAATATAAATATAAATTATAAGTAAAAATTTTCAATAAAAAAATTGAAGCAGAGCCATCAATTAATTTATTTTTTATTAAATAAAACAAGGTAATTTAAATTTATAATATATTTTTATTTTGTTTTGAGATGTTTGTTAATAATTTGATGAGGTTTTTTTTTATATATATATAATTCTACCATTTTTTCTTAATTTTTTTTCTTAGATCTGCTAATTTTACCAATTATTTTTTGAATTCTTTTTATAGTGTTTTTTTAATTAATTAGATATATTTCATTTGTTTGTTTTAATTATACTTTGATTTTTTTTATGTTTTGTTTTTAGCAGAATCATCAAAATTATCAATTTTTTCTCATGATATATATTTTGATTTTAGGTTGAACCATAAACAAAATAAAAAGAATTTGATTTTTTTTCAAAAAAAATATTAATAACTCGCAGCATAGTGAACCAACTCCAATGTATAATATTAAAGTTATGATTGAGCAACTCCAATGCGCCTCAGTTTACAAAGAACCCGCGTTGATTAGTGAGAATAGTTCTTTATTATTTTTTGCTTTATTTCAAAATTTATCAAACATAAATAATGCTTTGTTTTAGCTAATATTTCTTATATACTTTGTATGTTTATATTTGATAGATATAAAGACCAACATTAAAGTGATGAATATATTATGAAGATGAAATTAACTTCGTTGCTTTGACTCAATTTAGTATTTCTTCAAACCTTTTACATCATACAAAGATCATTATATGTTTATAGTAAGTTATTTGAATAAAATTAAATTATACAGGGTTTTTTACCATTCATATAAAATAAATATTATATTTTATTATATTAATTATGATTCCTTAATAAATAATTCTAGCTCCGTCCTGTGTTGAGCAGTCCTTGTAATCGTGCTGTAATGCTAAACGTGAGTTGGAGTCGATGAATCGAATTTCCTGTTTGAAATAAAAAACAACAGAAAACTGTCTCAATGAAACATCAAGTAGCGGAGATGTCAAGGGGAAAAAAAAGTTAGAAATTTACTCGGACTATGGGTTTCGAAGTTAAATTCTCAAGAATCCTCTGATAAATGATATAAACATCGTGCTTATAGGCAGATTAAAGACGTGAATTTAGTCTAAAATACTAACTTGAGTGCATATTTTAAAGCTAAACTAGTAAAAAAATTTCTGAAGTTAAAATCATTTGAGAATTAGTTTTTATACTCTCATGATCTCCCTTTTTTGAATATATATATATATATATATATATATATATATATATATATATATATATTTGAAATCAGGTTCTTTATAACTTTTTTCAAGATTTTCCCTACATTTGTTATATAAACTAATGAAATGATTTAAATACTTTCAACTTCAATCATTTTTAACCTCACTGATTAAATTTTTTTCTCATATAATTAATTTTAAATTTAAAAAATAAAATTTAATACCATAACTTTAATTTTCCATTCAGAAATTTTGGTTTTAAATTAAAAAAAAGAAGAAGAGATTTTAAGGTTACTAGTTTGTTTTGTTGAGACAAAGAAGAAAGGTTATTTTTTCCCCTTAAATTTGATATCAAAATTATGATATTAGATTTTAAGTTTATTTATTTTATTTTCAAAACATGTGAGAAGTTATCGACTAATTACTTATAAATTACTATACTACTCTAACTTTAATTTATGAATTGCATCAACAACAAGATGATATTTGAAACTTTTAATACCAATAAAAATAATTAATTCAAAACATCATGTCAACACAAGCAATTAAAATAAAATATAAAACACAAATTAAAAAACACATATAACATATTTAGATAATGTTTTGTTACTGTTTTATGATAAAAGTGTCAAGGATAACATGTTGCACTCTCCTTTTTATTTCAAAAGGATAGAAATTTAGCCTAAAGTTATTCTAAAAGTAGATTTATTTATGTTTTCATTTTCGACTCTCCAACTACATATTTATGTCTTTTTTGTTATAAAATATTAACTAAACATGATTTTAGATAGCGTTTAAAATTGTATTGGGATGGAAGAAATGAAGATAATGGGTACACAAAAGGTATGTTTATCTTTTCTTTGTATTTTAAAAGGATATGAATTTATTTCAAAACTATGGTCAGATTTATTTTTGTATCCTCGATTTCCCAATCTAAAACAATATTTCTATCCTCTCTCTATTATGAGATACTAACAAAATACAACCCTAATTTTTTTTTCCTGGTAGTGTAAATGAATTGGGGAAACAAAGTAATCCACATGTTATGACTTATTTTTTGAAGAATGTAAAATGATAATTTTTATTATTGAATTGTTAAAAGAATATTCTTCGTTTTCGTTTGTCTAAGTGCGGGCTCTGTGATTAATAGGGTAGAGACGTAGAGTTTTCACTTATGTGGATGATAAATAAACAATGCCTCTACATGGATTTTAAGTTTGGTTTTCACAGATATTTCTTAAAATTAAGTTGGCGCATTTATTTTTTGCTCTCGACGAATCCTTGCAGGAGCTGTATAACATAAATATAATGCTTTCTAGGAAAAAAAATGAAGGGACCATAGGCCCTCAAATCTCTGTTACCCTCCCACCCCTTTCACAGATAAAATATCTCAATTTATCTGTAGATTTGCAGAAACAAACGGCAAAAAAAAAAAAAAAAAAAACATAAAAATAGCAGTCAAGCAAGCAAATATTACTGCAATATCTTCCTTATTATTGATACTTTTTGTTATAAAATTTATCCAACTGGAGAGCTTCCATTACCACTGGTACTCCCGATTCCAGTGGGAGTCTCCTCTGCTAAAATAGAACCCGTCCTCCCTGACCGACCACATGCAATGTTTTCTGCATCTATTCTCGTCTCTCTTTGCATAAAATGCATCGATATGAGTTTGCTTTCCATTCCATTGCATATTGCAGAAAAACAACTTTCTTCTGAAGAAGTCAATATCTGCTTTAAAGTGAAACACCTGTTTCTGAGACAGGTACTTGATTCCGAGGTCTTTGGTTTTGTCCTTGCAGTGAACCATCAATGTCTTCGAGGGGTCACCAGGCAAGTCGTTAGTGATGTAAACATGGTGCCAAACCCAGAGAAAATCCTCATCAGCTGCAAATGATGATTGACTGGATATGAGGTAAAAGGCTGCAAGAACAAGCAGAAGATGGTGCGTAGCATTCATCTTGCAAAAGCAGTAATTGAGGGTGATGTGTTTTTTCTTGCCCTGTGACTTCCCCCATTTATAACAAGCACAAGGCCGAGACGAGTAACGGCTCATCAGCTTCAGTTGCTGCTAACGTTTTCATTAATTATTTGGTCAACTCAATTGAAATTTCTTAGGCTGTCCTGGATTCTATATTTAATACTGTCTACGTCACCATCAAACTGGATTCTCGACTGCATTTTACTCATTTAATTTTATCCCAATTTTGTTTCTCGGCTGCATTTACTCATTAACTCTATCCCAGTTTTAATTTATTTGTTGAGGATCACTGCTGTTTTGACAAGTGGCCCATACTACTTCAAAGGCATCATGACTTCGAGGCGTATTGGCAGTGTTTAATTTCATCCGTTTCAGTTTGAACGATAATATGATCATGTCAAAATTCAGAAAAAAAACAAATCACAGGTCAAATTTTCAAAATCTTGATTGAATTTTGATGCTCTAATACATAGTTTTCTTCAATAGCCAGCCTGGTCTGGATTCTAAATTTTAATAGGGTTATTTTTTTTAAAAAAAATAAAATAATATTGTTTAGTAAAAAAATAAAAATCAATAAATTGTAATCATATTTTTAACTAGGTTTTGTTAGATTATTGGGTTAACTTGCCGGACTAAAATCACACCAGGTTTTTATTTTATTTTATTTTATTTTAACTTGACTTGGTTCTAGTTCTGGATTAGTCGAATTTCAAGTTAATTTATTGGAGCGGACCAGATTTTAAAACTTGTATAATATAATGATCAAATTGTACAGATATTACTTTTATATTTTATATATGGGAAAAAAGAAAAAAAAATAAACTTTTTCGGGGAACGTGTATTTTTGTTGCTTGAAAATAATATATACACAGGGAGAGAGGCTCTTAGTTTCGAATACGAAAAGGAAATCTTTCCGATTGCAAACAAATTTTAAGACAAAGGGAGTAAATTGAATTACTTGAAAAGTAAAGGGACTTTAATATTGTATATAATAGTATAGAAAAATTTGAGAAAAAAACTAAAACACGTGGGTGTTTCCTGTAGCATAAATTAACTGTTTATCCTCTTATATTTTACTATAAAAAATTTACACAAAAAGTTTTATTTAGTCCTTATACTTTTAAAACAATAAATATCTAACATCTTAATATTTTTTCGATTAAATTTTGATATAAAAATTTATTTTTATTATTTTCTAGTTCCTAGTTTGAAAAAGAAAATAGAATGGTTACTGAATTTCAGAGAAAAGAAAAAAAAACTAAAACATTGCTGTGGCTAGATTCTAGAAAAATCAGATAACATATCGTTTGATTCTTTTATTTTTTAAAAAGAACCAAGGAGAATGACATGTTGTCCACTCCAAATAAAACAAAACAAAGGGCCTAGATGTGCTATTCCTAACAAAATGGATCTGGCAAGCTGGCTTGACTTGCTAGGCCCATCAACATCTAACATATCTCCTTTTTTTGTTATATGTATTTTTTAAACTAGTGCTTTTTTTTTATATATATATATTCTTTTCAAAATTATATTTTCCTTTATATTTAGATTAATATTCATTCTCTCTTTTATTTTGTTTATAAAACCTCTTTAAAATGATCATTTTTTTGTTATTTTATATGCATTTAATTTTTTAAATGGTTTTTTCGATTCATCTATAATCTTGTTTTAATCTTTTAAATAGATGAATTTTATTTTTAAAAATAAAAAAATATTTATTTTCAAATGATATTTCTAATATTTTTTTCTTTTTTATTTTATTTGGTCAATTTAATATGTGCGTATATGTTTATTATTATTTGAATGAATAAAAAAGTTATTTTAATTAAAAAATTTAGCAGACACAATCAGATAAATGATTTGTCTTGTAAGATTAAATATACTTATCTACAACTATCTCTTGATTTTTTCTGTTTTATTTTTAGTTATCATTTATGATCTTTTTCTTTCATTTATTAACACATAAATTTTTAATTTATTTAATTACATGTATGAATAAATTTTTTGATTTTCATTAGAATTCTTCTAACTACAAAAACATGTTAAAAAAACCTATGTATTTGTTGGAAAAAAAAATATCTTTATTTAAAATATTTTTTGTATTTAATACTATTATCCCGTACCATTAGAGAAGGCAACACTTTGAACCTATGGTGGTGGTGAAACAAAAGGGAAATAATAGGAGTCCAAAGGCATTTTGGATATTTATTAGTAAACTAAAAGAATCATATAATAAAAGAAGTCAAAGAACTACAATTTTTATTATAAAAATAAAGTTATTAAGTTATAATTTTATTTAAAAATGGAAGGACTAAATTTAAACTACACCTATTTAATAATAATTATTAACATATACTAGAAGACTTTGACGTTTCACTGTGCAATGAACAACAAAATATTTTAACCATTTACAGTTTGATCCTCAAGATTTACAAAAGGCCTTGTCATTCCACTAAAGCAATGAATAATGGAATACTTTGGTTTTTTACAATTTGATCCTTAATGTTTTTTTTTTTTTACAAATTCACCCTTTAATATTGGGTTTAATGAGTATTGAACTTTATAATTTATTTTAATTTGTTTTTCTATGTAATTATCTTAGTCTTAACTTAGGTTTTGCAAGTTAACACGGATTGACCAGGTTTATTATTTTTGTTTTTTTTAAACTCCATCCATTAATATTGGATTGATTAAGAATTTCACTTTAAATTTTTTTATTTGCTTTTTATAGGGTTATCATGGTCTCATAACCTATATTGCAAGTTTTGTGGGTTAATCAGGATGGTTTAAGATTTTTTGGTCCTTTTTAATTGATTTTATTTCAATTTTATTCTTTAATATTGAGAATTAGACTTTAATTTTTTTTTTTTTTTTTTTATGAGTTTATTCCAATCTCGTGACTTGGATCAGGGGTTTGGTCTGTTAACTCGAGTTGACTAGGGTGGTTTTTTCGTGTCCTTTATTTAATTGATTTTTTTTAAATATCCTTCAATATTGTGTTGATTGAGAATTAAACTTCATAATATATTTTAATTTTATTTCCGTGCGGTTATCTTGTTCTCATGATTAAGTTGTTACATGTTAACTTAGGTTGACCTAACTCATTTTTATAATTATTTTTTTAAAAAAAATTCATCATTTAATATTAGATTGATTAAGTATTGAGTTTAATGTTTTTTCTTTTTTTTCTACAGGGTTATCAGGTCTCATAATCTAAGTTGAAGATTTGACAGGTTAACTTGAATTGATTCGAGTGAATCTGAGTCGATCTGAGTAATTCCAAGTAGATTCAATATATTATTATCTCAATATTGAAAAAAATGATATCGTCTTGAATTATTTTATAAAACTATATTTTTATCGGTTATCTGGATTATTTTTAAACCTACAAAATTAATTGTGTCACATTAAATTAACATGCATATAATTTATTTATTTTGGCTAAAAAAATATATTAACAATATTTTTTTTATATTAACAATATAATTAAAAATATTTAAATATTTTTTTATATTCAATAAAAATTTAGTCAAACCTGTAACGTATGACAGTCAAAATTATCTAGAACAGATGCTACAGGACCTGGAGGCTGCTGCCTTCCCTTTTGTATTTGAGAATCCACCACTGCTCAGTGGGGATACCAAGATAAGGCGTGCACAATGGATGATTGACCAAGCACAGTGCTTTTTTTTTTTTTTTCTAAAATACCGAATGAAGCTTGTGAACTCAAGATGAATGCCCATGGGCCATGATCCTGTAGCTTAAATAAGAATCATGTTTTTTTTTTTTTTTAAAAAAAGATCCTGAATCTTTTTTAATTAAAAAATAATTCAAAATCACCTTTTTTTAAAGTAAGACGAGCGAGATTAGTTTGGACTTGTTGCATACAAATGAAATAATTTGATTTCTCAAAGAAAAAAGAAATAAATTTGATCAAAGTATTAACCATAGTTTTTGATAAATCAATGGATATTAATAATAATCAATAAACAAGATATTTCTGGTAAAAATAAACAAGAGAGATTCACAATTAAACAGCCATATGCAAATTAATACCTACACCATTGACAAAAGAAATCGAGTAAACCACAGAAGCAAAACACTAGGTACTATATTATAAATATTAATATGATGGAGACATTACACACACACACACACACACACACATACTTATTTTCCAAACAAATTAATTAAACGACAATAAAATGAGTAATCTATGAAAAATAAATGCATTTAGTATGAAATATGGACAATAAAAATCACTCGGTTTCCCATCTATATTTTCTCACCCAGTTGGCTTTGTCCCAGCCAATAAAGAACCCATCTTCCTTCACCATCCAATACACAGTTTCGTGATTCTCATCCATGCGAGGATGCACAAAATCTTTCCCATAAAGCTCCACAGGAATGTAGCTTTCTCTGTGCCGCCCTCCATTTGAAGACTTCACCATTAACAAGAGAGCGCTTTCCGACGTCAATGTTCTTGGTTGAACAGCTAACTTGCATTGGTTTTGAGTTTTTAGGCAAGGCATTGATAACTCGAACAAAGGCTAGACGATGCTCATTATGTTCATCTGCTGTTGCAGCGCTCAGAAGGCGTAGTGGGAGAACAAGGAAGAGAAGAAAGCTGATCAAACCAGCCATTTTGTTAGGAACACTCTCTCCCTGATTCTGCTGTCCTTTTACATGAACTCTCACTTATAATTAAATATACTGTCAGTACGTAAACATGATTAAAACCTTAGCCATTGCGGTGGAGCATCAACAGTATTGTGTTGATCTGTAACAGCATATATTATACGAAAAACACAGTGCATAATTAAATATTAATTCTCCTAGACAAAAAGTTCCCAGCATGCGATTCGAAAGACTAGAGTAGGACCAGCCATGATGGCAAGTCTTAATGTTATGCCTAACAGGCTAACACCAACCAAGGATAAGTGGGGTAATCACTTGTGGGACAAGAAACACAAATAAACTACCCAGGATTGCTTATGGGCATATGCAATTCTGATACTGCAGATTTATGGGGAGTTGAGTTGGAGTCGATTGAGCACGGTTGGGTGGCTATAGAAAAGTCGTCGTCCTAGCTAGCTAGCTAGAGGTGGGACTCTAAGTAGTTAAACAGATGATTGTCCAAGATCGGATTACAGAGGCTCCCATTGATGCTGTCTTCTTATCACAGGTAAGAGATCTCCTGAAGAGAAACTGGCAAGTGACAGTGAAGCATGCGCATGGAGGGGAATTTCTGTGCTGATTGGTTGGCGAAATAGCAGAGGGGGGGAATTATGCGTCAGTTTCTGGAGTTTAGAAGTGAGTAATGATTGTTTTTAAAATATTTTTTATTCAAAAATATATGAAAATAATATATATTTTTTAAAATATTTAGAAAATTAATTTTAAATAAAATAAATATTCAAATTTTGCCTCTTGAAACAGAATACAGTAGTTGAAGTGTTTAAATTATGATATTTTTCAAATATTTATTTTATATAAAATCCAACCATTCTCCTTTTATTTTTATTAACCTGTCATACCATCAGTATTATAACTGTTCTATGAACAATATTGTTCAAAGAACACCCATGGAGACACCTGCCACTGCTCAGGCCATCAGCTACTTCTTCAACTCTGAACACTTCCCATCCCACATTTGCCTAACTCAAATTAAAATAAAAATAAAAATTAAGGACATACTAACATCAATATTTGAGGATTTGAAGCTCGTCAAGGATGATGAAATTACGGTGACTAGGGTTTAATCGGTGAAAAGAGGGCGTTTACTATTTTTTTTTTGTAGAAAAGGAAGAAAATGGCGTTTACTACTTTTTTTCTCCTTGATTATTTTTAAAATCCCAAATCCTAATCCATGATAAAAAAAAAAAAATCCTATTTGATCAAATTTCACAATTTTAGAAATTAAAAAAAACTTTGTTTCCTCACAAAACGTAAGGAATATTACATATCTATGTGTTTGATCAGTTACCAAAACAAAGTGTTTTTCAATCAACCAACTAGTAATAGCATATCGTTAATGTTTTCATGTCGTTGATGATACGAAGAGTTTAAGGATATCTCAACTCTTCATTTTTGCCAATTACCCCTAAACTTTCATTAAAGTAATAATTGATATTAATTATCTAAAACCTAATTCGGTAAACCTTTCCCTGCAAGCAAGCTATCAGCTTGGATGTTAATATCCATGCCAAATATGCATTTCAATTGAAAAAAAGGGGTTTATTTTATTTTATTTCTTTGAATTATATAAATTTTATCAAAATTTTTAAAAACGTTTGTTTAATTATCAATTACCCCTCTTACATTTCTTTTGTTTATCAATAACGGCCTTCCTCCTTCCACCTCTATAGTAGCAAAACTAATGGAGAATGACTTTATATTTTGTTAATTTCAATTTCTTCTCAAAAGTATAGATAGTTTATCACTTAACTCTCTTAAAAAAATATATGATTTAATAATAACACTGTATATCAGATAGCGGTGGCGATAACACTTGGGAAGAGGCACAACAGCAGTTTTAGAGAGTTTTTCTTTCTTTTCTTCACTCTTGTTTTTGTACATTAATGGAAAGCATTATGCTCAAACATAGAATGTTTTGTCAATACTCGCTACCACCTTATCAGATAGCCCCAGGTGGCATTGAACTAAAGAGATGGGGTACATAGATTTTATGTGATAGGACATAAGATCATGCCGGCCACACAGGAAGCAGTATTAATGGAACAGTGCAATGATTTAAGAATTTCTGTTTGTTTCTACTGAAAGCAAAAACCTTTATGTGGGAAGTAATTCCCCTTCGGTTTTGTTCTTTCTGTTAACAGAAAAAGACTGTTGCTGTTGTGCACTTGTGCGCTAGTCCTGCTGTGTATGATTTGTCTCCATTTGCCCATTTCGCTCTATAGCTAGTGAGGATACTTTTTGTTTGATGTAAATTGAGGTGAGGGTTTCCTTTATCATGCTCCTACTTGCTCATCCATCCATTGGACGCATTAGCTCCATTGCCAGGGAGTCTGGCATTTCCTTGATAAATCGTTGTCATGGTGGTGTTTTAGTAGTCACTCAATTCCACTTTGTAGTATCTGCAAAGCCTATATCAGTTAATTATAAAGCCTTTCAAATTAGCAAAAGATGGTTTGGGTTCCATGAGCTTAATTCAGAGCAGATTATGAAGGTTGAATTCTTGACCAAACATATAAAGATAGACCCCAAGTGAAAAAGGGCCATCTTCTGACGCGAAATCTGCAGCATATTTCATCATCAGTAATTTGACAGTGATTATATATATATATATGTGTGTGTGTGTGTGTGTGTGTGTGTAAACATGTAGCCCTGCGTGATCAACTTCTCTTCTCCAGATAATGATCAATGGTTTCCATCAAAAAGAAAATAAATGTTGCTTTCTAAGTAATTAGAGACCTGCGCTCTGTTGATAAAGATAAAATTAAGAAGTTGTTTCATTCAAAAGTTGCATAAGAATCTTTTTTTTTCTTGGCTGGGAAACTTTCTGGCTTGCTCCTTAATGGCATTTCTTACTTTATATATATAGAACCTAGGCTTAATGCCCATGGTAAGTGTTGAACGAAAACACCTGGTTAGCAATATTTTCTTTCATGTCTGGTCAAAAAGAAAAATCCATTAAACTTGTTCTCTGATAGCAGTTATTAATAAATCAGCATTAATTTAGTTCAGATGCTGTTTTTTGCAGGATAAATGTAAAAAAATATATGATATAGTCCATATTAATTAGAAAAGCGGTACGACATTCCTATATATGTTTTCTTATAGAAGAAGAAATTATGGCTGCAATGATACTGCCAAGCGGCATTCCAGAGAAGAAAAACTTGCTGTTTCAGGCAAAAGCTAATTTAATTATTGAAACAAGGTTGAGAGCTTCTATTAATCAATACACTCCTGTAATAAACATGAATCAACTGATCAGTTACTCTCCCTTCATTATTGACGACGCAATATTATATCCTTAGATTAAAATCTAACAAGACTTCTCTTAGAACACGATCATCGAATTAGCAACAGCTAGAGCTAGCGCAGAAGTAGTCGTGATGCCCAGATACTAATTATAATTTATAACCATGAGAAGTCTTTCTTCCAGTTTACTTCATCATTACTGAAATAAAACCCATCCTCCCTCACCGACCAAGAGCACTTCCTGAAAAGGCTGCAACGCTGAAGATCCCTCGGAACCTTAAAGGCATCGAACTTCCTCCTCATTGCATCCCACTTCATGGTGCACCAGAAATGATTACTGCACCAGAAGTTGATCTGGAGTCTCCAACTAAAATCATCACCTTCCTGGAGGGCACGTCCACCGAGATCATCACTGTCTGATGAGCACCATATGACTAGTGGCAGTGATGAGTTGTTTGTGAACCCATTGATGACACGAACATCGTACTCTAGCCCACAGAAATATTCTGGTTGATATATTGAAATGAAAATCATGCCTATGGCGAGGCTAACTATAAGAAAAATTTTAGTGAGAACCTTCATCTTGTGACTTTTGAGATGAAAATACTCTCGAAGACTTCAATATATAGCAGAAGCACTAGTCATTTGTCGGGTGCTTTGCTGTTTCAGACCAAAAATTTTTTTACACAAAAACTGATTGTGGATACATTTTCAATTAATGCTTTATATTAAGAAAAAAAAATAATTGTAAATTAAAAATTTCATGCATATATTTAACCCATTTATTTTAATTTATATAAAATAAAACTAAATATGTTCCGGGTCCAACACCCCCCCTCCCAACACACACACACTATATATTTGAATGAATTAAAGTATAAATGCAGGGGAAGATGAAATTTTTTTTTTTAAAATATAAAATAAAACAAGCCAGGCACAAGTGTGGGTCCATGCATCTGGCCCATCTAAAAAAACTTGGCCATGTACTAGGCCTCTTTAATTTTTTTAATATGAAAAGGTAAATTACATGTTGCTTGTTAGCTAAATTTTTGACGATTAAAGGGTCGCTGGAAAGTTTGGTCATTAGTTCTTTTGCAAAAAAATTCAATTTTAAACCTTTTTTTTTCTACCCAAAATACATATAAAAAAAATTTAGAAACCTTGATAAACTTATTAATGACTTTAAATAACTTTAAAATCAATCCAAAAATCCAAAATTAACTTGAATTCAAAACATTTATCGAGCTCACATTTATTATCTTAGGTGATAGAAAGAAAAAGGAATACCTAGGTGACATTTCCCTAATCAAATGTAACCCATTGATACTAATAACAACCTTTTGTTGAGCCATAATTAGTGTCAATTAAAACTTTCTTTCTTTTCAACTAAAATTTGATTACTTTCTTAAACTAGAGACTAAAAATAAAAAAAAATAAAGTTTTGTATCAAAATTAAAATTTCAAAAACCAAAATGCAATGAAAATAAAAATTGAAAAGTATAAGGGCTAAAGTGAGTTTTTGTGCAAACTTTAAAGTGCCACATATTATCCTTGCTTTTTTCTATTTGGTACGCCATCTTTCAACCCTAACTTTTCTTAAAAAGTTAGAGCTAACTAGTTATTAATTTGGCCAAAAAAAAACTTAAATTGATGAGAACAATTTCAAAGAAAAAATAAAAA
Organism: Populus tomentosa; assembly: GCA_018804465.1. Classification (NCBI taxonomy): domain Eukaryota; kingdom Viridiplantae; phylum Streptophyta; class Magnoliopsida; order Malpighiales; family Salicaceae; genus Populus; species Populus tomentosa. The sequence continues at coordinate 4,149,019 of CM031969.1, read as the reverse complement.
TTTATTGTAGTAATCCATAATAAATTGTGAAATGGTGCATATAGTGTATTTGACCATGCCATTTAATAATTTCTATAATATGTGTGTGTGTGTATGAGTTGTATTCGAAAGTCTAATCATTGATGAAATCTTTTCGTATTAGTACATACAATTTCTTATGTATTCTAATACATATTTTTTTATATACATAAAGACTTTTGTATAATTTTAAATGGTATGCATTTTTGAGATAATGATTAGTTTTTAAGGTTAAATAAAATTTGTTTATCTATTTATTTGTTGGTATATGACCATATGTTCTTTAACGCTATTACTATTTATTCCTCTATGTATAAAAGATCCAATTAAGAAAAAACATAAATAGAATGATTTTTTATGTTTAGCATAATTTAGACACCAACATAATAAATGGAGAGTCAAAGTTCCAATTGGAGTTCTAATTTTGTATTGGTTCAAATATATTCGACTTGTGCATTTTGCTCTTCTTTGTCAATAAAAAAGTTATTCAACCTAGCCCGGCTCATGACGTGTGTCCTAGGGGACATTGAGGTGAGCTAGATGTAAAAAGGGGTAAAGTTAAAAAAAAAAAAAAAAAAGAGCCGCCATCTAATTTTATGGACAAGTATTGAACCTGTAAGGCCTATGTGGATCAAAAGGGACCTGAAGGTAGGGGTGAGCTAAAAAATTAAAAAACCGATTAACCGAGAAAACCAGAAAAAAACCAACCGGTTTGATTTCGATTTTATAAGCCTAAAACAAAAAAAACTGAAATGAACCCAAACTAAAAAAACAAGCCAAATCGAGCCAAACCAAAAAAACCGAGCCAAACCGGAAAAAACAGAGCAAAAAACGAGTCAAACTGAGTCAAAATCAAAAAAATCAAGCCAAACCGGTTTCAACCGGTTTTTATCCTAAAAAACCAAATCAAACCGAAACTAATAATTTCAGTTTGGTTATTTTTTTGATAAAAACTGAATCGAACCGAAAATGATCACCTCGACTCGAAGCTCACCACTCATTCTTGATGGATTTATGTGGGATATGCTGATCCAACTTGAATTCACTTGTACCATGAACACATAGAAATATGTATTTAACAATTCAAATATTCAATAATCAACGTCCAGGGATAGTCAACCTTTAAGAGAGCTCTCTCTTCATTTTTCATTATTATTCTAAGTCTAACATTATATGTGCAAGAGGAAAGTGTGACCTTCAAAGGATGAGCTATGTTTTAATAACTATCAATTAATGAACAAAAATATGAACATGCATGCTATAATGAAAATACTCAATTTGATTGGATATGGAGTAGCCTTTTAAAAGATGACAAGAGTCGTTAAATACTTGAAGCTAAGTAAGAGTCCAACAACCACTTTAATATTGTAACATTTGTAATTTTTATAGAGGGAGATTTTGTCTAATTTGCCATGGTGTCCAAAACTAAGATCTAGGATGTAAATGCTTCTGCGTAAATCTCGATAACGTATATTATTCTGTTCATTTTGAGAATAAAAAATGGCTCAATGTATTATCCATAAATTTTGGAAAGGTAGTTTAAGACTTTTCTTCATTCAAAAATATAAAAATAGTTAACATTTTTAACTCATACATTTTGAAAAGAAAAAATCTAAATTTTATTCATTAAAAAATAAGGTAACATAAAAAACAAAACTTGTTAGCAAGCTATCCCTTGAAAACTCTTTTATACCAGACTATTATGACATTTTATCTTGGGAATTTATAATGACTGGCTTCTTGTGATGTCACTTCTGCTTGTTTTTTACAAGAGTTTATCAACTTTATCGACAATAAGATGTTAAGTATATTTTCTAATCTCAATTGTGTTGTCACTCATCTCGTAAAATTTCAATCGTAATAGGCTTGTCTAGTGTGGTATTATGGAGAAACCCCTAAAAATAGGTTCTAGTCATTAAATATGGATAGGTTAGCTGAGCTATTAGTTCTAAAAAAAATGCCTATAACGTGTATATATATCAGGCCAATGCCACATCGACTTCTAATCACAATCAAATATAATCTCAATGAGAGTTTGAGGTTTCATGCATGCTAGTCTAGGACAAAACCTATTAGGACACCATTAATTCTTTATACTAGCCAAAGCAATGTAAATGAAAATGACGCGTGGTAGGTGCATAACACAACTTCATATCCAATCTGATATACATGACAAAAAAATACATAATCAAGAGCATAAAAATAAGAAAACAATTCACAGAATATAAGCGCTTACATAAAAATAAAAGGCATAACAATCACATCATTTTCAAACCAGGAAAAAATCTTAGCCCTTAATAAATTCTTAGTGGAGTCGTCATTATATCGCAGGAGATATCGAGGCAAACTTTATGTAAAAAGGGTTAAAATGAAAAAAAAAAAAAAAGTTGCCACATAGTTTTATAATAATTAGGAACCCTAAATAGCCTATTAGAGATTCTAGATAAAGGGGTTGATCATGTAATAGGAATAATAATAATTATGCAACACATTCTACCTAAGATAAGCTACATTATTGTTTATCATAAAAATAAAAAATGTTTGATGTGCTCAATATTGTATAAATTGACATATTTTGTTTTAAAATCTAAACTAAAAAAGTAGTTCTAAATTTAGTCTTGAGGACAACCTGATCCTTAATTAGACAATCTTTAGGCATTATACCAGTATGAATGGTTAATTATTGATTTGTATTGGACCCGCAAGGATTATATGGATCAAAATGGACTTGCAGGCCACAACTCACTCTCGATGGGCCTTTGTATACATCGATTTAGCCCAAATTTGCCTATAGTATAAATGCATGTCAATATTTATTCCCAATTCAAATATCAAATAGTTAACGTCCAAGGATAAGAGCTAATAATGAATCTTCTAATCTAGGTTAAGTTCTTGAAATAAATGATAGTGTATACATCACATATAAAACAAGACACAATGAATGATAAAAAATTTATTGTTTCCAATTCAAATACTTGATAGTCAACATCCAAGAATAAGAGTAAAAAATGAGTCATCTCATCTTGGGTTAAGTTTTTAAAGAATAGTTCATAAACAATACAATAAACAAAAACAATAGATTTCTAATCTGAGGCTAAATTGTGACGCCACATATATTTAACAATACAAAAAATAAATCCTCGGTGACTCCATGTCGTTGGAGTTACCACACAACGACGTGTAATATCTCAAACATCCACCACAAACCATAAAAATCATAATTCACAAAAATCAATGATATATTTAAAATTATTCAGCAAAAAATATTTAAGGGTTTGAAAATGACCTTCGAAAGTTGCTAACATCGACTGAAAGCTATTGAAAAATGATCCAAACAGTAGTGGCGTGTGGCTAGCACATGTAGATAGTGAAGGATGAGCTGGATAGTGATAGTGCATGGATTCCACGCGTCGAATCTGAACCTATAAAAAAAGTCATCAACGATCGAGATTTTGGGCTGATCTGGTTGTTGTAACCTACGGGTTTGATTCGACTTGTGATTAGGGTTAATTTTGGTACTAATTTATATATGGTGTGATTGAGGTGATAATTGGGGTTGATTTTTTGTTTTCTTTTTGGTATTTTTTTTTTGGGTTTAGAGATGAAATTTATGGTTGTTGATTTTGGTTGTTCTATCACTTGGTAAAGAGAAAACATGCTATCATGGATCTTTTGAGGCTGCTGGTATTGTGGCGAATGAGTATGTATCGTGGGTTCAATGAAGATGTGATTTGGGTGGTTGTTGTTTTTGTGAGACGAGGCTTGTTGATGATATTGAGGTAGATGATGGATGGTAGTTTATGACTATGCCCGTTGATGAGCTACTAAATTCTAATGAGCTAAGGTGAGGGAAATATGGACAGTAACGACTAGGTCTGTGAGGGAGAAAGGTTTTTGTTTTTTTTTAATATATCTCTTTTTTTACGGGACTCAATGTTTTTCTTTTTCTTTTTTATTGTGATTTTTCTCCTCTTTTTTCTTTTTTCTTTTTTTTTTTTATCTAGGGGGCGTTTGTTTCATGAAAAATGATTTCCTGGAAACCACTTTCCAAACTTTTCTGTGTTTGTTTGTTATTAAGAAAGTTGGTCAACGGAAAAAATTTTCCAATCAAAGAAAAATTTGGCTTGGTTTTTAGGAAAGTATTTTCCTTTTATTTTGGGTAGAAAACACTTTTTGAAATTTGTGAAAAATTTAGAAATGTCATACTATTTATTGATTATATCAAATTTGGTTCTCAAACTTTTGATTATTATATATATTTTGTTTCGAATATTTTTTTTTTAATTTCATCCCCTAAAATTTAATTTTTATATTAATTTTGGTTCTTATTTTTATAATTGTTATTTGCTTTTCCCTTGTCATTTTTAATTGAAAATTTGTATCTATCAAATTTAGTCCTCATTCTTTTGATTGTTACTTATTTTATTTGAAATAATTTATGAAACGATTTTTATTATTATTTTAATTTCTTTATTTTTCAATTTTTAATTTGTTAGATTCGATTTTTATTATTTTGATTATTATTTATTTTATTTGAGATAATTTATGAAATTATATTTTTTTTTCAATGTCATTCTCATTCAACTTTTTAATTTGTAAGATTTGTTTCTCATTATTTTAATAAACTTGAAAAACAATAAAATATTAATAAGTTATTTTTCAGCTTATTTTCTTTGACATAACTAAACACTGGAAAGTGTTTTCCAACTTATTTTTCATTACACTATCAAACATTGAAAAATAATTCAATTTTTCAGAATTCACTTTAAAAAAAAACCCTACTTTCCAACAAACAAATGGAGCCCTAGTCTTTGTCAAGTTCATTTTCTCTTCTCTCTCTCTTTTTTAGATAGACTTCTCTCTAATACCTCCTTCCGAGTTTCTACTCTAACCCTCTATTTATAGTGTTAATAACTAAAATCTAAAAATTAATTAAAAGATCTCTATAGATTTTAATTTTTTGATTTTTTCTTAGTTATTTGATCTCCCATTATATTGTTTAATTTTTTATTATCTTGATCACCTTTTTTTTCCTCATCATTTCACTCCCTATTCTTTTTCCTTTGTTTCTTTTTATTTTATTTTATAAAAACTTGTCACACAATAAAACAAAAGAAAGTGCCAAAAATAATAAAACAAGCATGAATTGCGTTGAAAAGATAATTTTTTAGAGAATTTTTATCCTTTTCAAAACATGGTGGAAAATGAAGATCTAAAAAGGTGAGTTAAAAAATTCAAAAACTAAAAAAACTAAACTGAATAACAAAACTCAAATTACTGGATTAACAAATCCAAAATCAAAATTCAATCTAGTTTGGTTTCAGTTTCAAAAGTTTGGAAACAATAAACCATTCCATACCGAAGCAGTTCGACTAACATTAAACCTTATTTTATAAAAGAAAAACCTTAAAATTATTGACGGTCCAAAATCAGAGCTTAGAAAAGAGAAGGTCGTAAGTTAGTTCGCTCACCATGTTTACATCAGGAGACATAGGTTGTCGGTGATGGTGACCCTTTTAACATTAACGAAAACAGTTGTTGATGGCTATAATTAATTTAACTTGTAACACAGTGTTTTTTTTTTTTTTTCAATTTTTCTATCAAATCTTTTGGATGTGTCCTATCAAAGTATTATTATTATTTTATTAACTTTGATGCCTGAATCAGCTTGCGCTCACATCTACTAATTCCATGGATTCTAAAGTTAAAAACCATGTAAGCTTCCATCAGTCATTATATTAACAACCATATGACTCAAATTTGATACCATATAGGGAGCAAATCCTTTGATTCCAAGCTTTTATTACTTGTCACTTACTAAATGGTTGTTGTTGTTAGCACTTTATTAAAACTTGAAAGCGTGCTTAAGGATGATAATTTAGACTACAATCATTCATAATCAGCAATTTATAAAAAGAATAATATCTGCTAGTAATTCTTATATATTTTGTGTGTTTTTTTTTTATTAAAAGATTTATTGAATTCTAGATTACATAAGGGATGATAATTTATATTTTTTATTACATCATAATCATATAAATTAAAATTGTTAAAATTAAAATCAATTTTACTCAAAATTATCCAATGCTAACTGTGTCCGAATAGGTGAATTTTTTTTAAAAAATATATGTTAAAAAATAAATGAGAAATTTTATAATACACAAAAAGTACCTATTGATATCTTATTAAATTATTTATATGTAATCTTTCACGAAACTTGATTGTAATGCATTTTATTTGTATTGCAAAAATGGTTCATGCCGGCATGGTCATATGTATGAAATCATTTACTTGCCTTAAGGCTACTTTTAGTTTATTTGCATGATGTTAACATGTGAACAAAGAAGGAAAGCTAGAAGGAAAAATTTTAATTTGGCAATAAAAAACTCATGAAGAGTAGATTCAAAAGCTAGAAAAGGAAGAAGTATGGAGGTGGAGAGCACTAGTTTAATAAAACTGTTTAAAAGAATGATAAGAGTTGTTTTTTTAAGTGTATTTTATTTATAAATATATTAAAATATTTTTTTATTTTTAAAAATTATTTTTAATATTAGTATATCAAAATAATTTAAAAATAAAAAAATAATTACAAATAAAAAAATTAAATTTTACACGCAACACCAAAGTGTCACCTTCGTGAAAAACGTGGTATGGTAAAGGAATTTTCAAATGAGAAATGTCTTGGATTTTGCAACGTTTTTCCTCTCTTTTTTCAATTTAACATCCACTTTTCCTTTTGCCTTTTGCGTCATCCCCCCCCCCCCCCCCCCCCCCCCCCCCCCCCCAATCTGCGTGAAAAAGCAGAAACCCATGTGAGAGCCCACGGAATTTGTGGTCTAGAATCAAGTTTTGCAATAGCAAGAAAATCTGTGGGCACGTCGTGGAGAGACTAGAGAGAGCAAAATTGTCATTTGTGACCTCTGTAGAGCTGAACTAGTGGAAATACCAATTTTAACCCAACAATTTGAGGCCGTGACATGTATTAATCATAGTGATTAAACCAACTTAACAGATCAATTGAGTGATCTGATGCCTGACGCAAACCAGGCTTTCTTTTAAATCAAAATGAATAATAATAATTCAGTAAAAGCTGGGTAACATGATAGGTTAGCTTACGACATATAACTAGACTCACTCTAAATTGATATTTTAATTTTTATGTAAAACTATATCATTTTGAAATAAATCCAAGTTGACTTCCGAGCTGTCAAACCCAAAGCCAAATCTTATAGCTATGCTATTGACCCTCTACAGTCAAGTTTGTTTATTGTTGATGAAATCAAATTTCAGTCTCTTATATGAGTGTAGCGATGTTGTAACCTCAAGATCTTGTTGAGCAATGGTTAGCATAAAACCGTGCCAAGCATATTTATTTGCTCATGAAAAATTTATTGTACTTAATTAAGCACCAACTAAATCATAAAAATGTGAGACCAAAAATTTCAGTTCTAATTGAGAAAATTAAATAGAGAAGCCTCTTTCATTCCTTGTGCATCAGGTTTAGAAATGAAAAATCTATTTAAGATTGAATGTTTCTGCTAAATTTATAGCATTTGGAGTTTAGAATTGTTGTGATTGCGGGTCCATGACCTGGGTTTGTTCTTGAGATTGAAAAGTGATGGCATTTTCACAGCACATTAAATTTGTATTTTGAACATCTGAGAAGAGGAGGCAAATAAACATACCTGCTCAGTACTTAGTTCTTTTATTTACATCGATTCCTGCAGTGCCTACACAATTTGGAGGCAGTAACTTGGTCCTTGGTCTTCTGTAGACAATTTTCCATTGAAGAGCTAAAAAATGGAACTTAATCATTACCAGCCAAGCCAGTCAAGTGAGAAACGACGTCTTCAAGGCAAGAAAGGTGACTCAAGAACTTGTCATGAAGTTCAGAGGATTCGAAGTGATTTTCCTGCCACTGGGAAATACCACCACCAATTAACTTCAGACCACTCTGGAGTAATTCCATTCCCCTGCCGATTCCATCAGGGAGTTTCCGTCTCTTTTTTGACACAATGTCAACATTAATCTCCATACTTTCACACTCCGTAGCATCTATATGCATCCTTGAGACCTTCTGAACCATTTCTTTTAGTGTCATACCTTCCGTCACAAGCAACTCAAGCTGCTCAATGCTAGGCGTAGTGTTAAGAAGAGCTGTTTCCTTCTCCAGAAATGCCTTCAAATCGGACATAAACCTCTTCTCGCTTGCTTCATTTCCTGACATCAGATCATAAGAAAGAGATGCATTTTGTGGCACAAATCTCCATAGCTGATTGCAAGAAGTACGAGCAGCAAAATATCCAAATGCTTCAATTGCAAGATGAACAAGTGCCCAATGCCGTTCCCTGAATAGCATGTGGTACAACTCCCACACAGCAGAGCTTTTTGCACAATCATCACTCTCTGTCATCTCCATGTCTCCAAGTCCTCCCATAAAAAGAGCAAGATACGGTTTGCACTGATACAATTGGGTACTTGATGCTGCTGGCGCTGAAACAAACAGGGCTTGAAGTTCCAATATGACTCCCTCCATCTCATCAGATTTGTATAGATGCTTCATATTTGAGACAATCCCCAACGTTCCACTTAAAAGCTTATAATAGTGTTCCTTCCTTATTTTTTCCACAGGGTTTCTGAAGTTACGAATTATAGCAACTAAAAACTTCAGGGTCTTCATGTCAACATCAGATATGCTAACCTGCCTACAAAACATAAAACTTTTGCCATTATTCATATCAATAAAAAAAAATAGGGATAAGGATAAATCGGTTTAGGAATTCTCCCACACATCTATGATTTTAAACTAAAGGGTCATTCATAAAAGTTTGATACCGTTGGCAAGGTCATGGTAACAGCAACATAAAACACGTTTTGAAGATAAAAGAAAGAATCAATCATTACTTAAAGAGTGAGAGAAGCACTGCATGGGGAAGATCAGATTTTAATCCTATATGTGAAAACTACTCAAAAGCTATGATGTTAGAGGCAATGCATAAGCTTGGTAGTTTGGTCAGATTTGCTAAATGCAAACGAAAGGATTCCTTTTCCATTTTCTTGGAATAGCTCGTACATTGTATGTAAATAAAAGAAACTGGTTACTCACTGTGCCCGCAAGGAAGCAGATAGAGCATGAACTGGAATCCCAAATGCTCCAGAACTACATGTAGTCAACATTTTATCATCAAAACTCCCTATGAAACCAAAATAGTCTGTAATGATCTTCTCTTTTGCAGTACTTCTGATGCTATCGGATAGTGAATTTAGAGGAAACCCTTCCAAGAGCAATGCTACGTAGATAACTGATGACAATTGAGATCTTCCATCACCAACAACAGAGCAGTAAACACGGTCTGCCATAGGTGTTGTACCATTAGCAAGCAAGCAAATTATTCTTGCCACTTTCCTCAGAGGAGAACCTGGAACAAGAAATGACTCCGGAGATTCCAGGAGCTTCATTAATGAGCAAAGTTTATCAATAATGCTATTCACCATGTCCATTTCAGCATAACGCACCAAAAAGCACCAAAGTTCCATTACAATCTCCCCGCAAAGAAAATGTGGATGGAAAAGATTCTCAAGCAGGAAAGCCTCTAATTCTTCCCAGGCAAAACTTGAAGACACCACAATCATGAAGGTTTTTAGTGCATGCAAAAAAGCAGAAAACATAGGCTGCCAAACCAATTCCTGCGCTTTCCCTGAACCATATGGCACAGGAATCTGCAAATCAAGAACGAAAGAGTATACATCTTCATCAACAAGCATATCCAGAAACCATCTAAATTTTCCAGTGATCTTGATCTTTATGTCTTCTTCAAGAACCATGGAGTATCTCAACAAATCATGAAACAATGCAACCCTACCAAGCAACAATAATCTTGCTTCGGACATAGCTTCACAGCTCACAGAAAAGATTTCAACCATCGAAGCCATGCGAGAAAAAATACTTGAACCTTCATGCATAGATTTTGAGCAGGACTCTTCACTGAACAACCAGTCCAGAAGTTTAAACTTGTGCTCTTGTTTCACTTCAGTTGAATTGAGTAAAGAATTCAGCAAATCCATTGATGTCTTCTCCAAAAGTTCTGAAAACACTTCACTGGCAGTGTTTAAAAGTTTTTCATAGCTTAGCAAAACTTTAAAGGTTGAGATCATGAGGACACAGAGTGTCACCTCCTTGTACACCAAATATGCTTGGCATGGATAGAGGGAAGATATTTTCACTACAGTGGTAAGGTAAAACTTGGATGGAAGAAATGCCCTTCTGGCTTCAGTTAAAGAAATGGTTTCCTTCAGTGAAGAAGACCAAGCCTCGGCTGCACACCTAAGAGGTTCATTCACCAGTGAAATTAGGGTTACAATAATATCCTGAACGCTTAACATCTCTTTTGACACCCTCTTCCCTTGCTGAAGCAAGGTAACCACACCTTTCCATGACACATTGAGAATGGTTACCAGACTTCCACCATCATTTCCTGCAAGGATCCCCAGTTCACACAATTTCTCTGTTGTACTTTTTGTTATGTTTGTAACATGATTCATTATATTGGCTCTTTCTGAATCTATATTGTTTTCATCCTTCTCAGGTCTTGAATCAAAAAGATCCCAATTCACAGCATCAAAATACCCTTTGCATAGTCTCATTACAGTATCAATCACAGTCTGTGCAGCCTTTAGTATTTCTGAGCCAAATGACCTGATTGTCTGCTTAGAGAAAGGAAATAGAACATTCTTAGAAAGAGATGGAAACTAAGTTCTCCAAGCATGCAATTAACATCATGAACAGGATAAGAAATTTCACCTGAAAAGACAAAAGCAAGTTAAACTTCACTTAAGATGCAATCTAAATGATCCACCCGATCATAGCCCAGGTACAATCATTATGTAGTCGTGGATATGTAATTAAATGTTTTCAAGTTATAGAGTACAATTATGTTTCATGGTTGTAGACAGTCATGGACGTCACCAAGGCCATGCATGGTAGAACTTACTCGGAACCACAGAGTGGAGTGGGAAGAAGGAGATGAAAAATACTCCATGATATGATCACGTACATGTTTTAAACTCATAGCTACCCATTTTAATGGTTTTAGGATTTCCCTAAAGATCTTCATCAAAAGATACAGAATTATTAAAGATGTTTCCTGCAAGCTTGCAAACAAATAATCTACCATTGACTATCACCGCAAGTACAATTGTTGTGTAAAAACTGTTATCAACAATATCGGAAAAAGGGATTTCAAGCAAGCAGCCTGATCTTTACCAAGTCACAAACTATTCAATGATATAAAAGCATAGGAAAAAAAAGAAGCAAAAGACCTGGTACCTTAAACTCTGATACTACGTCTTTTATCAAATTTAGCTGTTCCAAAATGAATCTCTCAACAATAGCTGCTGATGCATTGTCAATAAAAACAGGGTGTCTTGTCAAAGCAACCGTACTGGCAGAAGAGAGACTCAATAAATCTAAAAGAAGCTGCAAAAGATAACTTTATGATGTCAAAAAACAAAAGCAACAACCACCGCACATTATTTGGAAAATAGATGATAATAATCATGGGAAATTTTGTTAAGAATTTCAAATTTCAGCTTAAAAAAGCCCTCATTTTACAGAAACGTAAACTCCACATATATTCATGACAACGTAGGTGGCTGAATTTCTTGTCACGAAGAGAGGATGTTTATCTTTGGAGAACTTGTAAAAACATCGCACGCTGATAAGGGAGGCTACCTAATACAACGCAAATTAAGTACTTAAAAACAATATGTATAGACGATGCAGAAAGTACCTGAAAGAATAGGTTGGAATGTTCTTCTTCTTGAGATTCCTCAGTTGACATAGCAGTCATCTTCAGATGTTTTCCGCACCACCCACTTGCCTAATGCACACACAGTCTCAATAAGGTCAAGATCTGACATACCACTATACAGAACCATACATGAATATCAACAAACTGAAGACAGCTAAAGTGGAATTCTACCTTTGTCCCAAGAACGAGAAACTGTACTAGACATCCAGACAATCCTGAATCTACATATTTCGCAGCCACACTCAAAATAGACTTGTTTAACAAGCACTGAGATATATCCAAGCAAGTGAAATCTTCCCAAAATGTCCAGCTTGTCGTTAAGGCCAAAAAAAAAAACCCTCAATAACAGCATCAAACAGCATATAAAAAAGAACCAGACATCTAACATAAGCATCCAAATGTAGAATGGAGGATACTGTGAGACATTCGATAACAGGAGCCAGATCAGATTTCTCCAGTAAATCAAAACCCCGAAGCCTGTCAAACAGTTCGATCCGGCTCTCAACAACCTGTATTAAATTCCGAAACGTCTCGATTATCAAAACGCAAGTGAATCAATGAGATAAATCATTTCGTTATTGTTTTTTAGAGATCTAATTTCGATTTTGTAATAAAAAAGACAGAATTTGTTCGACATAGTAGAGTACGAATTTCTCAAAAAAATAAAATCTAAATCCAAACATAACAATGAAAGAGGGAAATAAAGAAATTGAAGTAGCTTACATCTGAAGATTTGATGGCTTGAAGGAGATTCTGCAGCTCCTTGCTGGAGCTTTTTCTCTCCATTTTTCGCTTTCTTTGTTTCTGTGTTTGTGTTTGGTTATTTGGTTTTTTTTTTTTTTTTTTTTGGTGTGGTGGTGATTGTATTCTGCTTACGCTTTCCCGCCTTCACTGAAAATTAAAGAGGGAGAGCTAAAGCTGGAATTACATTTGAGTCCTTTTTTCTGTTTTTCGCCTTATTAAACTCAGGGGCAAACTTCAAATTTACCATCCAATTACTGAAATGGGTATAAAAAATAATTAATTTAATCCTTTGTATATTGTGTTCAAGTCACAGAAATATCTAATTAGTGAAGTATGATTTATGGGAAGTGATAAATAAAAATAAATCATTTATGTTACATTATTTAATTTTTATTTGTTCCATAAATAGAATAATTATTTTTTCTATTTTTTTTCAATTAATTATTTTATTTTATTCAAGAGTTTCCTAATCAACTGCTCCAATATCATCAGTAAAAAAATAGTTATTTATGTATTAATATATTTGTTTATTCCATAAATAAAATTACTATTTTATTTTACCAATTTATAATTAATAAATTTGAATACCTAATTAATATTATTTAATACTAAAAATAATTGACTTATTTTAATTTCATTTTAATATACATATATGCATACATACATACATACATGTATATATATAAAGAACAAAAGATCATAAGAGTAAAGGGTGTTTTTAAACGGGGGAACAAGTACGGATAGTTTGGAAATTGAGAATGTTGAGATAAGTTTTGTCTGAATATTAAAATTATTTGTTTTTGTGTTTTAAAAATATTTTTTATAAAATTTAAAAATTTATATTTTTTTATTTGTTTTAATTTAATATTTTATAAAAATTTAACATCATTTTAAAGCATTAATATTAAAAATAATTTTTAAAAAATAAAAAATAATATTATTTTAATATATTTATATATAAAAAATATTTTAAAAAATAATCATAATCATTCTCTCATGTAAACTTTTATTCTAATAATTATGAATGAGACATTTTTATCCTTACCCTTGGTGCACGCGAAACTATCATTCATGCTCCAATCGTGCAAATTTAGGAAATTGCAAATACGAGGTCGAAACGCTATATAGTACCTCTTTGGCTGGTCACGAAATTAAACTCGATCTGGGATTATATGGATGGGATCATGATAAATATATATATCATCAAAGCTTGTAATCATACAAGCCAATAAGTTAGAGGATATAAATTAATAAGTTATCACAACCAGCTTTTATATTAAGCAAGCGCTTCCATTGCATTATAATGTTACACACACGCTATTACCGTCATTTATTGCTACTATATAGACATGCAGCATGCAAGCCTTATATGAATCCATATCTGCATGTTTTTTTTTAATTATCCAGTTCTACAACGTTCATTTCTAAAGGGAAGAAGCACAAACACGAGACATGGCTAGTAGGCAGTAGCCAATAAAAACAGTCACGTATGATGGTGATTTCTTCCTAATGAGAGCTAGGTCAAGGTGAACTCATGGACCACCTCCGCCTGGAGAACCACCAGTGCCAGCGCCGCCGCCACTGTAACCCTCGCCATAGCCTTCTCCAAAACCAGAGCCACTGCCGCCGCCTGCACCGCCATCACCACCTCCTCCATAGCTTCCACCACTAGCATCGCTACCGGAGCCAAATCCAGAGCCGGAACCACCTGCACCACTACCATCTCCACCACTTCCTCCTCCTCCTCCTCCTCCTCCTCCACCTCCATCCCCACCCCCACCCCCACCACCAACAAGACCACTGACGGAAGGTGACGGTAAGGGAGAACGTGGTACAGAAGTTGGAGGAGGCCCTGCTGATTGGACACAATGGGCAAAGCTTATAATAAGCATAATTGCTGAGCAAACCAAAAGTGAATGACCCATGATTTCTAGTCACTAGTGTAGGGAACGGTTTAATTTTCCTTGTACTAGTGCATGGTTATGGGCCTATGGCAAAGGCAGTAGTTCTATATATATACTCACTCGAGGGGGAGGCGTGAAGATCACGATAAAATCGAGCTGTACCAATATACACGCATTGGAAGCGAGTAATTTGTAATAAATCTTTTATTGTTGCATCTGTAATCAACACATGTAGCTAAGCATGCATGCAGATGTTGGTCTTACATCATTGCATCATCTAATTTCATATCGAGTATAAATAACAAGCCCTTTACTGTCATGTTTTCTGGGCCTGAGGCGTTACAGTACTAGAGATTCCTCTTTTGTACAAAAATAATAATTAATATTCACAAGGTACTCTAGGTTCTTAATTAGATCTTGACCAAATAAACAGGAATTGGGGCTTTAAGATAGCTTTTAGAATTCGAACCCTTGGACATTTGTATAACCTTATCCAGAGATGAATGTTCTTCCTGTTTTTGCGTGCCCGCATGGAAAGATAACTAGTTAAGCCCATACTACCTGTTCTAGCTGCTGCGGTTTCATCTGCAGGCAGTGGCGGAGCCACAATGGGGATTAAGGGGGCAATTGCCCCCTTTGTGGCTCCGCCACCGTGCATAAAGTTAATTAATTAGATTGTATATATCTAATCTCGTGAACTTTCTCCATCATCTCTTCTTTTTACTGCTATCAATAATGACAGCCAGATGAAGAAAGTGAGAGTATATGCAGTGGCTACCTGCAGTTTATATCCTGTCTCTGTGTTCTTGTACCTAAATTTAATATATATATATATATATATATATATATATATATATATATGTTAGGATTTTAATATAATAACTTAACCAGTTTAATTTTTTTTATTAATTACTAATTGATCCAAGTTTTATTTTTTTGAATTATTATCTTCTTTTTATAAAAATTTTCTTCAAATCCTAAACTATTAATTAATTAGTTAAGTAAGTAATCTTTTTATGCTTTATGCTTTATGTTTTAGGTGAGTTTCTTTTATTTTTTTTCTATTTATTTCATTGTCTAATTTTAGTTTTATTCCTTAATAATTAGTTATTAAAAATATTAGAGTTTATTATAATTTACAGATTTGTTAAATTAATATGTACATGAATAAATATTATATGCATATTAATATGAATTGAAATGAGTTTTGATGAATTAATATGTATTTTGTTATGAATTTCACATGAAAAATGATGGTGATCAACTTACTATTAATTAAAAATGAAGTACTCAACAACTTAAAAATTAGAGACACAATAAAAAAATTAAAAAAATATATTAATATTTATATTTAACCCACTTGTATAAAACAACAAGTCAACAAAGAATTATTGCCAATAATTTCACTAGTCTCTCAAAGATTTAGAAATAGATAAATGAAAGTTTAATTGTATATATTTAGAAAGAATATCTTTAACAAAATTAAGAATAAAGTCATTATAAAACAGTTTTAAAATATAAAAACTCGAAAGAATAATTATAATATAAATTTTTTTATTTTAAAAATATTTTTAAATTAATTTTACTTGACATGAATTAATACATGTATTTTAAATTAATTTTTTTATATATAATATATTTTTATATAAAATATAATATCAAGTATTTATTAATAATTTATTTCTTCATTTAAAATTTTCTGCCTCTGTCACTGTCTACAGGAGATCTTCTCATCTGCTGCTACTGGAGTTCATGCAGTGGAGTACCATTTTGAGCCTTCTGGAGTTGTGGTTGTGCTTTGATTTGCATTTGTGCTGCATTTTCTTTGATTTTTTTTGGGTAGCCATATCCTTATAGCTGGCTGGCTTCTTATCTTATAACATGACTATTTCCCTAATAAAATATATAAATCAATTAACTGTTTAATTTTTTAGCTAATAGTAAGGGGTGCTCGACACTTAATATAGACATTCTTTACGTCAATAATTATACAATGATTTCGAGGCCAATTTTGTCCGTTTATAATTCATGTTTAGTTCAAAGTCTTACTAGCTTCGTTAAATTTTTATACACCAATTAAAATTAAGATTTTTTTTTCTTGGCAAAGAAAAACTTGGTAATTAAATAGTTCAACTTTTAACAACCCACTTTACATAGAAGAGGATGAAAAATGATTCATTTATTTATTTTCATTTAAACAGTAATTTTTTACTAATTGATGATTAAAAAAAAAAAAAAACCTCCGCCCAACGGTGTTATAAGGTTGCTTGGTTGGGCCAAATGACAACAAGAGGCTCTTTTATTTACTATTTTAATGAGTAGTATTATTTCAGCTTCTTTGATGCATGCTATTTATATTAAGACTTCCTTATTTACTATTTTAGTGAATCTCATTGTCTTTATCTTATTCAAGAATAATATCATTTTAAGCTCGCCTCCCTTCCTCTCACCTCTTTTTTTTTTTCTCTTCTCTTCTATAATTGCTTATGTTGATTTTTTTATATATATATTTTTTAAGCTACCACCATATCAATTGTATAAGTTATGACTTCAACTAAAGTTTTTATAGTGAAAAATATCACCTTTCATAGTGAGCCACTCCATATATTTTTCATATATTTTTAAAGACGTGCTATATATTCTCTGATTTAGCAAAAAAGAAGAAAAATAATTCATCTCAACAATACTTTAAAAAAAAAAAAACATTACACTTAAAGCATCTCCATTACACTTAGGGGACTTGTCCACTATAGAATAAATAGATCTCTTCATACATAGATCTTTTCTCTAAAAACAACACAATTCTCATTTACTTAATTTTTTTTTTGCTTTTTCTATCATTTGAAGAACCAAATTCAAAACTAACTTAACTATTAAAGTGTTCCACGAGAAACTTGTTATGCTGAAATAACTCCAGTCTAGAACTTAGTCAGAGAAAATCCACTTTTATGTCAACTTTTTCTACTACTTCATCAAGAAAAAGTATAAAGAACACAAGAAATATTAAAGATTTGAGAGGTTACAAAAGAAAAGAAGGTGTCTTGACCTGATCCAACCAAGTACAAAAGGCTTACTTTTTTATTGTTACAGAATTAATTTAACCCAAAAGTTTAAACTGTTGGGTAAGAATCTCATGATATGATTCATATTATTCTCAAACACACTCTCTCAAGTGAAAGTTTTTTGGGCTTGAAACTCGCATAGGTTCATATTATTTTGTGTTTAATTTTTATCAAATAAATAAAGATGGTGAGATTTAAACTTGTGACCGCCTGATTATTAAGGATCTGATATTATATCAAATAACTAATTCAACTCAAAAATATAAGTATAAATAAGTTAAAATATATAATTAAAAAAAATTGATTGGAATAATATATAAACGAATAAGTACGTTAAAATGTTTAATTATTCTGTAACGAGCTTGGCATAGTGTTTATAATTTTTATTATAGTCTACCAAGAAAAAAAGTTAAGCTTAAATAGTAATAAAATTACAGGATAGTTCTTAACAGAAGCAACACCATCAGTTGGAGAATTGGGTGCAGCTAGAAGCCTAGAATCTCAACCCATGAATACGCGTTGGACCTGCGTATCACCAGCTCGCAATCCATCCACTGCCTGAAGAAGGAGCTTTTTTTTTTTTATGCTCTGTGAAATCAGTCTCAAGCAATGGCTGACTCACGCCAGGCTTGGATCGGGAAGGCTAGGTAAGTTGCTTCAACAAACCAAGCTCATTCGATTGGGACAACGTTTCATCACCTCGAAGACCCCCCAGGGTTACAAGCTAGCCTTACCATGTCCGAAAATAAAGGTCAGTGCGAAGGAATAATAAATTGCATGTGTTTGGTAAATGTTTATATAAAATAGATAAAAATATAAAATAACCAAATACTCTTATAAAATTGTTTGTTGATATATTGTTTTTATGTGGGATTTCTGATGGTCTCATCTTTATATCTTTATAAATATATATAAAAAAACCCCTTGCTTCAAGGAAAACTTATAGCATAGGTAAAAAAAAATTTAAAACACAAGCATGTTAGCATGTTTAGTGAAGATGTATTGAGTTTGGTGCTAGCCAAACATAACCATAATTATGTTTGGTAATATATCAAGTCCTGAGCATGTTGGACTTGGTAGTGTGCTTAGCTCAGGCATATTAGATCAAGCATTAGTCAAATTAAAAAAATAATTGGGTCTAATATTATTAATTTGTTAGATTTTTATATAAAATAATAAATGAATTATTTCTTAACAAATATGTTTAATTAAATAAATATATACTTTACCAAGTAAAAAATTATAATATGTCACACAAAATCACTAGTGATGAAAATCTCATGAATAAAATTCTACTTTTATAAAAGAAAAGAAAAGAAATTACGCTATCGATATATTACCGATATTGCTGTCCTTCTAATTCATACACATTTGCTATGTGGAGGTAGGTTGAAGCAATCCTATATATATAGCATTGAATATGAGATATTGCAAGGTAGAGGTTGCGACTTGCGAATGATAATCTGTCGTAAATTCTCACAAGAAGAAGACATCAGGCACTGAAGACAGTCCATCGAAGCTCTTGATTTTCAACAGGTCAGATTTGAACCTAAAGCAGCACTAAACCACGTAGCACACACAGATTGGCAAGAAAAGTAATTATTGAGGAACAAATTGACAAGCTGGTATTTATAGAGAAAGTTCCCGTTGATTTAGTGGACATATAATCTCCTGCATTCTGCAGTTCATCATGATATGCGTTGACAGTCTTCAGTTTGCATGAATTAATTACATGGATATACTAATCCTTCTTGCAAGTGGATTCTACTTTTACATGCATGACTAAAGCAAGGTTTTTTCTCTAATTCGCTTCAGATTGGAAAGCATAGGTTAGGGCATTATGGGAGTATGTATGCATTTTCATCATGCCCTTACTGCACTGATCTTGAGATTGATGACGCCTGCATGTAGCAGGTAGAAAACTGCATGCGCGCAGGTAATGTATGGACAAATTTACCTTGGATTTTATGTTCCTGGTGACATGGGATAAAAACACTAACAAGGACAGAAGTTTTTCACGGGTTGTCCTCACGGGGGATAGATTCTGGTACTCCATAGCATTTTTCGGATTCACATGAGCCACATAATGGATTAACGTGCCTTCTTTGTGGCTTGCTTTCTATATAAATGAACTTTTGGATTTCAAGCATAACCAAAAAGTATTTTCTATCTGAACAAAATTAAATATGAAGCAATTCTGTTATTTTTTCATTGTCCTGCTATTTGTGGTCTATATGTTATGCGGTAAGGTTGGTGGTTGCAATACAGATTACGGTGGATGTCAAGGAAGCAATGGGGTTGGACGTGCGAGAGGTAGAAATTGTGATGAAAATGGTGGGGACATTGATGGTGGACAAGATCAATGTGGTGGAGGAAATAATGGTGAGTCTAGTAGTGCGGGCGGGGGTGGAAGAGGGTCGGGTGGATTTGGAAGTGGTTTTGGTTTTGGAGGTGGAAGCTATGGAGGAGGAGGCGGCGGGGGAGGAGGCGGCGGCGGGGCAGGTGGAGGTGGTGGAGGTGGCGGGGGAGGTGGCGGAGAAGGTGGTGGAGGTGGAGGTGGAAGTGGCGGTGGGGGTGAATGAGATCAAGGTCAGGGGTGCTCCTAGCTAGGTTGTCAAATAAGTGTTGAATGCAGGACCGGCTTGCTTTAATTTGTTGATTCCCATTTCAGTGCCCATAAATCCATGATGTTTCCATTTTGTAATACACAAACCCTTCAATGTTGTGTGCATCTAGCATAAATATCTTTCATTATCCTAGTGTCTGGTAAGTTTGTTTTCAGGTGGTAGGGATGTTGCATTATTAGTCTGTCTCAACATTTATGCATGTATATCACTATCAAATGCTAGCTAAATTTCCTGAAAAGTTATCTTGTAGCATATGATAGTGTCTTGAATTGAATAAATATACAAGAAGTATGTGATAGCTAGTGACTTAATTTTTATATATATAGTATTCGAGGGAAAATATAATTAAGACTTAGCTAGTGTTATTAAAAAAATAATAAACCAACTAAAAAGAAACTTATAATATATATAAAAAAATATTAATCACGAGCACGAGACCATCTCAACACACAATCTGAACATCTAGCTAGATCAATACCTGTATAAGTAAAATTTTATCCCAATCAAGATCAGCAACATCAAAAACTAATTTGTTATGAGTAATCTAAATAGACCACAAGATGCCACAGCAAAGTATATTGATGACTTTATATTAAAATTTAATATAAAAGAAAAGATTCTATTCCTGCAAAAAAAAAAAAAAAGAAGTTAAAACAATCTTCAACATTCATCCATTATATCCCATCCATTGCATAAAACAATTCCAAAACTTCCAAGTCACAGAGCAATGAATAAAAAAACATCAATGATATCATTTTCCATACCAAAATAAAAAAAAATAAAAAAAAAAACAACAAGCATCATCATACTTAATAATTTCTGTACGCTGTTAAGTGATTATGCAATACTTCGGGTGTAGTGATCATTTATATTCATATAGTACTCTTACAAATAATCTTCGCAAACAAGTCTCGATAATGTACTGTTAAGAGAACAAGGCACTGGTGAGTATGTATTGTTCATATGAGTTCAAGGTTTTGCTGGGATAGTAATTCATCTTGCGTTTGTTTTATGCTTCTTCTGCTTTTTGGCAGATCGGTTTTCTTTCTCAGAACTAGGAAACAGCAAATCAACAAAACAATTGTATCTGTTGCTTTTGTAGCATTTGACTTGCTAGATATGCTCAAACCCGTGACAGCAACAAATGTCATGCAAGTTTCGACAATAGATCCTATTTCTGTCAGGAGTTTATAGTCAATAAATGCATGTATTTAATGGATATATAAAACCTTTTGCATGACATTGACCGTACAGGTGGTATACATGCAAAATGTGAGCTAGATTTTGTCTGACACATAATAGCCAATCAAATGATTTGTAAAAATAAAATATAATAATAATAGCTGAAGCTGCGTGCACTTTTTATCTTTTTAGCCAGGAAACACATGATTCAACAACACTCTTATACATGGATTTAAACTGTGTTGTGAAGTATAATCTACCAGTAATATCAATATCTTAAGAAATCGCGGTATGTATATATATATATATATATAGCTCTGGTGTTATGCATGACCAGCAAGGTGGAGAATGGATGTCCGATAAAAGCTAAAACTTGCTTCAACTTTAATATCTTTCGCTGAAGTAGTCAACTATTTGTTAGTATGGTCCCTGGCTACATCCACAAAACTTAAAACATATATTTTGATCATGGAAGCAAAAATCAGTAGTGCCTGAAAGGATCATAATCTAAACGCCAGAAACTGACATGTATGCTTGGGTTCTGGCTTAATTTGTTTTCTACTTCACAGATCACAACTAATTAAAACAAGAGAAGCAATTGTTTGTGCATGGTAATTTCCAGCTGAGACAAAAATGCAGGTTTTTGCAAACAATACGAAGGAAGTTACTACAATTAGCATTGAAACATGAGATAACAACACAAAACATCTTTTTTTTTTCGGTGACAACAACACAAAACATAAGATGTCTCTAAGGAGACAACTATTTGATAAGGACAGTGACTAATTATAACTAGTACTAAGCACAACGACCTGTCTCAGACAGTCCCCTAAAACACCAAACAAAGCAAGAAAGAACACGAAGCTAATTATTGACTTAAGGCAATGGTGGAGTCGAACCACCTGCACCGCCACCCGCACCTCCTAAACCACCAAGACCACCAGTGCCAGGGCCAGTAACACCTCCTATTCCACCAACCCCTCCAATCCCTCCATATTTCCCAAGTCCACCAAGGCCACCAATAGTTGGCAGTCCACCAATGATACCAGCGTAGCCTCCCATCCCAGCAAAGCCACCAACACCACCATATAAGAAATTCTTTTTGTCCTTAAGGCCAGTGCTGCTAGGTGACTCGGCCATTGGTGCACTAGCATGCAACACTTGCTCTTCATTAGGCACAACATTATTGCTATCAAGATCAGCATCACTAGGAACATTACGTGCAGATGCATGCACAAATGCTAAAACAATCACAAAAATCACAACCCAGCTAGCCATCTCCCTCCCTCTTTCTCTCTTCTATGGAAGTAATACTTGAGCTTGTGGTTTTGCATGGATGTGGGCTTTATAGGGATTTGAAGGGTGGCTAACGGTTGAGGATAATAAAGGGGTTATAATAAATGACAATGAGACATAACTCTCATTATCTCGAGAAGGGAAATTCTTTGAATTTAGTATCAGAGAGTTAGGTGAATCAAAAGGAGTGAAATTTAAGGAAGTCATGTGTCATGTTCATTCAAGTGAATTGCCAGGTTTGCTTATGGTTTTTTAATTGTACGTACCTTCAATTTTAAACGCTCCCAAATCATAACATTCTTGTCCTCTGGGATAGATTAGGGTTTAACAGAATCTAAAACGAGCAATCCTTTATAAATCATAACATATAGTAATCATCATCTTATATATATGCATAGCTGACTCTGTGACATGTCACCATAGATATATTGATCACCAATATTGTATTCCATACATGTGTTAGCCAGAGAGGAATAATAATATTAGAGATACGACGCAAATATTGTAGTTGAACTTGAAACTTTAATCACATGTTCATACTGAGATGAAGGGTTAATTAAATTTAATGAGCAGTTTATATATACATGTTATGTTTTTGGATTTTGAACTTCTTGGGAAAATATCAACGAAAATTTGAATCAGACATATAACCCATTGAGTTTATACCGGCTTCCTCCTTAATCAATTCCTCTCATCTTCAATAAGAGTATGATTTACTCCAAAATCCATTGAAATAATGTCAATAAATGCTAGATAAGGAGCTAACACTATAGAGACTCGGACAGCTTTTTGAAGATGAATAGTTTAAGGGAGGGAGATTTAGAGTGTGTTTGGTATTGCAGTAACTCTTGTAGTTGTAGTTCAAAGAAAGTTATTTTATAAAAAGTATTTTTAGTTGAGGTTGATTTGAAAAAATAGGTATTTGGTTAAATCTGTGGTTGAAATTGAAGTTGAAATAAAAGTTGTTTAATGTGTTTGTTTAAGAATGCTTTTAAAATTGAGGTTATAAAATAATTTTAAAAATATATATTAATACTGATAATTTTTAATCTAAATATTGTGGATTTAACTATTGCTATTATATCATGAAATAAATCATATTTTATATAAAATATTTTTTTATTATTCCATGAAACCATTTATAATTCCATTACATACGAAATACATCCGACAAAAACTATAGTTTTCATAATATTTTTAGCATGTAATAAAATTAAATAAAATATTATCAGGTATAAAATTCACTATAAACTACTTTTTTAAAAAAAAAATTATTAAAAAAATAACACATTAAAAAAAATAACACGAGGAGGTTCACGCAGGCAAATGAACAGTGAAAGAAAATTGCACTGTTCACTATTTTTTAAGCGAATAATGCAATTCTCTTGTATTATTCATGTAATTGCATTGTTTATTGAACAGTACAATTAACATAAATAGTAAAACAAATAAGAAATGACTTTTTTTTTCTACGTTTCTAATACAGAAATTAAATGAGATCTAATAAATAATAAATTAATTTTTTTTTTAACTAAATAACTACATATTATATTTTAAATAAAACACAGTCGTAATTGCAAAGCCAAACCAGCTCTTAGCCAGAGCTAGCTTCACGTCTGCATCTCCACTAACCATCTGAGGGTTAAAAAAAAAAAAAAGGGAAAAGCATTCTAGCTGGCGTAGAGTGGGTGAGGGCCTAAAAAATCAACGGTATAGATCTTCTTTTCGTGTTGATCCGGGTTATGTTCAGGTTTGGCAAGATGGTCCACGAAAAGAGAGAATGTGATCGGAGGCAGTTCTAGACTAGGCCCAGCTATAAGCCTGCTCCAGTTTAGCACCTTAACTAGCTGAGGACCCACGCAATGCTTGCTGCTGGATTATATTTTATGGGTAAAAAAATTCATTTTCAGATGCTGCAATCATACATTTTTTTTTTAAAATGAAAATTTCTTATAAATTTGATTGAATTAAATAAGTTAATTTTATTTTAATTAAAAGATAAAAAATATGATTGATTAATATATATATATATATATAAAAGTAACAATAATAAATGAAACAAACTAAAAAAAAAAATTACAATAACATGAAAAAAAAAATTTAAAAAAAATGTAACTCAATTCTCAATCCATTAAATATAAAATAATAAAATTAGCAAAAAAAATAAAAAAAAAATTATCTTGATTCAATACAAGTTACTATGACAAACTTGTAACTCAAGTAATAAAGACTGAGTCAACCTAAATTTACTCAAATTACCCCGCTCAACTTGCAGCCCATGTGATGAGATCATAATAATTTGACAAAAAAAAAAAAAAAACTCACAAAGTCTTTTTTTAAAAAAGAAATGTTGAAAGTTGAAAAGAAAATGATTAAAAAACAATATTACCTCACATTAACTTGTCAAATCTATAATTTAAGTCATTAAATTTTAAGTATTTTATTTTAGAAAAACCATAAAGTCTAGTTCTTAACTATTTAAATATTGAAGGATGAAATTAAAAAAAAATTATATAAAAGGATCTCAAAAAATATAACAACTAAAAGAATAAAAATTAATATTTTTAATTATTTTTACTCTATTTTGACTCCTTAGGAAAATAAATTATATAAAAGAAACCATGACAAGAAGATTCCTTCCTTGCATGTTCGAGCAATTAACTCAGCTCAAAACCTCAGGTATTATATTAAAAATTTATTTTAATTTAAAAGATTAAACTATTAAGTAAAACCTCAAATTAAATATTATATAAATGTATTTTTTAGATTATTTTTTTTTAGGGTGGGGGTGGGGGGTTTAAGTTAAAGAAGAAATAAAAACATAATATTTAAATAAATACTACTACTACTACTACTAATAATAATAATAATAATTGAAGAGACTAAATAGTTTAGATTTTACAATAAATCTTAAAATAAAATTGGAAAGTAGTGATGGATTACCAAAGTTTCTTTTCAATTTGGCTCCGCGTTGAAAATTTTCAATATTTGAAAGGATTGGCTACTTATTCTCATTTAATATATTAGATTTAATGTATTATATCCTTATAAAGAACATAGGATATTAGATTTTGTTTTGTATTTCCATATATATTAAGATGAGAATTGCGTCAAAAACATTTCCCAGCCAAAAGTTCAAACTATAAATAAGGTGAAATATATAAATTATATTATTCTTTTGAACTTAAAGTTTGAATATGTTTACGTGATCTTGTATTTTATTTTTTATTAAATAAATTTATAATATATTTTTATATATTTTAATTATAAATCAGGGTTCAGTTAGAGAAGGAATAAAAACACAATATTTAAATAAATAATAATAATAATAATAATAATTGAAGAGAATAAATAGTTTTAGATTTTACGATAAATCTTATAATCAAAATTGGAAAGTAGTGATTGATTGGCCGGCACATCTTAGGCAGACCCCACGCTAATACCAAAGTAATTCTTTTCAATTTGCCTCAGCATTGAAGATTTTCCTATTTGAAGGGATTAGCTATTTATTCTCATTTAATATATCAGATTTGATGTATTATATCCTTATAAAGAATATCTGGATATCAGATTTTGTTTTGGTATTTCCTTATATATCAAGGCGTGATCCTATATATAGAAGGTGAATTGTATGTCGTATACTCATCACAGAACGCAGTATACACAGCATCATCACCATTGCAGGGAATTCTAGAGGTGCAGAGAATGGCAAATACTGGACATCTCAAGCTTTTGATAATTGCAATCATGGCGATGGCTCTCCTCTTCTCACTAGGTAAATAGAAGCTGAAACCTTGCTATTATATCGCTCATTTTACAAACGCTAACTGGCTAGCTATTACTTTGCTTTCCAGGAGAAGCTATGAATCTTTGTCACACCTTCGATTCATGTGAACCGAAAGGCTCTTGTCAGAAATATTGCAAAGTTGGTGGTTTTGCTGGAGGGAATTGTACGCCGCCAAATATTTGTTGCTGTTATTACTGATTGTTTTCTCTTATCGTGAGAAGCTTTCTTCTCACTGTCAAGGAATAAAAACTGAATAAACATTGCTGCCGTATCTCTTTTCTTATAATCTATTCAACTTTTTAATAATTCTTAATTTAAATTATATAAACTCTAGTGAAATACTACATGAAATTACCACCATCATTTAAAAGTTTTTAAAAAATATATTAAAAAACCCTTCTTTAATTAATTCAAGTGAATATTACAAAAGCTCTCTTTTGTATCCAGAAATACCCTTAATAATTTTTAATCATTCTCTTGACAATAAAGGAGTTTGGGATATAAAATATAATTTGTGTATTATTTTCAAATTTTTAGGTGGTCATTACACCGGTACGTAGACCTCGAAATTCTAGCTTGGAGGGGTCAAGATATATAGATACAAGTAAAAAACAAAATCAAATTCCATTTCAATAAGCTCAATAATTATAATAAAGAAAAATTCTTGATTTTTTTTATATGTAGTACTCTATCACATTCCAATAAATACTAAAAGTTAAAGATGTTTATAGACATTAAAAACAAAATAGGAAAAAGAGCTCTAAATTAAGTCATCCTTGATAATTTTCTATTTGGTGGAATTCGTCCATAATCATATATATTGTGAATTTCATAGCGAATTCTTTTTCTATGTTGACAAATAATTAATTTGTCAGCAAAAAAATTATCAGCTTGTTTTCACCAACTTCATTGCTGTGAAAGCTTGTTTTGTAGCTATAGCTACTATAGATGCTAAAAAAAAATAAGATTAGTCAAATCTATCAATTAAATAATAGAT
The DNA here is from genome assembly GCA_018804465.1 of Populus tomentosa. Lineage (NCBI taxonomy): Eukaryota > Viridiplantae > Streptophyta > Magnoliopsida > Malpighiales > Salicaceae > Populus > Populus tomentosa. The sequence continues at coordinate 4,121,592 of CM031969.1, read as the reverse complement.
TTTTTTTTTATTTTCTAGAAGCTGTCATTGCTCTATATACAACTTTAAAAAAATATTCAATTTCTGAAATTAAAGATGTTTTGGTATATTAAAATAATGTTTTGGAAATAACATTCATTTTATTTAATTTAGGCTAAATTCCTTGGCTTTTAGAAGTTATTTCTCAAACTAAATCTCTCAAATTTCAGAATTATTTCATATAAAGGAATTGTCATGTTTAAAATAGTAGTTACTACAAATGTATTATTGTTCAGGATATTGATATTTGATATCTCAGAAAATAAAAAGTGTAGAGTTTTTTATTTTCGCTTAAAACATAATTCAAGATCTAAAAAATATCATCATTGTTAGTTCAAGAATTAATTTAGAAGATTAATTCAAAATCAATATAATATTAAAGAATGGTATACAAGGATAAAATTAAAAAAATACTAAGAATGATAAAATTAAAAAGAAATAGAAAAATTCAATTGAAAAAGAAATTAAAAATAGAATTTTTTAAAGAAAAAAATGGACTGTTTATATATATATATATATCTTGGTGGCCTGCCTCCCTACAATTCGAATGAACAAGCTAAATTCCCTAGTTGTTAGGGATTTTTCATCTCGTTCAGTTAAAATAAATTAATAAAAAATAAATTCTATATTTTACAATGCAAAAGAAAAGAAAACATTCACTATGGGAAAAGGGGAAGAGATCGAGAAAGAGAGAAATGCGACCATTGCTGCTTTCTGATTTTTTTAGCTAACATTTTCTTTTTACTTTGTTTCCAAATATATTTTATTTATTATGAAAATATGTTTCGCACAGCACAGCGTTAACCCAGACCTAGTATAGAGTAAACTAGATAATTATTTTGCGCTTCATTGCAAAACAGATTATTTTTATATAAAAAAAACTATATTGATGTTGCTAATTTTTTTTTATAGAAAAAAATCAACTATGTGGAAATTAGTTTGATGTGGCTTGGTCGTCTTGGCGGGTTCAAAGCCTACCTGGATAACTAATAAAAATATAGTTTGACTCAAAATAAATATTTAAGTTGATATTTTTCTTAATAAATACTGAGACGATAATATATTGAATCGATTTGAATCAACCCGTGTAAAAACCTGATAATTTGCATACCAAGTTATAATATCATAGTAACCTCATAGAGAATAAATTAAAACAAAATACGAAACTCAATTTCTAATAAATTTAATGTTGAAGGATTAAATTAGAAAAAAAATTAATTAAAATAATAACTCTAGTCAACTCGGGTTAACCTGTTAAATCCATGACCCATATCATGAGATCAAGATAACCTAATAGAAACCAAACTAAAATAAATTATGAAATTTAATTCTCAATCAATTCAATATTAAAAATTAAAGTTGAAAAACAAATCATTAAAAAATGATACAAAAAATGACCCGGGTCAACTAACTTCAACTTGCCAAATATGTCACATGAATCATGAGATGTGAATAACTTCATAGAAAGCAAATCAAAATAAATCATAAAATTTAATTTTCAATTAACCTAATATTAAAAGATGAAATTCATAAAAAAAAAATTAATAAAAAAAACTTGAGTTAACCCGTCAAATTCGCAATTCGGATAATAAATCTAAAATAACCTCATACAAAATTAAATTAAAAAAAATTACTTACCTCGATCCCAAAAAATATCCATGAAAAAAAAGTAGTTAAAAAAACACTGATGGATGCATTTCACATGATTTTGTAGAATGGAAACAATGAAAATTCCAATTTTGTTTCTATTTTTGAGACAAGAATTGATGAAATTTGTACCTTCTATGTGAGAGAAAGTATGAAAAACAGAGAGACAGGGACAAGAATTATTATGAGATTTTGTTTTAAAACTTTTCTTATAAACTTTTCAATAAATACACCTGAGCCTGCACCGTGGTCCAGGTGGTTATCTTGGTTTTTTTTTTTTTCCCCTTACATTTCTTTTTATATTTTAACTTCCCTCGATTATTTTTATATTATTGAGTAGGTGGATATATTATTTTATGAGGTTACTTTAATGATAAACTAACAAAATATAATAATTGCCTTATCGAGTGAAAAATGTTTCCATAAATAAACATTTTAAATTTAGTCAAATGGAGATAAATAGGATGGATATATGCATGCTTTTTTTTGCTTTCAAAACAATTTCCTATCCCATATGGACAAATATTACCATAATTTGAAAAACAAAATGTTATAATGGATGCATAAATGTTTTTCACTTCAAAAAATAATTCTTCTCTATCAAGTGAAAAGTAATTAATTATTAAATTATTTAAAAAATAATCAAATGTGAAAGAAAATAAGGCTTAAATTGCATCAAAAAAACACAACATTCACAACAAGATTTATTAAAAGGATAAAACATACATTTTTACATTTTGTTTTATCTTTTCTATCACCATCTTCATCAAATAAAGATATGAATAAAAATTTATATCTAGAATATGTTAGGAAATATAAATCAATCTCGTCTTCAATTGTCTCCTTTTATGCTGTCTAATATTTATTATCCTCATCTTCAAGTTCCATCTTTGAATCAAACATTGTATAAATGATGTGATTGGCTGACTCGATTAATACTCATTTTTAGTTTTATGTATAACTTGGGAAGCACAAAATCAGTTCAAGCCTCCAAGAGCGAAATGATAAGCTATGGAACATGGAGAGAAAAAAGCGCACAAAATAGGATCGATTCTCCCGGAAATTAAACAAAGAATGACCCGAGAAAGATGGATCCCCACCATGAAAGTAACCGGCGAGAGGGAAGAGTCACAGTCCAGAGACTTACATGTGGAGGTGGTTAATCAGGCCTTGTGATAAATTTAACCTTGCTGGTTTTCACTTGAGAAGAAGAAGAGCAATCAAAAACTACCTAGCATTTAATTATATAGCTTCCCAAGAAGATGTCAACCCTGAAAGTTACTTCAGTGCTTTCCAAATTCCTTACTGCCAGAGGGACAACTACAAGCAGCGCTGCCGGGAGCCCCCGTGCATTTGTCACTGCCACTTCTAGACCACTGCAGGTGAGTTGCCTGTAATTTCTTGCATATACACACACACACGTGTGTGTTTACGACCAATTTGTTCTTGTTTCTGTGCTCACTGTCATTCATGTTTATACTTTAAAAGGGCGTAAGAAAAGAAAATAATGTTCTCATACAAATACTCTTCAATTCAATGAAATATCTTTGGATTATGATGCTTTGGTGTAACAATGGCGTGTGGTCTCTCCCCAATTCAAATCCTTAAATTCGTCTTTTTTTTCACCGAGAATTACTCAACATATTTAGAATACATCATGATCGATCATTCTTTTTTATAACTTTTGTATGCAAGATTTGGAGCATATAATACCCTTTTTTTTTCCAAGAAACTTAACTAAGTGCAAAACCACAGGCCAAAAGGGATGAAGAGACCGCAGAAGCAAGCAAGGGTGTAACAGAGGCAGCAGAATCAGTTAAAGAAGGTGCAAGATCAGTGAAGAATGCTGCAGAAACTGTAAGAGCAATGAACATCAGATATTAATGTGGATATGTATTATGACTTAAATCAAAAGACAGACGTATTAATTGTGTATAAATTATAAAGAGTATTAATAAATTTGTTATTGTTTTGTGTGAGCTAATCAGGTGACAAATATGACCAAGGAGGTGACGAAAAAAGTATCTGAAACTGCAGAAACCATCACAGACAAGGCTGCTTCAGTAATCAAGGACAGAATAGGTGGCATGTAGACTGATACGTGTATGTTCACGACGAAGAACATAAAGACTAATATTTTCTTTTGTATTCGTTTCTTAATTTCTTCAACTTCTTGTAACTTACCTTTCTGCAAGTTTCTATATGTTTGGTTTTCTCTATATTTTTCCTTTTCAATTTCATTATCTCTGAAACACTAGCATGGACATTATAATGAACAACAAATTTTATGTTCGGGAAATCCGATCGGTGATGTACTGATATTTGCTCAAAGAAGGCTAAGCACACTGGGACACACAATATTTAACGTGGTTCGGCAAATCGCCTACATCCACGGGAGAGAGTCCATATTGTTTAGAGATAGAGAAAGAATACAAAACAAATACATGGAGGAGAAGGATCACATCACTCTACTCTACTCCCAGTTCTCATTGCTGCCCTTGTGGCTGCTGCAATGGCTGCTGCCATTGCAACTCTCTCTTTCTTTCTATCCTCTTCACATGCTTTCTACACTTCTCACTTTTTGCTCTTTCTTAGTGTCTATTTATAGGTAAGGATGGTGCCACTAGCTCCAGCTTTTCTTCAACAAAGGTGGCTGCCAACTCCATCTCTTCTTCAATAATGGTGGCTGCCAAAGTCAATGGTTGGTGCCGTCTATTTGCTGCACATGTAATGGCAACCAACCCAACATTTTAGAATATTACTGAGCCCGCACAACCCTCGAGAACAACAAGTTACTAGCATTTGCAATGTACTTCAACATTTATATAATTGATTTAAAAATAATAATTGAATTTCACATAATTTAAAACAAAAATAAATAGCAAATATTATCTAGTTTTACAAGTTTTTTTGTTATTAGTCATTTGACCACATTTATCACATATATTCACTGAGTGCTTTTCTCTTGCATCAATTACATTATATAGTCAAATAAATTTCTTTTCGATCTTTATTTGTTTTCCATCTAATTAGACATTTATATACATTTGGATCAATATATATAAATCACAATGGAGTATCAAACAAGGTTTGAAAATAAAAACTATATATATTTTTATATAACAAGGTGGAGTAGAAATAATCAACAAATTACATGTAGTGCATATTTCATAAACTGCAACATGCAATTAGGTGTGATCATGGTCAATGATATAGTTGTCATTTGTCATTATACAAATTGCTTCATAGATGTTAATCGTTTCTCACATTTTTTTTTATAACATTCAGATTTGTTTCTTGAAATTTTGTCAACCTTCAATTCATCAACTAATAAGCATGAATATTTATGATTATTGTTGCACCTGACATTACGACAACCTTTACATGATATGAAAACAACAGATATCTAGCATCTTGTTTTTAAAGGAGAGGTCTAATTTAAAGAGTCGTCACCTAGTATTATGATCACTAGGAGGTTAATAGAGATTTTATAGTATGAAATTGGTTAAGCAAAATAAAAAATACTATCACTCCTTAAGCGTCCTACCTGACGTAGGTTGCATTGTTGATTTTATCTTAAATTGCTAAAAGTTTATTTTTGTGTGCATTCTTATGGTCTTTCTATAATATTCTTGATTCTAGTGTCAATAAACATTTGCCCATGAATATTTCTAACTTTGGTGTTAATAAATATTGTGTAACCAAAAAAACACAGTATTTTTTACTCTAGTGCCAGTAAATAAATCAACAACATTTAGATTAAAAGAAAAGGAAACTATATTTTTTTAAGAAAAAGAAAACATGTATTGCATATCAAATTTACATTCACGATGAAAGTCCATAAATCGAATATACCACAAAAGCTTAATAAAATAACACAAAAAAAATGTGAGGGACCCACAAATAAATCAACAAAGATGCTCAGATTTTTCTGGAATTTTTTGATATAAAAAGAACTTATTTGGCCAAATATCAAAATAAAAAGGTGCGAAGTAAAAAGAGTAAGGCATAAAGGTGTGTTTTACCAAACACATCCTTAGCCCAAAACAATTTAGGTCGGCTAGACCTGAGTCCCAAACCCGACCCGACCTTAGTTTTTTTTGTTTTTTTTAGGGGAGCTGGATCTAGCCCGGTCGTACAGGCCGGGCTGGATCCATCAGACCCAAACCCAGTTACAGGCTCAGTAACCCGGTTTCCCTCTCTTTCTTCTTGTTTTTTTTTTTTTTTTTAATTTTTATCATTGAACTATTCACACACGCCTACTACATAAACATGATGGTAATTAAAAATGCAAGGGGGGAAACAAGCTTACCTGGGTGTGCTGTTGCTGGAAGTGAAGCGGATAGCGATGGAGGCTGGCGACTGTGCGGGTGGCGCCCCTGTGATGACCCTCCTCTCCTTCTGTCTCTTTTTTCTGTCATGTCTCTCTCTCTCTCTCTCTCTCTCTCTCTCTCTCTGCCACCCTCTTTGTTTTTTTTTTTTTTCTGGTTCTCTTCCTCTGGTTTTTTCTTCGTCCTGTGTGTTTGGTGTGTTAAGCATGTGCTCTGGTATGAGGGGAAACTAGGATCCCCTTGCCGGAGTTCTGAAGGAAGGCCAGCAATCTCTCTGGTTTTTTTTTTTTTTTTTTTGCGTTTTTTCTCCCTCTGATTCTCTTCTGCCTCTGCCTTTTATAGGCTTTCTTGGGTGAGATTTGCTCCTTATCTTCCCAGGATAATGATAAGGTCTGGGACTTCGTGTTTTGGTTGGATTGGGACACCAACAGTCCTGCCATTGCTGGACTGTTGGTGGCGCTTTCCTCGGCCTGCTGGCACCTTGTGGCAGTGGAGGAAAGTCAGCTGGAAAGGGGTCAGATGGTAGACCATTCGGTCTACGTCCAAGTCTGGTCTGAGGGTAGTGAGACCTGGCCAGAGGGTATGGTTTTTGCAGGCGAGCTTTCCCCTGTTTCAGACGAAAATGCAGAGTGTTTTTGAAACGGCGTCGATTTTGGATGTGAATAGCCATCTTTCAGTTTGATCACTAAAGTTTTGACATTTTGCAATCAATCCCTTGATTTCATTATTTAAACTAATTCAAAGCTTAATTAAGTTTCCAAACTTATCATTTTTTTCAGTTAAGCTCCTGATTTCATTAATTAAACTAATTCAAAGTTTAATGAAGTCCCCAAACTTATTAATTCTTCCAATTGTTTACGAAAATGACTCCCGATTTTGGTCATTTGAACTCACAGCTAGAGTTTTTAAACTCGGCCCAAGGCTCGAGTCACAGGTTTTAGCTAAGTTGTCAGGTTTTGGCTAGATCATCGGGTCAATCATATTTAAAAAAAAGTTAAAATGATGTCGTTTTAATTAAAAAAAAAATAGTCAACGGATTGGAATAGGGTTTTTTACTGGATCTTGTCGGGGCAACCAGGTCACTTCCACATTGAATCCACACTTCCATCACTACATATTAGTACAATGATATAACGAGCCTGACTTACCTCACTTTGTAACATCCTCCAAGTAATTTTAATTTCTATTTCAAACTTATTACAGACAAATCGATCACATAACATTCTAGATAATTTATTAATGGACATGTCTAATGTAGTAGTTAGAAACTCATGGTTTCCTTCATTATAAGTGATATCATTATTGATATTGACAATAATACCATCATTGAAGCATAATATTTCTAAATTACTAGATATTCTGTCAAACAACACAACAAAACACAATTTTAATTAATTAATATATCTTAGAGCTAATCAAAGTGCATAATTTATCAATAAAACCATAACGGTAACATAATCGGCCCACACCTATATTCATCAAATTAATCGGCCAACACCTACATTCATCAAGTTTCATTTTCATAACAAAATTATCAATCAAATTCATGTATTTCATAGCTAATTTTTATTTTACTTTATATGTAATTCGATATAATCCATAATTCATAATTTAACATAAATCAACACTAACTCTAACAAATAATTTTATTAATTTACAATCAACAACAACCCAAAATCATATATTATTTATAAAATAACCTAATTACAAATTATATTTAATTAACTTACTTAACATTGTATGAAATCAAATTAACACATATTAGCATAAATTACATCAAATTGATAAAGAAGAAGTGTTTAATATACCTCTAAATGTAAATATAGAATGTGGGTGATGATGATGACTATTTTAGTTGGAAAGTGGATGAGTCACTGTGGAGAGAGAGACAGAGGGGCGGTGATCTCGGGCTAGAGAGAAATTGGTGATCTCATAATGTTTTGGGTGTGTTTTGCGGCGGGGTAAGAGAGAGAAACGTTTTTGATGACGGAGAGAAGGGATGGGCAAGTGGTTATTTAGGAGAGAGGTGGGGAAGGAAAGAATGAGAGAAAAGAGCTCTAGGTATTAAATTCGAATAAAGTCACAGATACAATTTGCGACTCGAGTGTCACAGATAAAAACTACAAAATAAAAGTTATAAACGGTATCTGCAACTCACGTGTCGTAATTATCTTATGCCACTCATGAAATTGTATTATATCCCCAAATATTTTATTTGCTATATTACTTTATCTTTTTTGTTTTCCTGTGCTAAAAAAAAAACTCGGTACACATGCATAGACTGGGTGCAAATTTGGAATCTAATTCTTCGATTCTGATTACCCAACTGGAAAATGAGAAAAAGTGATACCCAGACAGCCAGACCCCGGTTATGCATGGAAAGGGTGCCCAGTCAGAGATCATGGGACCCACCCTAACGGTTAATTCAATGACTTGATCTTCGAGTCTGAGTCCATCTGGCTGTCATACTTTCTGTGAACTTTCCGCCAGATACTTCCTTTCTATCCATCCTAGAAATGCCTTAATTTGAATAGTGTGCTGCTGACTTCTCAGCTTTATTACAGCAATGAACCAAAAGCAGTCCTTCGGAGAAGAAACCTGAGACACTAAGATACTAGCTAGGTATTGGGGTTCCGATTGTTATTGAGCAACATGAGCATGGTCCTAAACCAGTTACAGACCACCTTATTTTCCAAGAAGCTGATTACTACTTATCTTGTACTGATTTTGATCTTTAAGCAATCTACTGTATTCTATCATTCTTTGCTCTGTAAATAGGGACTTAGGATTTGTAAGAAAGCAGAAGTTATTCAGCATCAATTTGATCCTTTTTTAGCATTAAACCAAAGACTAAGCCTGCTAGTATTGGCTCTATTTGTTGTACTTCATGTAGTGATCATGATGTAGTGATGACAAACAAAAGTACTATTAACGTTTCCCTCTTTACATTATAAAGAACAAAGAGTTTCAAACTGAAGAAACATAGAAGAAACAAGCTTCTCCTCTGCATAGTTTTGCGACCATTAAAAAGTTTTCACTTGAAACCAGTTTTGGAGTTCGAAGAAGATGAGTAAAGTAATGAGAATGCAGAGAAACTTGAGTTATTGCTCTTTGGAAACAAACTTTGTGTTGCTGGCTTTGATGATGATGTCGCTGGAACTCCACTGGACTTCTTATTTTCTTGATTATCAGGTGCTGGTGATCCCTTAAGGAGCACATCGACCTTTTCATACTCCTCCCTTTCATGTTTGATCTCCTTAAGCATTGCAGCCACGTCTTTCATATTTGGTCTTTCATCGGGGGATGAATTTACACACAACAAGGCGATGCCTAATGCTTGCATCATTTCTTCAATTTCTGACGCCGGTCGAGATAGTAGGCTTGGATCTAACACTTCAATTCCTCCCCTCTTCTGTCTCACCCAATCCACCACATGTAGTCCATCTGGTATTGTTGGATCAATCGGTTGCTTGCCCGTCAAGACTTCTAATACCACCACACCATAGCTATAGACATCGCTCTTTTCAGTGATCTTCATCATGTAGCCATATTCTGTGTACAACAGAGAAATATCAGTGCAGGATTGCATAGATCAAAAAAGACATGAGAACTGAACTGTAGATAGATAACTTACCAGGAGCAATGTATCCATAAGATCCAGCAACTGTATTGGATGACCGGGCAAAGTCACCATCATCAACAAGCTTAGCAAGGCCAAAATCAGCAATGTAAGGCTCGAATTCAAGGCCAACGAGGATGTTATTAGCCTTTATATCCCTATGAACAATTGGAGGGACACAATCATGATGCAAATAAGCCACACCCTGAGCTGCTCCCAACAAAATTTGGTACCTAAGTTCCCATTGCAATACATTTCCTGTTCTTTCATGGAGGAGACTACCCAAGCTTCCATTAGGCATATAATCATACATAAGCAATCTTGTGTTTCGATTCCAACAACAGCCCAAGAACCTAACAATGTTCTTGTGCCTGATGGAACCAAGTGTTTTCACCTCTGTTGAGAAGGAATCACGGACACCACATTTTTCATCATCACATCCATTGGCTGCAGCCATTGCATTTGGCCAGAGTTTCTTCACTGCAATGACTTCACCATTGTCCATATCAGCACGATAAACAACCCCAGAACATCCTTTCCCAATAACATTGGTATCCACGAGGCATCTCAGTACTTGATCGACAGAGAAGTTCAATTTCTGGAATGGAGTAAATTGCCAGGGCCATGAATCGCCCAACTCAGAATCATCATCATCATCTCTAATTGTTCTTCGTGCCCGAATAATTGCGATTGTTCCCATAATCACCATAGCTACAGTCAATGTGATCAGCAAAGCAAGTGCTAGCTTAAGCCTTCGTGACCGCCTTAAGTCGTTCTCATTTCTTGGCAGCCCTGCCCTGTCAACATCGTTCAAGAAACACGAGTCCTGGATTGAAGAACATAGGCCTTGATTACCTGCCAAGTCTGTAGGCGATAACTGTCTAAACAGCTTATTATCAGGAAGATAACCAGTGAAGTTATTGTAAGATATGTTGAGAGAAACAAGGTTGCCAAGCCCTGCAAGTGGACTTAAATGTCCCTCAAGCTTGTTATGCGAAAGGTCTAATATTGATAGCCTAGTCAGTGCAGATATCTGAGGTGGGATTGGCCCTGTAAGTCCATTGCTGCTGAGATTGAGAGCAATTTCAAGGGTTTCGATATGACCCAGTTCCATTGGGATGCTGCCAGTGAGCCCATTGCTGCTGAGATCAAGCAATTGAAGACTTGAGGATAGGCCAAGCGACAAAGGTATTGATCCAGAGAATGAATTCCTGCTTAAAATTAGCTTGTTTAGTGACATAAGACGACCAAAACTTGCTGATATCTGACCAGTAAATTGATTAGTTGAAGCGTCCAGGACCTGGAGCCCAGTTAGAGATGACAATGAATTTGGTAGAGGACCCTGTAAAATGTTGTTGCTAAGGTCTATCATTTGCAGTTCTGTGCAGTTTCCAATCTCATCAGGCACCGGCCCAGAAAGGCGATTGCTGGACAGATCAAGAAAGTTCAAGATTCCAAGACCTCCAATTTGCTTAGGAATGGTACCAGCAATCCTGTTGTTACCAAGCCTTAAACGCACTAGAGAGCTACAATTACCAATTTCTGGTGGTAAAGGACCAGAAATGTCGTTGGATATCAAGAGAAGTTTAGTGAGGTTTTGAAGCTGAAACAGGCCTGGAGGAATGCTACCAGTGAGTGCATTGTGAGACAAATCTAGTGCTTGGAGGTTACTGCAACTAGCCAAACTTGAAGGAATGCTTCCTTCAAGCTGGTTTTGCCAGGCAAAAAGCACAGTGAGCTTCGACAACATTCCAAGCTCAGGTGGGATCAAACCTGAGATCTGATTTGTGTCCAGTTGTAGTTGCATAAGGTTGGTAGCATTAGAAATATTTGATGGTATTGAACCAGAAAAATTGTTATCACTAATCATAAACTCTTCAAGCTGAAAAAGGCCTCCTATTGAAACAGGTATAGTCCCAGAAAGAGAATTCAAAGAAAGATCAATCATTTTCAGGCTAGTGCAATTGCCAATCTCTTCTGGGATAGATCCAACAAGACTATTTTGCCACAACAACAATTGTTCGAGCTTATGAAGCTTGCCAATCTCCGGAGGAATGGATCCAGAGAGACTATTTTCATAAAGAAACAAGTTCACAAGCTCAGAGCAGTTACCTAAATCAGGAGGAATCTCACCAGAAAGCATTGTAGTATAAATGGACAGACTTTGCAGCTTGCTTAACTTTCCCAATGAAACAGGCAAAGAACCTGAAATTCTTGTATCAGCCAGTCCCAAAACAGTCAAGTTGCTGCAATCTCCGAGCTCATCAGGAACTTTGCCAATAATGTCTTTGTTGCCGCCAGCTCTGAGGACTTTAAGACTGAACAACCTGCCTAGCTCGGGTGGAATATACCCAACAAGACGATTATCAAAGAGAAGCAGATTCTTGAGTCTAATGCAGTTGCTTATCTCAACTGGGATTTTACCAGTTAACTGATTAGAGTTAAAAATCAAGTCCTCAAGATTCCGAAGCTTGCCAATACTTGCAGGAATGGTTCCAACAAGACTATTAGCGCTAAGGTCAATAAATTTAAGTGACACACAGTCACCAATATCAACTGGGATAGTTCCAGTGATATTAGCATCAGAGATGATAAGTTTACTAAGAGATTGAAATGAAGAGAGGTTCAATGAAAAAGGAATTTGAAGAGGAACTGACTGAATGTTTATCTCAGTGACAAAACCTTGTGGAGAGCATGTTATGGAGGTCCACTTGCATGGAGTGGAATCAAGATTGTTCCAATTAGAGAAGGAAGAAGATATTGAAGGAGAGGGATGTAGCCAAGAAAAGAGAATAGAGGCCTCATGGTTTGGTATTGCAGCAGCAGAAGTGAAAAGAAGAGTTGAGAAAAGAGTGTTTAGGATAAAGAATGATAATGAAGAAGAGGAGGAGGAGGAGGAGGAGGAGGAGGAGAAGGAGAAGAGGAGGAGGTTTTGCCTCGAGCTGGGCATCGACATTTGCCTCAATTTCCCAAACTTTGTTTTCGGGTTTGCATCATTGGGTTTTGCTACTTCTGCTTCTCTCTCTCTCTGCCTAAAACACTATATTTCTTGCTTGCTTTGAAATCAAACACAAAACAAGTACTACAGTGTTTAGCACCTTTGCCTCGAAATTTAAAACCAAAGCACAAACAAAACTCTAAACAAAAGAAAATAATCCTATAAGATATCAATAATCTAAGGAAAAAAGCAATGCCTAGAGATCAACAAACTGCACCACCACCACCACCACCACCACACTCTCACCTAGGATCCCAATAATCTCTCTCTTGTGACATATATATATATATATATATATAAAGGATTTGCTACGCGGGTTCACACGTAGAGAAGAGAGGCAACGCATGTACACATGACTTTTCGATATCTTTCCTTGTTTATCTTCAAAGAATTGTTTAATTTGGATTGTTCAGCAGAAAATAAGGTTGGGTTTTGCTCTAGTTTAGTTTTTTATTCTAGTGTGTATGTACATAGAAGTAAGGAAATTAAAGGATGTCTACTATTTTTCAAAAAAAAAAGAGAAGGCAATGGGCTTCCTGTATATAACATGCTAGCTGTTTGACTTGTGATGCGCGCATGTTCAAATTATTATTTTTTTAATTGTAAAAAATTAAAAAGAAGTTAAAAAACCTAAAACCTAATGCATACTAAACAATACACTTTTAAAATATTGAAATTATAATACCAAATAATATTAAAAAAAAACGATAATATATTGGATTGATTTTGATCCACCCACAACTTGAATTAAGAGACCGTAATAATCTTATAAAATACAAATAAAAATAAATTAGGAAACTTAATTTCAATCAAGCAAATATTAAAAAATAAAAATAAAAAAAATAATTTAAAAAAAATAAAAAAACACAATTCAAGTAAACATAAAGAACAAAAAATCAAGTCTGCAACCTGAATCATGACAATAAGATCCATTCATAGAAAACAAATAAAAAGATAAAAAAATTAGTTTCTAACTAACTCATTATTAAAATATAAAATTTAAAAAATTAATTTAAAAAAAAAACAACAAAAAAAATATATAACTCTATAATTTCTTTACTCAAAATAGGTTTGATTCTTAATGGACTCCTGTGTGCGTGGTTATTATATAATAGAAAAGATTATACTTATTTATGCAGTTCAAAATTCAACGATCTTTTTAATGAAAAAAAAAATAGTCTGTAATATTATATATATTGTATTTCATAATAGAGGTGTTCTTATATTTGTGCTTCAATCAAAACTAAAATTTTATTTTAGAAATCTTAATAGCATATTAAATATCAATTATATACCATGTATTATAAATGAATTTATTTTCTTTTCTATTATGACACTAAGTCAGAGTTATTATAAAGCATTTTATTAAAAAAAATAGATGCTGGGAACAATCTCCATTAACATCCTATATTGTGAAATCACTAGGATGTCCACGTCATTAACGTTAGATGCAATTATAGATATGCCCCTGAATCACTTAAAAGGCTTTCAATCCAGTCCTGGAGTTCACAACGCAAAAACTTTCAACGTCTTTGAGCTAGGAACTTTCCTGAGGGTTTCAGAATAAGGACCAATTTCATACGGTTTTATAAATATGTGGGTCAACATCAAAATTGTTACGTTTCATGCAGAAATGAAATTTTTTTAGTATTAAGGACCAATTTGAATTTCTCTATATAGTTAAGGGGTGTAGTTATAATTAACAGAATTCTTAAATAGGAGAAGAAGAGAGACTCCTCCACTGTCATCTAATCTTCTTTGGAACATCTTTAAACTCTAAGCTTATATAAGGTTACCAAATAAAACTGATTAATTTGTCGTAGAATATCATTAATTGAATAGTAATTATCAAATCAACTAAAAAGCTTTTGTCAAAAAGCTCCCGACCAGCTTGAAGAGTGTTTTGACAAATAATGTGATGATTATTAAGAATATAAAGATATTTTCATGGAAATGTTCAAGTATTTTGACAAATAAGTCGTGTAGAGTAGCATCTTCGCTGCTTGCTTGGTACTAGTTGGCTATGATTATAAATAGGGGCTAAATTTAGCATCTTAAATTATCATTTAAATCTTATTAAATAAAGAAAAATAAGAAAAGGGTCATGGATGGCTTGCCAAAACATATCTGATAGTTTACTCGTATCTCCCGATGATCGGGAGTTACAAGCAAAAATGCATGAAAAATGTAAGAGCAATATTTCCAGTGTGATTCTACGATGGTACAATATACAAATGGTCTGCAAGATATTAGACCAGCTCCGATCACATCCCCTAATTTGTATAATCTATTTGAGTTATCAACTTGTAACTCTAGACAACAATACTTCGAAAAACGGAACTTCAAGGTGCAATTTTGCAGCTATGTAATTAGGAGTAAGCTTGCTTGCTAGGAGGCTTTGTGACATCTCCTGACTACCTTGAACAAGCAAATCATCACCTTAAACTTGCACTGGAAGTAACCAGTCATGTAAGATCACTTGCCCAGAAAGCTTGAATCATGTAAGATCATGCGCAGTCAGCGTGGCTTAGCAATCTACATTAACTAGGCAAAGCTACAAGTTTTAACCTTATTTTAAGTTTAATCTGCCTGCATTTTACTGCTCCAATGGCGCGGCTAGCTAGCTGGTTTACATTTTTGCTGAAGCATTTTAACCTGACAAGCTGGTATATATTATACAGGAGCGTCCTTCGAACAAAGAGATTATTAGGTATACTAGAGATATATCACTGTTAGATCCAATGTTATTAATTTGTGTGTTTTAATATATTACGAAAGAAGCTCCAAAATTTCTTAGGATCGGACATTTGTTTATGTTTAGGTCTGGAGAATAAAAGACTAGTAGGAGAATCAATGGATTTTAAAAAGGAACAAGAAGTTAAGGTCTGCACTGGCATCTTCAACACACAAGAAAGATTAATATCATGCGAGTCACCAACAACATTCAGTAATATATTCAATTAATTTAATGAGGGACCAGAAAAACATTTAATTAATTTTCATTCAATTTTCAATGACAGTCAAAACCATGCACCCCCTCTCATTTATACCTACTTTATACGTGTAGCTTCAACAACTATATTGAAAATCTGAAACAATTTTCTTAGATTATTTGAGGGTGGCAGGGAATTCAAATTTTGGACGCATAAGCTCAAGCCTGCTAGTTAGTAACACGCGTGAGGGTGTAGCTTTTTTTATATATAATTTATGTAGAGATAGCGATTTTATCCAAATTCGTGGATATCAATCTAAATGGACCGAATGAGTGGTTTTTTATATATATAGTTATCATAGATAATAAATAGAATATAAATGTTAATAAACCTGACTTAAACTTAATTTGAGATATATATATATATATATATATATTATTTGATTTTATATTGATTAATAAATAATACTTGTATGAATACTCGAAATTTGAAGGATAAATAAATAATACTTCTATGAATACTTGAAATTTGAAGGGTATAGTATGAATATATAAATTTTTTATTCATTGAATAATAAATATAATAGAAATCTGATTTAACGAGTACCAATTATATGATAAGAATTTTTGGCATTTCCTAATGAATAAAGAAAATATCTGATTATCATGAATTACCTTGTCAATTGACTCACTTTTTTTTTTTTTTCCTGATAATGAGGTCTAAACTAAAAATAAAATGGCAGCATTCGTCAGCTCTATAATCTGGTGGGTTTCACAGAACACACGTAGCAAATCAGGGAAATGGAATCTCTTCTTCTTTCTTTCTTTGTTTTAGCATGCATGGATTCGAATCAAATCTGACATCCATGGAATTCTTTTGCTTTTCATATCTAAACACCTAAGAATCATCGGAGGCCCTTCTACTATCTGAATCTGGTAAAATGAAAAACCTAAAAATAATTTGGTCAAGAACGATTCATGAATAGACCCACAAGGTCCATGATAGGAGAATTAAATGCACGTAGATGTTGACCATGACCATGGCAGGGACTTAAGGGTTAGCTAGCAATCATGTGGCCAGGGGAACTCTCACAGGTGACCATGCCGGCAAGTGCGTCAATCTCCAGCCATCAAAAGAAGGGAAAAGAAAGAGAAGGCAAACTTGTTAGTGAGAAAATAATTAAAAATAATAACATAAACTTGGTGGCACTTGAGTGGATTGAGCAGAGAGTAGAGGGTTAGCTTCATCAGCACATCCCTGATTTTGAGACCATATCACGTGAGCAAGGGAATCCAGATTTTCAAACCCACTAATTGCCTGACCAAAACCAAGCCTGTTTCTTGATTTTATACACTATTATATAAAATACGGTCTAGTTATAGCAATAAAGTAAAGTGTTTTTTCCTTGTAGGGATTAAATTGTTTGCTTTACTTTATTCAGGACCATAAAGGGCCAAAAAATCTATAATAAAAAAGAAATTAAAGCTAAACGGCGCAGCGCAGCTTCAAGTTCCCTATTTCAAGGGTCGTGGCCTTGGGAACTCCCCCGACGGGAATCTATATAGATTTTTGTTTTTGTCGCAACCTCGCAAGCTAGCCCAGCCCCAGCGGCCACCGCCCTCCCTTCCTTCTACATTTCAAAAATGGCTGATATATTCAGTCTGGATTTGTCACCAATGGATCAAATTGTCTATTTCATTCCCTCTTTTTTTTTTTTTTTGGTTTTTGTTTTCCTGGTGCTGATACGAAGCATAGTACTGTGGTAATATGTTTGAATTGTTCATGAAATGGCTTCAACTCCTGATGTGCAAAAGAAATATATAGGCTAGGAGAATGAATAAGAATTAATCAAGTGAAGCTTCATGTGCAGGAGACATGGACTGGCCCTCGAGATAAATAATGAAGAACACATTACCAAGCATTAATTGAAGCAGATCATCTTATGAACAATAAATTCATGACACTGCCTCTCTGGACTTCACTCGGTCTAGAAATACTAAAAGGGGTTGCCATTACTTGGAGAATGCCCGTGCTGGTCTGATGGGGCTTCGAAAGAGTAAACCATTCGTGCAATATTTTTCATGAATCACTCCATGCACGAATCTTCATAAAAGAAAAAAAAAAGTCTCCTGAAATAAAAATATTTGTGCTATTAAATCAAATCCATCGATCTTAGCATGGGTTTGTTTGGAAGAATAGTTATTGTTATTTTTTAAAGTGTTTTTCATGCTGAAATGTATTAAAATAATATTTTTTTATTTTTAAAAAATTATTTTTGAGATTAACACATCAGAACAATAAAAAACATTCAAAATAAATTTAAATTTTTGCAAAAAAAAAAATTAAATTTGTTGAAAATACGGATTAACCCGAGTTTCCAAATACAGTCTTAGTATCCAGGTGATCCACCCCTAATTTAAGCCGAGTTTAAATAACAAAATCAGCTTAGAGTTGATTCAATTTGACTCGATCAATCTATTAGATCAATTTGTAATTTAATCAATTTAATTAAAACTTAATTTAACTTTAAAAAGTTATTTTCAAACATATAATTGTAACTTTTTATATAGATATAAAAAAACTATAAAGATATTGTTTTAATCAATATCTCGTAACCTCTGTCTTGGGCTGAATTTAATTACTTGGATGAGACTTAGATATAAAATAGGATTTGGTTGTCCATGTTATCGTTAATGACTGGTGTATTAATTTTGGGCCAGTGAAGACCTCTTGGGCATCATGGAATATGTTGTATTTCTATTTTTCTCTCATGGTTTATCCTTTGGTTTAGCACTCGTTCAAGTGATGTATAAGTTACAATTACGTACACCCTTTTACAATAAATATTCATTTTTATCCTTGAGTATATCACTGTTCTACTTGATCAGGGACCAATCTGCACAACATCTCAAGAAATATGACTGGTGACTGAAGCAAGGGATCTTTAAGTAAAATAAGTGTAGCACAGAATGCGGCCTTTGCTACATCTCAAGTCCGGCCCAAACAAAAAAGTTTTCAATGGGTTTGATTTGGGCCTTTTTAGAAACCATTAATCTAAAAAATGACGTGGGATTATAGGGGACAAGGCCCATAACTGTGCTTACAAATGCTATGGTCAGCCAAGTACAAAGAATAGCAAAGATCCATGATTTTTCTTTTATTTCTATTTATTGGTGTCCTTTTCTTTTTCTTTTTTCGGGTCTCTCAGGTAGTTTATTTGTTGCTGCTACACATTTGCCTTGTTTTTCTTGCCGAGTAATTTCCTCTTAGAAGACTTAAGTTAATTTGCTAGAGAATACTCCGTTTATAAGAGAAGGCTAAAAATATGTCAATCAAGTATAAAATAAAAACGAAAAAAAAATTGCAATTTTTTAATGTCTATCTCACAAAAATACTTAAAAAAGCTCAAAAGAGAATTTAAAAAATAGGGGTAACACTAGAACTTTTTATAAACTACAAGGGGTAATACTAAGAAATGTTAAAATATAGGGTAGAAGTGGAATATTGATAAATCTATAAGGGCAGAAGTTTTCACACAAATTTTATTTCTGTTCATGATTTATATTTTAAATGGTCTGGGCTAATGTTTGTTTGTGGGTCCTTATAAGTTGGGTCTGACTAAGCATTTATGGACTTCATTATTGGGCCCAGTTTCTTCTCTCTTTGTATGGATGATTCCATTTCGCCCTTTTGTTTTCGAAAACACAGTCTCAAATTAAAAAAAAAAAAAAAAATAAGCAAAGAGGAAATGGCGGTGGCAAAAGCAGCCTCGGGAGTGCTGTTGTCACGACCGGTGACATTCGTGACCGGAAACGCAAAGAAGCTTGAAGAAGTCCGTGCAATACTGGGCCAATCCATTCCTTTCCAATCTCTCAAGCTTGACTGTGATATTTCTCTCTCTCTCTGTGTTTTTGTCTCTATGGGAAATAAAAATTATATGATCATGGGGTTGATTGTTGTTTTTGCTCTCGGTGCTTACAGTACCCGAGCTGCAAGGAGAACCTGAAGAAATCTCTAAAGAGAAGGCTCGTTTAGCTGCCGTAGAGGTACAATAAATGCCACCGAATATCTGTGTGCATAGTTTTTTTTTTTTTTTGTGCAAATAAATAAATAATATGTGTATTTCTATTGGAAATTGTAGGTGAATGGGCCTGTCTTGGTGGAGGATACTTGTCTTTGCTTCAATGCCTTAAAGGGTCTTCCGGGTACTTATTATCTTGCTTGTTTGTTAACTTCTTGTTGTCGTTCTTCTTCTTTTTGTATGATTTTATTTTTAATTTATGATTTTTTGTGCATTTGCGTGCAGGGCCATACATGTAAGTTGTGATTATTTTCTTCTATTGTCGATGTGAAGTTTTGTTCTTTTTATACTGGTGTAAGGCCTTCTAATTATGGAGTACATTTTTTGTTGTTTACTTTCATGAATTTTGGATCAGAGGAATTTTAGAATGATTCATGGGAGGTAAATCAGGAATTTAGGGAGATTTCAGCTTGATGAAAGAAGGCTAAATTTGATGCCCGAATCATGCTGGTGTGTTAAAGCTAGAATTTCAATGGTTACCATTGAACATATGTAAATTGATGATTGGACTAATTATTTGTACACCATGAACCATCCCATTTTTCCAATGTTTAACCAAAGGGGCCATGAACCATCCCATTTTTCCAATGTTACAAGGATTTTGTTACAGGGAAGTAAATCATAGTCCTGAGGAATATTTGAGATTTAGGTTTTCTTGAATCTTCAGAAGCTCCTGGATTAAACTCACAGTTGACTTATTTTATTAAAAAAAAAAAGTTTCAGTACCTGTTCTGTTGTTTTATTTTTTTAAAGAAGTATGATTTATCCATCATAATAACATGTAAATAGGCCAAAAAACAGTGTTGACATGATAATCAACTCGTCAACAGATGCAACTTATTTGTTCTCCTGCTTAGATTGTTCATGCAACAAAAGGTTTCATCTTGTCATTTTATGTGCAGCTTTAACCTTGTTCTGTTCATTGAGGTAAATTAGAAAGAAGAAATGGAAGATTCTCTTCTAAAACTACAATGCCCTTGCCTCATTAACTCCTCCAGAAGATCCAACTGACATAGAATATAAAAGAGTTTGATGCTCATCTTGCCATCTGCTTTTTGCAAACCTTATTTAATTGCTTTTATTATTCCTATTTCCTTTTTGTTTCTTTTCAAATGAAGATAAATATGTAAATGTAGGTACCTTTTCATTTCATTTTATTTTTTCCAATGATATAGGCATAGTTTTTCTGTCCTTTACTATTTAAAAATTATTATTCTTACCAAGCTCAACCTTGACTTTTAAAAGAGTTGATGATTCAGTATCCTTAGAAAATGATATGTTTCCATCTAGTAGTTTTCTGGTGTTATTTTCAACAATTTTGTTCTAACAATCTTGTTCCGTGTTCTTTTGCTGCCATCATCTAACATGATTATGATTCATGCAGAAAGTGGTTTTTGCAGAAGATTGGTCATGAAGGTTTGTTCTTTTCATAGTGTTTTGTTCCTATCATTTCTTATATTGTTATTTTTGTCAAGTTGCCTAACAATTTTGCACTTTTCAAGGTCTGAACAACTTGCTAATGGCATACGAGGACAAATCAGCCTATGCTTTATGTGCATTTTCTTTCGCTCTTGGGCCTGATGTTGAACCTATTACATTCCTCGGGAAAACTCCGGTATGCTTTTCCCAGAACATAAAAGAATCTATTATGTACCCCTCTCCAAGTCTCTTTTCTTTTAAGATGGATATGTGATATAAATAGTAAATAGCTGCTCTTCAATCTTTTGCACAAAATAATATGGAGGCCGCTATGCCCTTTTAATCTGACAAGGGATCATGACCAAACTTTGGCCAAAATCTTTCTCTAGGCAGTAAGCTATCCTATAAATTTTACTGTCATTGATGCATGTAAGTCAATAAAAAGTTAAGACTGTCTATTAAAGATGAATGAGCACTCTTTAACAGAAGAGTTGAGAAGAACTGACAGCTCTGTTAGCGGTTATTTCTAGAGGAAATGCATATGATCCTCCTTCTGTTTCATAGAATTCGCTGGTTGGTTGATCAAATTTGACAAATAGCAAAACTGATACTTTTAGTTCCACCTTTTTCTTAGCACTTGAAAAATAGGCTTATTCAACTGATTGCATCGGGATAATGTGTTTAGATTACTTATATTTACTTCACCTATGTTTTGCTAGTTAGAGTTATTTTTCACCTGGTTAAGGTTCACATCCCATGCTTGGTCATCTGATACTTCTGGATGCATTATCATCTTGCTGAAGCTCTTGGTTGGATAATGCAATAGTCAATCAGACTTACAATCATGACCCTTAAATGACTAGGGGATATTTAAAATAGGATTTAGGAGTCATTACTTCATCCTTTCCTGTCAGGCATTAAATTCCAACTCAGTAAAATGATTTTTTGCATGCTCTTTGTGTGCTTCAAAACCAGAAATCACAATTATTTTGATGAATCAAAGATATATTATTTCAGATGCGTTTGTTTTGTAGGAAAACTGTCACACGCTAGTTAAAACTACCAATGTATGATCTGTGGCATTATTTTTCAGGGGATGATAGTTCCTGCAAGGGGACCTAATGATTTTGGATGGGACCCAATCTTTCAACCTGATGGCTATGAGCAAACGTAATCTTCCTTCTTTGATTCCTGCTGTTTTGTCTCAGTGTTCCATAATAATTGAACCAAGGTGCTGCTGGATTGTGTTATTTTTTTCTTTTACAGCTATGCAGAAATGGCAAAGGATGAAAAGAACAAGATTTCTCACCGCTCCAAGGCCCTTGATATGGTGAAATCCCACTTTGTTGAAGCTGGATACATTTTTCAAGACAAATGACTCTAAAAGGAGTGAGCTATAGTAGAATTATTGGCAGTTAAAATGATTTACTTGTGCTGCATTGTCTGCCCTTGCTTATCTCCATAATGGTTTTGTATCATGAAAAAACCAAGAGGAGGAATAGAGAAGGGGTTTTTTTAGGGGAATCAAGAAGAAGGATTTCAGACAATTGTACTACTGTTTTGTTGCATGGAGAAATTCAAGGGCCTTTTAACATATGAATGATTTCCCTCTCAAATTCAGGTGGAAAAGGTGATGTTAAAACCTTAATTGAAAAGCAAAATTTAACCTCTGCCTCTCTTAGAAGATTATCAGTGGACCAGGAAAGGATGCTCCATGAATCTTTGGATATCTCGTTCACAAGTGTGCTGATTATATCATTGCATGTTTGTTATCTTTTGGTTCTCTTCAATGTTTTTGACAAGGCTAATGCTACTGAGAGTTTTCAAGTTACGTTATGCTGGTTTTGTTACATGACCATGGTCATATGGATCCAAATGGACATTCCATGCACAGATTTATTGTTGCATGCCCCTGGAAGTGGGAGCTGCAGCTGCTTAGCAGTTCAACTCCAACAAGATAGTAGATGCGTGCAATTTTCAGGTCTGAAATGTATCTCTCACAACGTTTCAAGCTTGAGCAGGCACTTAGGAGCAAATTCGGTATTCCCTGCTGGAACTGAGCCTCTTTTGGGCCTTATTTTCCCCATACACGGAAAATTGTGTTTCTGGGGAACCAATTAACGGAAAATAAACAAACATTCCCGGGAAAGTACATAAAAATATGCAAGCACCTCTCTACCTGTATCAAACAGAGCAAAAAACAGATTTGGTTTTGCATTTGCACCTATAACTAACGTTAACAGTTGTTTGTATCAGTGTTGAAGACGCCTGGATGAGATCAGCTTGACATTGAATTGATAGTGCCGGTGTTTGAACTCTTTTAGCCTCCACCTCCTAAAACAGAGATTCTGTGAGTGAGCTCATTGTTGATATCATAATTGATCACCAAACTAGCGACTTGTACCAGATGCTACAAAAACAAGTGTTAAAATTCTATTCCTGGAACCGTATGCCACCTTTTCTACCCAAATAGGCCAGGCACCATATGGTGGTGAAATCCGGAATTTGGGGCCCTTCGATTTCTGCTTGGACAAAAATAAAGAGCACAAACAACATATCCATTTCACTCTTTTAGCTGGCTCATGTGTGAGCTCCATCAAAAACAGTAGCAGTCTATTATTATGTGATTATAGCAGTTGCGAGTCATTATGTCTAATAAAATCATGAAACAATTTTGGCTTAATTGTTAGGAACTTGTCTGCGACAAGCAGTATTCAATCCTACTCTTGCCCTACTCATCCGAGTTGGAGCCATCAATCATCCTTTTCATAATACAGATGCCTGCCTGCCTGCCTGCCTTTAGTGTGTGCCTTTAAGTCTTGGGATTTCTTTTAGATTCTGTGGATGACCATCATGACAATGATAATTTTTCCCACAACCCAAAAGCAAAATACTTGTTTTCCTTTCTGGTTTTCATCCCCTAGATTTGTATACGTAAGATTCTGATATTGCAAGAATAATCTTAGGATTCGCAAGAATAACGACCAAGCTGAAAGATGCCCTCCCTCCATATAATTCTGTCCATGATTTCTTGGGTAGAATTCATGACACGTAGAAAACGTCGTATAACGACTAGTTTCTGCTTCCAACGTTTCTACATTTTGTCAGTTTCCAGTTTGTCCACGATGTTTCACTGCAGTGTAACCAAAGAATGATGGAGCTACGGTGTCAAGAACGAAAGAAATCCAATCAATCCAATCTGAACATCTTGGTGTGAAAACAATAAAGCCATATGGAAAGTTCTTGAAGCAGAGCAAGCTCGCTAGACGTAAATGGTTACTGCAAGAGGATGGTCTGAGATGACAGATCTAGGCTCTAGCAACGTTCATATGAATAGCATGTATTGTTAAAAATGAGCGCAACTTGGCTAAAGAATTAAATCGGTCCCATCACTCACAGGTACAGAACTTCTCACATGCCATATGGGACCCTAATTCACGTGCAGATCCATGCGTTTTTTTTATCAACCTTCCATCTCCATGTGAATTACACCTATTAACTACCTCACCTTCGGGTTATCCATTTCCCTCTGTGGCCATTGTCTAAAAAGCATCACATGCTGAGAGACTTGTCCATAAATCAACAGTTGAGTTATTGCCCAATGGTGGTGGCGATCCTTGTGAACCACATGGAAAGTGACAATTCACCATACCATTGCGCGTGTGTTGATTTTATCATACGACTAGTCACTATTTCCTGAAATGATTTATAAGGGGTTTTATTAGCTATGTAAAGAAATTTTACAGAAACCCTGAAATGCTACCCGAAGCAGCAAAGCAGAATGTGCCCTTCTGGTGTTGGTCGACCTTGAAGCTTAATGAAGGTTTTTGCTTGTCCAATTTGCCATTTGAAGGAAGGGAAGCTTAAGACATTAACATTATCATGAATTGAAGCTCATGGCTGATCTTGTCATAAATGCTGTCGATATAGATTCAAGATATAATTAATAAACTACGAAGTCCTTGGCCAGCGATGAAGCATAGGTGCAAGTTACTCCAGTGGATAGGTTATCATGCTAGTGACTGCCTGGTTATTACCTTTATATCATGTGACGGCAGCGGGTGCGCACATGACAGAATCATTGCCACCGTAGAAAGGAACAGCTAAGGGATCATTTGTAAATTGCACAAGAAAAAATAAAAGATATGCGAAGGAATCCATTGCCAAAGAAAAAGCAGAGAAAGGGGAAAAGGTAAAGAACATCGTTGCTATTTCTATGCATTATCCGTGACAAAGTTTTTTCTTTCTTTCCATTGACTCAAATTTGAAATCCGTAGTATTGCTTGCTTGTATCACTACACAAATAAAATTAAAAAAAAGATCACAAATCATTCAAATCCTATAGACTCTAAAGACTTGACAGTATGTGGAGACCGACAGAGACCGACACTGTAGAAAGATAGATGCATGAACTGGTAGTTAGAAGGAAAGGAGATGTGAAACTGGAAAGGGCAAAAGAAAGGTGGGGGGAAAGGAGGGGTAAAGGAAATCAAATGAACAACGCTTCTGCACCTGCTCCTGGAATAATGGTGTGAGGAATTGTTTTTGAACTGAAGCAGACCGAGGTTGAGAAATAACAGAGGCAAACTGGGATGGAGATGGTGTGGGTGTGACAATACAATGACATGTGTAAAAAATGTACACTTGCCAATATATGTGATTGGTGAATGCAGATAGACAGGACATACAATGGCTGAGACATGAGTAACAGTAGTAGGAGGAGACTGTATAGATGTAAGAAATTATAAATAAGAGAAAACTAAGTGGCCTTTTTTTGGCCAAATTTTTAAATTTGAGGGAAAAGACTAGCACTGGCCGGCCCTGCGGCAGCCAAGAGCACCAGCATTAGCAGTCATTGCCCCGACCATGGAAGAAGACTTGGCACCCAAGCTTGAAGCGCGAGCATAGCTAGACGAAGCTCCAGCTCCAGATGGAGTGAAGTAAGCACCATTCAGCAGTAGGTCTCCCTCTGACCTCCAATTCCAGTTTTTCCAATAGCCCGCGGCTGTATCTACCCTCTTTGTCACCTGTTCAAAGCAGTGAATCATCAACAACCAGCCTATGCGTGGTGCATTTCACCGTAAACGTTGAAAACAAGGAGACGAAACGATAGGAGTTACCTCCTTTGCAAAAGGGTTGACTGGAGCATTATATCTGTTGCCCTGGCTGTTGATGGTGGGTTCTGCACTGCCACCGATGGCATACATTTCCCAGTGAGTGTAATCATTGTTCACCACATGGAAGTACCCGTGTCTACACCTGCATGATTCATGACTTAGATTCATAAACAAAAATAAACTAAAAAGGTCTCTTTCTCGCAATCTATTTTCAGTAGCTATCATATCAAGCGAAAGATGGTTTAGTTTTCATGAACTAGGCAATTTCTTCCTTGGCCAAGTTAAAGAAACTATTTATACATAATTACAATTTGGTCAATTATTGGGGTATGATTTCTATCATGTTATTTTTTTTAAAACAATTTTATAATAATAACAAAGCAATGCCGGAAAGCCAAAGTCCTTTCAATAGGAAAGGTCTAATTAAATGTTACCTCGGCATTCTCTGGATCAGTCCCTCTCCAAAATGGTTGTACGCAATGGTCACTTGCATTTGCTTGTCTCTGATGTAAGAGTCACTATGGCCCAATAGCATTACCTGTATTAAATGGCGAAGTAAGCACCATCAGCTTCCGTCAACAAGAAAAATAAGTAACATTGAAAGTACCAAAACAAGCAGCAAACCAACCTCATTATGGTGGGTGAAGTGGTTGTTGGAGACGGTAATGGCAGTAGAACCCATGACAGCATCGACCAGACCATCAGCGCAATTAGAAAGCGAATTGTGATCAACCCAAATGTGGCTTGATCCAAAAATAGAGATGGCATCACCATCAGCCATTGTCCTCCATCCGTAGTGAGAAGGCGAGCTCCGCACCATAGCATTGCCAGTGGGCTTGCAATCATGAATGTGTAACCCATGAATGATCACATTGGTAACAAATTGGATGGTAATGCACCCTCCATTAGCGATGTGAACATTGACCCCGCGGCCATCAATTGTCTTAAAGCTGTTCATGATAAGTTCCTGCTTCAATTGAATCACCATGTCCCTTTTGAACACAATCCATAGAGGAGCATCCTGGATCACAGCATGGCGCAAAGTACCAGGCCTTGGGTTCACAGGGTCATTATCACTAGGATCAGTAACAACATAGAAGCGACCATCACGGCCACCAATAGCATTTCTTCCAAAACCAATGCCACAGTCAGCAAGGCGCTTGCGGTTCTTCTGCCAGTTGGGGTCACAACGCCAGCAATCATCAATAGGATTGCCTGTTCCACAAGAGAAGTAACCAAGTCTCCTCCTTTCAGTACTGTTGCGGATGCTCCTGCAATGTCAAATGCAATGCTATCAGCATTAGTATTATAGATGTCATTCAACCAAATAATCAAAGCAAGCTTATCATTGATAATTCCAATTCGATTTTTAAACAGCATTAAACATTTTTTTTTTACTATTTGCATCAAACAATTACTGATTGCATTTCAACACTAGCATCTGTTGTGTCGGTGGCTACAGCCAGGGCTAGCTAAATCAGCATAGTGGAAGCATATGATTAATGCCAACAGGAAACAAACAATTTGTCATTTTGTGAGGGCCATAAGGTCTTTAAGTTTAACGGAAAGATTTATCTTGGCTTCCTGGTGTACATGCCCGTTATGTTTGTCCTGCTTATTTGTATATGAATGAAGCTGTCACATTCAAAACTACAATACAAATTAAGAACCCACATGCCCTCAACAATTAACAACATGAATTTTCAGTATCCCATCTTCAGCTAAGCCTTAAAAAAAAAGCTGAAATTAAAAAAGGCCGGTCAAAAAAAAAAATGGGAAGATGACAGAAGTACTAAATTTTCGGTCACAATCAATTAATATCATCGGAAAACACAGTTAAGACTAGCGTGTCATAAAAAAAGCATTCGATTAAGACATCCTTTCATCGGCGAAGCTTCATTCTGATGCATTTAAGAAGAGAATTGTGTGAAAAGGAGGTGTCTAAAACTGCAGGTTAATTAATTAAAAAACAGCGGGTTATAGAGATATTAATTAACTGGACATTTTATTCATAATCAAGCATGATTTGTACCACCTTAAGTACAATAGATGGATAAGTGAAACAGTAGACAAAAGACACAGATCTCACTCCCTCACTGCCCCTGCTACTACAACTACAGTAGCTGGCAGGTAGTGGAGAGAAACAGCGTGAAAAAGGTCAAAATAACAACAGCACATCAGATATAAGAGAGGAACGTGCAGGGAGGATTATTCCTCGGAATCCCGCTATCTCTTTTCATAAAGTGCAAGTTCTACAAAAACTCAAAGGGAAATTTCCCACGGAAAAAAAATCATTATATCATCAAACATTAAACACTAATCAAATCAGTAAATGGGGTTTTAATAAAAATCTGAAAAGGGGCAGCTGAGGTGGGTCTCAAAACCCTTTTCTAAACACCTACCATAACCACCAAATCATCCCTTTATCAGTGAATTCAGACAGATTCCAAGTAGTAAGTTGCATTGTGATTAAAGGGCAATAGCAATACCACATTATTGTTAATTGATTACTCAATTTTTAAAGAGAGAAGAAAGAGACTTACATCTCAACCATTGAAACAACCTCTTCAGGGTTATCAGCAACTGCTTTCTCATTTAATGCATCCGCCTCTTCTTGAGACCTGAAACAACCGCCACCAAATACACATCAACACCTTCCTTGTTGTATGAAGGAGTACATGAAATTAAGGACTAGCGGACACGTGCCACTCCAGGCAGGGAGTAGACAGAATGTGGGACACACAACAAAGTACAATGTACGGAGAAGAAGAAGAAGAGAGTAAGAGTGCCCATTGCTCAAGGCGTCAGTCACTGTCTGCTAGTGAAACCGTTTAGACGCGTTTCTCCACGGAAGAGGAACCACCGGGCTGAGACGACTCGTCGGAGACAAGATAATCCTGATGACTAAACTACCATTGTTTTGTCCTTAACTGAGCAGTGAAAACAAACGTGGAATTCAAGAAAATGTATGAGGGCAATATGGGAAAGAAAGGACTCCCTGGGGTTTCTCGTTAATCTAACCGAGGAATCCACAGTTGTAGTAAAAAATAACAGAATAAACGATCCAGATCTAAAGATCTAACGGCCAGAGATTCTTAAAAGACGGTTATTTTGGATAAATGAAAGACACTCGACCGTCCAAAAAAGACACTACATATAAAACAACGGCTCAGATTAACCGTTAAAATTAACGTTATACCTGGCCGCCATAGTTGTGTTGCTTGAGCTCTGTACCTTCTCTGTTTCCACACTCCTGTAAATACAACAAAAACAAAAACCCAAAATGAATATTTTAAAAATAAACTAGTGAAAAAGATATTATAGTTATCAAGTCGTTGGGAAAAGTAAAAACAATGGAATTGTACGGTCCCCCCCCCCCCCCCAGCTCTCTCTGTCAAGTTTGTGTGCTCCATTAATGAAGAGAAAGCAACTCTGTTTAGTATTGCGGAAATGGGCATTAAAGGAGTTGTGTCAAGAAACAGAGAAGTGAGCAGAGAACAAAATGGTGAAAAAGAGTAATTAAGACCTTAAAAAGGAACCTCTGTTAATTAATCTTTTTCCTTTGACAGAATTCTATTAAAATACCATATAATGTAGCTTTCTTTTCTAATAATCACGAGATTTTCAAACCCCGTAAAACCAAGTATATAAAAAATTCTCAATTACTACCTCAAAAGAAGTTCATTACATGACAGTAACCATGATTTGTTTTGGCACAGAATGTTTCCGGAAACAAAATCATAGAAGAGAACTGCGTGTTGCAAAATTTTTGGGGTTTAAAAAAATTCACAGTTGAAATCAGATTGTAGTCCAAAAGATACCCATATAGAGACCAAGGGATGCAGGTGAGATTTTGATTGCAAAACCAAAAAATGAAAACTAACTAAAGAATTTTAACCCGAATATAATGAGGGAAAAAAAAGGACAGGGAAAGCTCTGTTTCTCTTAGCCCAGAAGGACACACAAAACAAACACAGAGACAGGGGAGATGAAGAGCTAATCTTGTTTTTTGACAAGAAAAAGGCATATACATATACATTTTGTGTTTGTGTACACGTATATATACCTGGTAAGAGCAGAGATCCCACCATTGGTTCCTGAAGTAGTAGGCATTACACCAACGAACAACAACAGAAGCACAGCAGAAAACACACAAGCCCATTTCCTAGACACCGCCATTGTCAATTTCTCTCTTTCTTTCTCTCTCTGTAGAAAGATTTGATGATGCAGAGAAATAGTTAAAAAAAAAGTTGAGAGAGAGAGAAGAACCAAGTGTAGAGTCGGAGTTTAGAGCTCCAACAAAACGACCTTTTTATAGACCCACCCAGGCACCCATGCAGTACCTTACAACATAGCAGTAAGAAAAAAACAAGAAAAGTAATATTAAACAATTATATTTTTTCTTTCGTAACCATTATTTCCCAATTAATTTAACTTTCTTTTCTCTCATTCTTTTTTATAATTTTTCAATTTTACTTATTCTCCAATTAATTAAACTTCCTTCATAACCCATATTTCCTAATTAATTAATTTTTCAATTTTTTTCTTTTTTATATAATTTATCACTTTTTTTTTTAATTTCTACTCTCTTCAATCATATATTTTTTAGTTCCTATTATCTTTAGTCACATATACTCTCTTCTTTTTATATCACTTTTTAAAAATTTTGTATTTTTTGTATTTTTCTATTTTTTCACAAAAAAATATTTTTTTTTATATAATCTTTCATTATTATTTTTTATTCCCCTCTCTTTTGTCACATATTTTTTATTCCCTACTGTCTTAAGTCACATGTACTCTCTTCTTCTTTGTATTTCACTTCCAATACTCTTTTTCTTTTTTTATATTCTGTATTTTTTTATCTTGCCACAAAAATAAATAAATAAACACACAAAATTAACAAAAATCATGAAACAATGGAATTTAATAAAACTTCATCGAAAATATATTTTTTCATGGATTTTCTCTTCTTCTTTTTTTTCTATACTTACACTATAAAAATATTGGAGAATTCATTGCAGTTTGACTTTGTATGGTAAATTTATATAGAAAAAAATAATATATGAAAACTTAATTAGGTTCAAATTGATCTCAAAATAAAATTTAAAAGGAATTTCAACATATCCAAACTGTTAGGTGATTTGTCTCAAGATAAAATCTAGACATGATCTAAATAGGTTCAAATTGATATGAGAATTAAAAATGGATCAGAATTGTTATATGATTAAACTTGTTATGAAATTTAAAAATAAATCAAGATTATTAGATGATTAACCTTGTCATAATTTGTTTTTTTAAAAAGGGTTAAAATTATCAAGTGACTAACATTGTAATAAAGTCTAAAACAAAATGTCAAAATCCTGAATTGTTAATGAATTAATATTTTTTATCATTCATTGTCAGCATAAATCCTCAATCAACTTTCTATTTAAATTCTTAACATTGTTAATCAATATTGCTTTTAACAAACAATATTTGTTGAAGATATCTCACTCGATAAATCTCTTAACCACTTTTCGGGTAATATACGTGTGATAACTACTTTAGATTATTTTGTAAAATAATTGATTGCCACCAAGATAAATCAATGTTCATTACTTACTTTCGAGTTTACTGAGCAATCATATATATTCCTCACATCACAAATGACTAGGGTGTTATCATGTTATGGATAGCACTTGGCACTGTATTTATCTTGTCTTTAAAAATATAGCATTCATGATATCTTTGCACATAGTCTTTGCAATCTTTCTCCATTATAATCTAGAAGTATCCGCTAATGTGTGTTTGTTATATTATTATGTGCTTATTGGCATGTTTAGTACAAACACACTTATGCATTTTTTTCATAGATTTGTTCACTTTATTTTCATCCAAATATTTTAGCAAGGTTCGTCAAATTCCCTCTTGCATGGTATCTCTCAATCTAAAATATAATTCATCTCCTAAAATATTATATATTAGGTTAACATTTCATACATGTTAGGCCTGTCCAATGTGATATTATAAGAAGGCATTCCTAAGAAAAGATTGTAGTCATTACATATAGGTAGATTAACAACTTCTAATCTCAAAAGGGTTCATGACTATCTGAACAAACCTTAAAAGTTTAACACTTATGATGTGCAAGAAGTATAGACCGAGACAATGTCACATTTGCTACAAATCACAACTAAATAGATTTTCAATGAGAGTTGAGGTTCCATGTGTGCCAGTTTAGGCCGAAACTCATTAGGGCATCACTAACTCCTTGTTGCTAACCTAAAGTAATGCAAATGAAAATAAAGTGTAGTGGATGCATGGGCATAACTCTATATTCAATCCACACGTATACATGATAAACCAAATATATGAAATAAAATGCAAGAAATAATAACATAAATAAACAAATATTAAATTATACAAGCCATGCAAAAATAAATAATCAAAATAAAAATTACAACAAAACACATCATTTTTCATACAAACAAACAAAACCTATACCTTACTGGGTAGGTACACAATGGTTGTTATTCTATCACAGGGGATATCATGAAAAATTTAAAAGTAAAATTAAAATAAAAGGTGTTATTTAGTTTTATGGTAACTAGAAACCTCAACTGGTATTTCAAAGGTTTCGGATAAGGGGCTGGTTATATAATAAAAAATACATAACCACCTTATTCATCATATTTAAAGTAAGATGCATTGTTGTTTGTTTAAAAATGACATGTGTTTGTTATGCTTGGAGATTAACTAAACCTAATGTTGTAAATTGAAATTAAAGAGTGGTTTTGAGTTTGGGCACGGAGATGGCCTAATTCCTACTTTGATTAAAAAAAAAAAAAAAACATGCATTTGACCTAACATAAACATGTATTTGCTATTTTAAATAACTGATAATCAACCATCAATGATCAAATCCGATAATAGGTCATCTAATCATGGGTTGAACTGATATATATGATAGTTAATGCGTCATTATGAGCGATATTTAACTACATATTTGTGAATTAAAACCCGACAAATATCCATAAATAATTATAAAAACAAGTTAATCACATTTTAAGGTTCAAAATTGATCTTTGTGAGTTGTTAGAGTTGGTTGGAATTGGACTAGAGAGGCTGAAACGATGTTAGGGAAAAAACAATGTTGACACATGCAATACAAGGGCAAGATGGTAGTATTATTTTTAGAGTTTATTTACACGTTTCACCGGGAAAGAGAGGCACATGGATGTGTCCGTAATTTAAAAATTAAATCCCCTCTTTCTATTAGTATAGGTGGTATCAACCACCTCCCACTTTGTTAAAAGATTAGTGCCTTAGATGGTGGTTGTTGTCATTGGATTTTCTAAATTAGTGCTTCTTCTTTTTTTGTATTTTTGTGCTTGGGTTTTTGCTAGTTTATTTTGCTAAAATATTGTCTTCCAATCTTTATGTATGTGTCCCTTTTTATTTTTATGTTGCTTACTCTATTTATATTGCTTGAGATCTTTTGCAAAACAAGAAAAAATAAACTCATGAAATAATATTAGGTAATTATATTGTTTTGTATTTTACCATGGTTTCCTAATTAATCAAATTTTCTTTTCTTAACGTGTAGTAACTTTTTCAATATATATACACACACACATATAACAAAAACCATGAAACAACGGAATTTGATCAAACTTAATTGAAAGTGTATTTTTTTGGGATTTTTATTTATATTTTTTGAAAATACATGGAAAAAATTAGGTTGATAATGGGTTAGGAGAGCAATTATTCAATTAACTGAAAAGGGGAGTGCCGAACATGAGCATGGAGGATATAAGATACGGTCACGACTCAATCGTTCAACTGATACTCTTTCCAGGCTTCAATCTCTCTCTCTCTTCCTCTGTAATTAGTTGCCCGCTTTGTAGTTACGATGACGATTTTAACCCTGGAGTGCCACGACAGAACATGGCAGATTGTCACGGTTCCCTGCTGATTTTGCGGCATTTGGATAAAAGCTAGGCAATTGCGTGTTTACAAATGAAATTATTGCTAGAAAATGTGCTTTGTTTATTTGTTTGTTTATTTCTCCTTTCTTTTTTCTATTCTGTTTTCTCAGGCGCCAATCACGGCATTTGAAGCCCATTCCTTTGACCTACCAAACCCATCACCGGCTTCAAAACTAGAAGAGCAAAACGGCCAATTCCTAGAAGGGTTTCAGTGTTTTTGTCATTATTTTTGGGGTTTTCAAAAAGAAATTGAAGAATTCTTTTTATTTAGCACTTTCCATTTGTTCAGTAAACCCAACCATGTTACCTCTCTAGCAGGTTTATGCATGTTTTTGGATTTAAAATCAAGAAATCTTAGAATATGAATCCAATGCGTCACTTCTAATTAGGATTTCGGTGTATAAATTTTGGGTGCGTGTGAATTTTTCAATCTTTGACGGAGACCACGGGGTGCATTTCGTGTAGACGACCTTTGTTTCCAGATTAAGGTGAAAGAATAAAGAGGAATGTGATGATGATCTTGACCTCAATTGTCAATGGTTTACTAAAAAATGGATTTTGCAAGTGCTTATGCAATTTGGTCAAAATGAAGGAAAACTCAATCAAGAGGACTCCGATTCCTTGGTTTGGATTCTCATTTTAGGGATGATTTGTTTTCACGATTAAATTGTTTTTTATTTAAAAAAATATTAAATTTATATGTTTTAATTTTTTTAAATAATTTTAATGTGTCGATGTCTTAAATAAAAAAAAATATTATAGAAATTAAACATTTCTTGAAACTCAAGAACAAATATTTTTTTACTTGAATATATAAATTTTTTAAAATCATTTATTGTCTTAAGTTATTTTATATATTTTCTATAAATATATTTATTTTATTATTAGAGGGTCTTTAAATCCTTTTAATTGAGATTGTTTTTGCAAATATTGAAGCTTATAATATAAACATACAGTTCCCCTACTTAAAAAGAAGAAATCCAAGCGACTGTAGAATATTTAATTGATTCACCAGCAAATTATAGTTGAAAGTTGAAAACCCATTTTATACTTCCATGACCATGTAAACCTCACCGTAGAATATTTACATTTGAACAGGAGAATCCCAGGGCAAAAATGTAAACCAATGCCCTCTTAATTGATGATGATTATTATTGAGATAAACTCTCTTAACTAATGTGAGAGATTAATTATATATACTTAATCTGCATGTTTCAGGCCTTTTTTCCGCTTAATTTTTTCGAGACCTTCACTGTTACCTTTCTGGGGGCAAGATTATGTTGCCTTGCATCTAATCCAAGTGGTTCCCATCATGGCAATTTCTCACGCTTGTACACAATTTTATTACATTTTTACCCTCGATGATCATGTACAAAAAGGCGCACACAAAATTATGATATGGCCTAGCAGGATTAGGACCATTGACCATGTGGACCAATCCACCATGAGTTAAAATAAAAATGGGTTAGTTATTTGTTTCGATTTTCGAGTTCTTGCAGTTAAAATGCATCATTGACTTGCAACTAACCTTCGATCATTGCATGCGATTGTCTTCAGCTGTTGACTGAGGGGGATTGTTTGGGGTAGCAAAACGAGAATTTAATTAAGCTGATTAATTATTATGGTTTTAAACTTGTTAATGTGATGTATTTTAGTCTTAAACACCCAATTAATTTGTTGTTTTATTTATCTAAGCAAACTAGTTAAGGAAAGACATGTTGGAACTTGATCATCACAGATGTTGTTCGAAATAATCTAGACAGTTGTTTCAAATTATTAAGCGCTAGATATTTGACATTAGGGTAGAATTTGGACAAAAGGATTAATCAAATTTCTAGATTTAAGACGGATTTTCACCCAAGTAAGTTGGGTCGTTTTTGCTCAACTACTCCCTCGATTAATAATGATTTAGTTTTTTTTTAAAAAAAATAATAATGATTTAGTTATTTGATTAGGAAAGAACACCCACCAATTTTCATCTCTATGGCTTTAATTACTCTCCCTCCATGCTTGATTACATAGATGAAGGCCCACAATACCCATGAGAGCATAAACCAATTTCATACCTTCATGTACAAGCAAGAGAGAGAGAGTGAGAGTGTGGTATTAGTACTTTTTACTCAATTGCATTGTTTACATAATGAAAAGGAAAACAATAGATTTCGTAGGTCAAGGATTTAATTTATTTACTTCGACTGCTGTAGAGGTTGGAATTAAAATAATATTTTATTTAAAAATTTATTTTTAATATTAATATATTAAAACAATGCAAAAACATAAAAAATAATTTATTTTAAAAAAATAAAAAAACAATATTTCAATCACATTTACAATCCAGCCCTTTAAACCAAGAGAAATGGAAATAGATTTCGAATGCCAAAGATTTGATTTACTATTTGACAGAGATGATGTTTTTTTTTAAAAAAAAATTGATTGAAAATATAATTAAATAATATTTTTAACATTGACATATTAAAAAAATCAGAAATATCAAAAAAAATATTAATTTAAAATAATTTAATTTTTCAAAAAATAATAACACAATGGTAAACCGCGACATAAAAAAAAGGGGCTTTAAACCAAAGAGAAATGGCGGGTAGGAGTTCAATTAGCTTTATTTTTTTTTAAGCTTTGCGTCTTTTGTCCAAAGTGAGGTGCAGAGAGACCCAGGCGGTGTCTTGACCGGACCTCGAAATGCGCTCCAAGTAAGGTTCTGCAATGAAAAGGAATATTTTTTTTTTATTGACCAAGAATCCCGGTGCGAGCCTGAGAGAGCGTGATTGCATCATTATTGGCTCAATTCAAAAGACAATACATATCGCTATGGTTTGATCATTTTAAGCTGGGTCAAGTGACCGGGTCACCACCAGCAATTTTGTATCGTCGCATGTAACTTTTCACGTTCATAAAAAGGTTTCAATTTGTTTTATATATATATATATATATATATATATATATATAAAAGGAGTTAATGACTGGGAAGATATTATAATAATATTTGGAAACGCAGTGTAAACTATATTATCAAAAAATTTAAATTTTTTTATAAAAAATTAATATTTTTATATGTTCTGGATCGTTTAAATGTATTAATTTTAAAAATAAAAAAAAAATTATTTTAATATATTTCAGCATAAAATATACTGAAAAATAATCACAACTATATTATATATTTACATTCATAAACTAGATAAACAAGATAATGTGCATGAAAAAAACAAGACATAGCAAACATATATTGTGATAAAAAAAAAAATAACCAAAAATTTATATCATTTCATTGAATTAGACTCAATTTTAGTTAAGAGGTAGGTCTACGGGTCGCATACTATAAATAACTAATTTTATATTTTTATTATTTTTTTAATTATTTTAGTCTCTAATTAGTTTTATATAAACCTTTGTACTTTTATACCATAAAGTAAAGTAATCCAAAAGGTATTTAGTTATGCTTATCAAATTAACGGTTGTTGGATAATGCAAATAAAATTTTTTTTATTAAGTAATCTTTATATAATTGATAGTTTTAAAAAATATTTTTCATTATTTTAACACGAGTTGAAACCATCAAAATTACTATAAAATCATCTTTAAATAAAATACAATTTAAAAAACACTTTAAATTACAATGAAAGATGATGCATGATATAAGTTTTAATAATAAAAAGTGGCATTATATTTGTCTAGCTATATATAGTTCGCTTATCAGTGAAGTGAATCTGTCCATCTATTATATGCTCAATCTCAGATTGCCAAACCTGATGAAGAGACCAAATCATTCCTCGATCGGAGGCTCGGGCAATGACGGATTTAGAGGAGCCATCAAGGGTCGTGGTCCCTTCAGAGTTCCATTTTCTTTTTCAAAATTGCACGATTTGGTCCTCATTGAAGTAAAAATATACAATTTGATCATTATATCACGGGTTTCGTGGAATAATCCATAAGAATTTCTCCGAGCACATCTTACAAAGGGTAAATCACTTGTTGAATTTTTCATATAAGATGTGAACGTGAGGCTACAGAGCTGTACTATATATCATATGAAAATTGTGAGATTTAAATATAAATTCCCATAATGTATCAAGAATCGATGCCTGAGTTGCTCGAGTTAAGCTGTTAGCTAGTTTGTTTTTGGCATATTTTAGGAACAGATTTGTTTTCAGGTGTATCCGAGGAAGCTTCATGTGTGAATTGCTCTGGAACGAGGAAGGGGAGGCTTGCAAGGACATAAATAGAGTGTGCGGTCTGAGGAAGGGACGTAAGAGTACTCTTGTTCGAAGAAAATGCCTGCAGTAGATATTATATCTTGAGATTTTAAAGTTAAATTTGATCTGTGCGCGCATAATGAAGTTCCTCCTACTCTGCTGGGATGTTTTTGTATATATTTGGAAAAAGACCTTAATGTCCCTCTGCGCTGGGATGTTTTATGCTTGGAAAAGACACGAGAACACGAAGCATGAAGTTAGTATAAGATCAATTATGTGCATAAAAAGGAGGTCTGAGCAGCAAAGGCCATTAATTCTCGAGGATGGCAGGCCGCAACAAGGTCATTATCTATGCAGCAAGGATAACAGGCTAATACATTAATTCAATTAGGTATGTGCTTGAAAAATGATGAACATGTACACTGCCCTTCGACCCCAATGTCCCCGGCTACATGTTCCATGCACATGGAATCAATATGAGCCATGCAAGCTATAACTCACAGCATCATATTGCCTGGCTAAATATATCATGACATTGTGTGGATCTGTGCTGTTTTCTGTTGCTTAATACTGATCTTGACACCCCTTTCTGGACTATGCAAGAGCAACTTATTCTCTCCGGGGTGGGTGGATCGATGGATAATACTGAAGATCGACCAAGCATGTGTTCAGCATGTGCATGGTGGAACCATGGGGCACCCACACATCACATCTCCCTTTTGCATACCACTTAAAATTAATACTTAATGATATATACACACACACACACACACACATTTATTTGATTATCTGGAAAATAAAAATAAAAAGATCGATTCGATGGTGCAATGTTTATATCAACTAATGCTATACATGTAAGTGATTTTCGATGATTTCCGAATCAAATATTATTGGGTCCAGGAATCTCTTTGGAGTGGTCCAGAGTGAGACTACTCCAAAAAAAGAAAAAAAAAAAGAAAGGCTCGTTGATATGATATATATGGCCCGTTGGATTAGAGAGATTTGTTTTAGGATAAATTACAATAGTTTTTTTTTTTCAATGATAAGGATGTTTTTTTATCTGTTTATGTGTTTTACTAAGTTTAAATTTTTATTTTTAGGTGAAGTTTTAATATATTGTTTATATTATTTTTAATATATGTCCTCAAATAAAAGTTTTTTTAATTTGAAACTTGTATGAGTTCATTCTAGTTTTTGCTTTTTTTTTAATTATAATAATGATGATGAGATTCAAACTCGTAATCATTTGGTCAACAAGAATTTAATATCATTTTAAAAAATTATCTCAACCAAAAAATTTAAAATACTAGATAAGACTTTAAATATAATTTATTTTCTTATCTAGTACTATTATGGCTCACATTTTGTTATTCATTTAACCAGTTAATGCTAGCTTTATAGAGATACAAGAGAGAGAGAGAAAATTATGGTGTTCAGGGAATAATTAGTAATATCATAATAGTTATTTTTCGGGTTCACCTTAAAAAAAATGACTAAAATAAAAAGAAGAGAAAATAAAATTCATGACCCACCGATAAAAATATCTCAACCAAAAATTTATTTCTCTTACTTGTATCTATTTTTTTAAAAAAAAAATAGTCCCATAAAATAACTAATATTTTATAATCATCATAAAATTTATTTAATAAACAAAAGAAAACAAAGCCAAAGAAATTAAGATGTCATTACCAAGTATTAAAACCGTCCACTATTGTTAACAAGAATTGTTCCAAAACTTTTTTTTTTTTGGATTCGAGAAAACCCCATCCTCTAAAAAGCGCACTTTATGAGTCTAGGTAAGTGAGTAAAACTCTGGTTATCCAAAGCTCTTTCAAAAGGTACACATCCTGACTCAAACTTGAGACCTGCTATACATATCCCAAGCTCTTTACCACCACGCTACGCCGCTAAAAGGTTATACCCATTTACGTCTCTCTCCTAAATTTTCTTTCCATATAATATATTTTATTTGCATATAAACAAAAAGGGTTTTCAAGGATACATATAATTAATAAATCAACAGCTAATTAACCAAAAATCGTTTGTTTCAGAGGAGTGTTAGAGAGGATAATACAAGCTTTTTTAAAAATATGGTTATAATTGTTTTTAAAAATATTTTTATTTAAAAATATATTAAAATAATTTTTTTATATTTTTTAAAAATTATTTTTGACATCAGCACATCAAAATGATTTAAAAACATAAAAAAATACTAATTTAAAGTAAAAAATAAAAAAATTATTTTTTTAAAATACTTTTAAAATGTAAAAATAAAAAGAATTAAGTTGAGGAAAAATGATTTTTTAACGTGAAACTCAAATTGACTTAATTTCCTAATTGCATATACAATATTAGTTGCGTGTAATTCTTCAAGCCAGAACGTCCATGTAATGTCAACATGTCATCGTCACTGAATGGATTTACAAACTTTTTAAAAAAAAGTTTTTTACCCGATTTGTGAATAATACACCAAAAATTTGAATTTTTTTTCATGGTTCAGGTGGCCCTTTTCATGTTTTGTGTGTTGGATGTCATGCATGAATGGTATATAATAATCACGCATGCATCGAAGCTAGACCAATACGAGAAAATTCGTTGCATGAAATTTGGCACAGTTAAATATTAATGGAAAATGTTCCTATATTAAATAGGAAGAAAAGATAATTTTCATTATATTTTGTGCGTGTTAAAAAAATAAAATAAAAATATATATATACATATACATACATATATATATATATATATATTTGGTCTTTTAAAACAAATAAACTCATTCAATTTTTTCATCGTGAATTTAGAATAAAATTGGAATGAGAACTTTTGTTTTTTTAGATATTTTTTAAAAGTAAATTTACCCTAAAAAAATATTAAATTGGTGTTTTTTTATATTTTAATAATTTTAATGTACAAATATAAAAAATTAAAAAAATAATTTAAATATATTTTAAAATAAAAAAACATCCTCCATCACAATAAATACTATACGTATACGTAATCTAATATATACAATCTGTTTTTTCTAAAGTAGACTGAATTATAATCAACATGAACAATCATTAGAAACTTACATTGAAGATTTGCGGGTACAGTTAGAAGGAGAATTCATTTTTTATATCAACCATTAATTAATGATGAAATTGCTCGAGGAGTTTGGAATTTCTTTCAAGAATCGAGGTAGATTAAATTATTTATTGTTCTATATCTCTGATTAATTGTTAAATTCACCATTATTAAGATTTATAGCTCCAACAACTGCCTGAACATGCAGACACGTTATGGATTCTCCACAGCTACTAGCTAGCTAGTAAGGCATCATTGATCATATGGCAACTTGGCCCATCCACTACGCAACGCAAAGCACAAAATTAATATATAGTGAAGAAGTGGGAACCAAGCATACATAATATTAATGGAAAACTATATAAAATATATAAAACGTATAGCCAATGCCGCTTATGATCCGTACATATAGAAGTGCGGTGTACCTTATCTATACGTACTGACATACCAAGGTTCAAATATTATGGACGTACAGAGAGGACTACAAATTGGTGCATTTAATCCCAATTTCCAGCTTATTTCTTTCGGTCATTTGGGGTATTAAAAAATTCCAGATTTTTAATTTATATCTCATATATAGGAGTCTTTTCCTCTTTTCATCCATGAATTTGGTGAGTAATAAATCTCGATCATATGAAGCATATTGTTTTATTTTTTACCAAAAATTCATGGGATTAAACATGAAATGCTATAAACAGACATTTGATTTTATGTTTTAAAAGTGTTTTTTTTAAAAAAAATTATTTTTTATTTTTTATTTACTTTATATTAATATTTTTTTAGTGTTTTTATATCAATTTGATGCGCTGATTTTAAAAATAATTTTTAAAAAATAAAAAAATATTATTTTAATATATTTATAAATAAAAAGCATTTAAAAAAACAACAATAGCTACACTTTTAAATAGATTATCACAAATATGATCTAAGTTGTTTTTGTTTTTCCAGAGTGACTTTATTTTATAAAAAATTTTAATTTTTTAATTTTAAATATTTTTTGAGTTGTTTTAATTTATTAATATAAAAAATACTTTAAAAAATAAAAATTCAGACAGAAACAAACATTAACTAAATTAATAAAAAAAAAAAAAAGGAAGGAAGAAGACGAAGTAATAAATGGTTATAAATTAATTTTGAGAGGTACAGTAAGTAGTGAATAGTAAATAGTGGTGGTAGGAAGTAACATCGAAGCCAGCTAGGCTAAAAGCTAGAAAAAGCTGGAAATTACAAGTTAATTATATAAGAAAGTGAATGGGACCCATAATTTTTATGCAGCAATGATGAAGCAACAACCACAATCACCGACCACACATGCATGCAGGATTGCCAATGTCTCACATGCCCACTCACCACTCTTTAAGGAACACCTAAATATTAAATTAATTCTCACAATTACATTTACTCCCTCCCTCCCTCCCTCCCTCCCTCCTGATTGGATCATAGTTAATTATAAACCATCTTTTTTATTAAAAAAAATAAATGAAATTATTTTATTATTATTATTATTATTATTATTTTTTATCAACCCATCCCAGTACCTACTAGAGATGGTCGGATTGGATGACAACTTTCAACTTTCAACTTTTATTTTTTTATTTGTTTTCAAAGGAAAAAATATTTAATGTTCTTCTCCATTTTCATTTCCTTGTATGAGGAGAGGAGAGAGGGGCCAATCTTCGCTTGCGGAGTGATTTGGGGGTTCCTTTTATGCCACATCAGAACCCTTCATTATTGTTTTTTTCACAACAATAAAAAATAAAAAAGCAGAGGAAACATGTGAGAGAGGCGGCCACGTCTGGCATCCGGTCAGGTTTGTTGCGGTAGCAAATATTACCGGAAGAATCTTCTCTCTAGAAACCAGAACAACAAAAGGCTGTGTAAATGTCTTATCCATCTTATCCATGCCTAGAGAGAGAAATACTTTTTCTTCTTTTTTTTTATCATCTTCTTTTGCCCTGGGTGGTTGGCTGACAGGGGAGGGGCAATGCCTTCCCTCTGTTTTTACAACGCATTTTCTATCAGGCGGGATATGGAAAAAGAGAGGGTGATTGGAGGTTCTTACTCTAATTATGGAGGTGGTAAAGTTTTTGTTTGTGTGATTTACAAGCACACGAAAAGTTTAAAAGACCCCACCTTCCACAGTGATTGATCTATGGAAATGTAGCAGCAGCGCGTGAAAAGGGGTGTTTCAAATCTTCCAAGAGTAATTGCCTCCATTTCCTAGC
The DNA here is from genome assembly GCA_018804465.1 of Populus tomentosa. Classification (NCBI taxonomy): domain Eukaryota; kingdom Viridiplantae; phylum Streptophyta; class Magnoliopsida; order Malpighiales; family Salicaceae; genus Populus; species Populus tomentosa. Next base: position 4,077,972 of record CM031969.1, on the reverse strand, counting down.
TCCTGTAATTGAAAAATACTTCAAAAAGCCATTATTACTCTGTTCTCAAGCAATCTCGATGCATTTTACACATTTTTGAGCATTTTGTTGTTGCTCGTCTTGGGGGTGATCTTCGTTTTCTGGGCATATCGAATATGACCTTGAAGAAGGCTTAACAACTATCGGTGTAAATAGCTGGTTTCGCCATTAAAATTAACTCCAATTGCTGTTCATCAAGCCAAGTGATGTTCTGATTAATGAAGGTGGCAACCCACAAAGGGAGGGATTGTGCCTAACTAACAAGACAATAAAAGTAAATAGAAATGACTTTGGACAGATTGGCTTTTATGGGAACCCCACAGTCACATGGGTTTATCTTCTTCCTTTTCTCCACCAGCCCCTCGATTCCTTTATCGTACAAGAAGGAGAATCATGGGCTCCTAAATCTTGGTTGTTTTGTTAATACAGATTATTGATTATTAATTATGATTACATACACATTCCTCGCATCTAATCACAGTTTTTGCCTCACCAACCCATTATGCTCAGGATCATACTACTTATTGCTCCTCCTGTTATGATATCAATTTTACATCTATGCTCTCTTAACATGCCTCTCTCGTCCAAAACAATAATAAAAAATAAAAATAAAAAAAAGTCAAATTAAACCATGATTGCGGTCACTGGAGGACATGCGTTCTTTTCACGGTTAACCTCGAGATGAATTTGGTGGGAGGGTACGTGATGTTTTTTTAAAATAATTTTTTTATATTTTATATTTTTTATATAAATATATTAAAATATTAAAAAACATCAATTTAATATATTTTTAAGATAATATTTTTAAAAAACATCTAAAAAATAAAACAAGAGTTGTGTCCAACACAATATGTTTAATATTGTAGTAGTTTTTGCACTTGCTATTTGAAAAAAAAATAAATTTTAAAAAAATATTTTTAGCTTCAGTTAAAAAAAAAATATTTTTTTTATAATATATTTAGTTAAAACTGTTTTTTAAAAACTAAAACTAAAAACACAATTATATATAAAATTCAATGTAAAAAAAAACATAAATTACTTCATTAACAAAAATATTTTTTCTCATAATTAGATTAAAAATAAAAATTATAACAATACCAAAAAAAAAAAAAAGTAAAACCTACCCTGTCATTTCAAAAGTAATAAATCCATTTACCTGTCCATTTTTTTCACTGTATACAGGAATAATTTTACCCTTTTAAAAGTAGCAAACGGAGGAGAGAATATGTGCTCGTTTGAACTGAGGCCTTTATTCGACTGAACTTTGAATACCAGAAATGGATTGGGCAATGCCATAAACCCACATTCTCTATTATTTTCAGATCAAAACCATCACACCCTCTTCCGTGTGAGCACCATTTTCAAATTCCCAGAGCCACTTGAACTAAGAGATGTGCGATTAGGCATTTTATGTCACTAAAGCCTAACCTATCGTCACCTTTCCACACTCTCGTAGAGGATTGAAAGAAAACAATTAATGTTCTGACATCCTCCTCTTGATTAAGGCTGTAATATTTCATTTTGAAGCCACATTCTTTCACATGTGGTCGTTTTGATGTATTCATGATCCAAGATCCTCGACCTGGCTAGATCTCTACATGAATACATCATTGATTCTCACCTCCTATAATTCATGTTTTCAGAAAGAAAACAGACAAAATTCACATCCATTTTGAAGGAAAAATTATAAAAATAAATTCCACCACCCAACAACTGAGTATCCATCCCCTTTATCACCCATCAAACTTCTTTTGAAATCGTGGGTAAAATTGACTTAAAATTTTGCAGTTCTATTGGCCTGTAATTAATTCATGTTTGGTAATACGATACAGAATTTTTTAAAAAAATATTTTTAATTTAAAAATATATTAAAATATTTTTTTATTTTATTTTTATCAACAACATGTTAAAATCATCCAAAAATACTTAAAAAAACATAACTTTAATATCTTTTGGGGCTAAATATATTTTTAAAACGAATCTAGATTCAATTCTAAGAAAAAAAAAAACAAAGAATGCCATAATTAAACCTTTAATAAATAAAAAAATCCACCCAAGCAACAGGTGTCCATCTCTAGTTAGCTATACAAGCAAGCTTGAGTGGATATAATCTCCAAGCATATCTTAATGGGATCTGGATAAAATTTCGTATGGAAGTTGGAAATTTACAACGAAATGCTTATGATTGGTGATGTGATTCTAAACATAAATTAGGCTCATCAAATGATCAAATCACACATGTATCTGCTCAGTGACTTGTCGTATGCGTTGCTTTCTATTTTGCTACATGTAAAAGCAAATATATCAAACAATGTGCAGATTCCAATGACGATATCGCACACCTTCTGCCCCTGAATTTTTATGTCAGCTTGTAGGGCTCTTCACCTGTTTCAAGATAAACATAACATTTGTTTTTGTGTTTTTAAATAATTTTTAATTTTTTTTTTGTTTTAAGTTAATTTTTTTAGTATTTTTTAATTATTTTAATATGCTAATATTAAAAATAATTTTTTTAAATATAAAAAATATTATTTTAATATATTTTCAAACAAAAAATACTTTAAATAATTACTGTTATCACACTTTCAGACTAGAAAACAAAACATGGTGTTCTAGTATAATGGACGTCCCAATCCAGTTCATACATGCATCTCATTTGGTCATTTCTGATGGTTGATTAGTGGATTTTGTAAATTTCAATCCGCGTATGATAACACTTGAGGAAAAAAGAAAAAGGGGACGTGTACTAATTATCCTTAATTAAAAGTAATTTTAATTAACACCTTAATTTTGCGCTCCATTTGTAGTAGTAATGCTGATGGACACCAGCGCCTTATATTATAATCAGGGGGAGCCAATAAAAAAATAAAAAAATTAATATGTATACACACACTATATTATATATTAAATGATAAAATTATAAATAGTATATATGTGTGTATGTTTTATGTCAATATTGTTATTGTATATATTATATTGAAAAAATATAAATATTCTACAAACATATTTATATATATGATATGAAAATATATTTCGAGTTGGATTCATATAAATTTCAGGTCGAGTTTAATAATATTCATATTATATGTATTATTTATTGAAAAAAATAATTATTTATAAAATAATTATCTATTCAAATTAGACGGAGACGGTACCATGGGGATCATTGTCATCCCTGTTTATATTGCCCCCATCGTAGTAGTTTAGTTTCAGAAATTGATATCACCTTCAAGGAGAGGGAGAGTTTTATCCGGCGAGAACTTCCAAGCACAAGCACGAAATCGATGTCTCGGAAGCAAGACCAGAATACCTTAATTTCATTGATTTAATTACCAACCATAATTTAGTTTATCCATATCCATCACAGAACATGTACATAACCAACCACCATTAATTATGCTTAACAAACTCTTAAATTATCCTCTCTCTGTCTAATTTATGTCCGCATGCACACTTTTCAGTTGCTGATGCGCGCGCAGAAGCAATTAATTAGATTAGGCGGATAAAGAAGGCCCTCTGCCCCCCGGGCCAGAAAGACAACGGTCTGCTTTTGTGTGTGTGTATACACATTCAATTATCAATTATGTCGGCATTCTTCTTCTTCGGGATACTTAATTTCCCGGACTCAGGCCCTGAGAAACTCTTTAAGAAAGGAGAAGGATTAGGACCACGCAAGTCAACCCACATGAGCCCATGTGCACTCAAGAATTAAAAAAACAAAGCACGGCTCCGGTGGCCATGATTGTTGGCTACATTAACATGCAGAAACGTCATTGGCACGCACGCTAGAGTTGAGTCCTTCGTTTGTAGCCAGCTACTTGCCCCCACGTAGCCAGCAACTCGGCAAGTCCAAATTACATGGCCACACGCACACCTAATTTCCAGACGCATTGAGGTTCCACATGGTGGATTGGCTTCCTTGACCCACTTATCTCCCACCTTTTTTCTTATCAGCAGAGAGTACTGTGTTAGGTATAGATTTGGATAAACGGGATGCTGTAGAATTAGGTCTTTGCCATGTAGTGGTTAGGAGTATGATTCCATTTCATGTACTTAAGCTGTCTCCACTGAATTATTGACGTATATGATGGCTTGTTATTCTCACAAGACATGAATACTTGTTAATGAAGACCAGAGGGGGGGGGGGGAAATAATAGACTTGGCTATCATAGATGTTCCTGGCATCATTTGTGATGTATAAAATATTAAAGAATAATATAAATTATATTTTAAAATTTTATCTAATAAATTTTTTTTTGATTAAATTGATTTTTTGACATGATATCAAAATCTTAATAATCAAGCGGTCATGAGTTCGAATCTAATCATCTCTGTTTATTTAATAAAAATTAAACACAAAATAATATCAACATGCACAAATTTGAAGTTTAAAAAACTTTTCACTTGAAAGGTTGTGTTAAAGAATAATATAAATCATATCTTGAAATCTTACATAACTTTTTAATTAAATTAATTTTTTTACATAGAGGAGTTCGGAGTTCAATATAGTATTTACCACAATCAGAACAATTATTTAATGATCCATTTAAAAAAAAATTAGTTAGTAATGGCAAGTTAATATTAATATTTTTATAAAAAACCAAATATGTAAGTATTTTAGTTGATATTACGGAGGTTAGATAAATTTTAATTGATATTTTATTAAAAAACAAATTATTTTTTTAATATGTCCTTATATTCCTTAAACAAAGTTTCTAATGTCAGAATATATTTTTTATAACCTGATCACTAAAGAATAAATACAACTAACAAAATCAAATGTTAAAATATTATATGAAAAACAAAGGCAACGCATGCTTATCAGTTCTAAAAAAATATATGCATTAACGAAATTACGAAAATATACAAAAATTAATAAAATAAATCACAGCAACGCTCGCGGGTAATCAGCTTGTAATAATTATAGAAATTTTAGTTCTTTCTTTCAAGATTAATTCTTTTGTCCTCTTCTACTTGTTTTTTTTTTTTTTCCTTGGGCTCCTGAGCAAACTTACGATTGATAAGAGCCCGGTAAATGGGCCTGGGTTTAAATGAAAAAGGGTAAACCTTCTAAAGCCCAAATGTTTGAATTTGAATACGCTATGTGGCTCAATGCTTCACTCAGAAGAGTTGACAGAACTTTCATAGAGCCCAAATGAATCACCCTAAACCATGGCTACACGGACATTACTTGCTCAGAGTCAAAAACCAACAGCTCTCGATGGTCCATTTTAGCCAGTAACTCGCAAGTTTGATCCTTCGTTACGTAGGGGCAGCGATGACTTGCCTATGAACCATCCAGGACTTAAAAGAATGTCACCTCAAACTTCCCTGAACAGATATCACTTGCCATCTGTTCACCAGCTTCAATTTAAGTTTCTTGGGTCACTGATATCTTTCTCTTTAGTCACTGTTTCTTGATTTTATTTGATTTTTTATTTTGTTCTTGCTTGTGTTGTTGATGTGTTTTTTATTTTGATGATTTTCTTGGATTAATGATGCGCTTATTTATGCTTAAAACATACTAGAAAAAACCATTTACATGTGTGATTCTAGGTGCATGCTTATGAACGGATAAACAAAGTTAATAACTATAGATCCATTTTGGCCTGATAAGCATAAGATAAATATATTTTTATTCCTCTAATGATATGTTTTTTCAACTATGTTTTAAGCATAAATAAGCATATTATGGATTAGTATAGAAGAGTCGGCAAAGTTTAAGGGCTTTATAAAATATTTGTTATTGACGAGAGTGTTTCTTTTTTTCTTTTATAGGTGTCAAGCATCCTATTTAAGCCAAGAATCTAACATAAAAATAACGAGCTTTAGAATTCAAAAAAAAAATGCATATCAAGCCTCTAAATAGACTAACATGCTATGAATAAAAGAATGAAGTTAAGATTATCGGTATTGCAAAAAATCAAATTAGAAACAAAGTCTAAGCTACAATAGAGTTTGAATGACAATAAAATTGTAACAAGTAACAACAAAGTTGTGATAGCAGTGATTTTATTTTTAACAAACCCTTAATTAACAGAAAAATCATAGCAAAAAACAATAGCTAAGGGAGAGAATACAAAAAGCAAAACACTACAGAACCAGGAGGATCAAAAAGGCATTCTTTTCTTCTTTGGTTTTCAATTTTCTAGCAACCATGAATTGAAATTTGGATTTCAAAGGATTTTGTTCCATTATTGTTTTAGATTGTTAGAGGATATATTTCCAACTTTATTTCTTGATATTCAAGTGCTTATTTTGCTTGAATTTGATGTGTAAGATATTATTTTCATTCCAGCTTTTTGAATGGTTTCTGTAATAGACATGCTTTTTTTTGGTGAATTTTCAATCTATAATTGTTGATTTGGATCAACAAAGAAGCAAAATAAATGAATTTGGTTGATTTAATTTTCAGGTTAAGAGAATAAAACAAGTAAAAATCGTTAAGCTTTTTAACAATAGCTTAAAATACTTGATTGTTTTTCGTTATTAAAGATCTCATCACTAAATATAAAAATTGTTTTTCAAACTTTAATTCGATTAATGTTAAGAAATTAATTGGGTTTTTTTTTATAATTAATTTAATATTATTTTATCTTCCTTAAAGAAATTGAAGTATTTGCTGGAATTAAAAAAATATTTATTTTACTTTGATGATTAATCTAATTTGTTGAATGAACAATTGCTTTGACCCCGGGCATATAAACACTAAATTATTTTTCACTTTTCCCTTTTAGAATTTTAATTATTTTTTAATTTTCTTATTAATTCCCAATTTTTATTTCAATTTCTTGTAAGAAGAATTAGAATAATTTCTGTTGGATTCAACTGAATTTCACTATCATATTACAAAAATTAAAATTAATTTTGATAGTTTTGACACCGACTATTCCCCATTTACATAAAAGTTGGAGATAGTGGAAATATTGAGGAAGTTGTTGTTGATCACGCAGATGAGTCTGGAAACTATCCTCTAGCTGGGGATGATAACATACCAGAATTGGGAGGGGATGGAATACTTGAGGTACGGTGGGAGCCTAAAAATGTTACGAACTCCTTTTGTAGTTTCTTGGGCCAGCGAAGCTGGGCTTTTTTGGGATTTGTTTTATATAAAATTTTATATAAAAAAATTAATTGGCTAGTTTTATATTTTAGATTGCATTTTGTGAGCTAAACCACTAGTTTATTATTTATTTTAATGTGTTTTTAATTCTTTAATTGTTTTAAAAATATAATTTTACATTTTATTATCGATGACATATTTTTTTATTTATTTTAAAATAATATATATATATAGTTTTATCCTTTGTTATCTTAATCCCACATGCCTGTCGTAGTTTTTAACTTTTAAAAAATATTTTATTAAAAAATAACATACATTTTATTATCATATAAATCTATTAAATAAAAAATAATCTATGGAATATGATTTTTTTTGTTGATTAATGTAAATATTTGGGTAAGCTTGCGCGCACCTTGACTAATCCCACAGGTTTTGAAATTAACGACCATGTAAGCCTCTAGTGGCCCTGAAAGGACTCGAACTCGTGACCATTAGGGAGCAAATCCAAGGTTTGACCAGTTAAGCTACCTCTCAAGGTTGCGGAATAAGATATTTATGGAATCTGATAACATACATGATTTGCATTGAGAGTTTAATTGGTTGATCCAGTTTTACTTTGTTCTTTTATTTAAAAATAGTTTTTTGCTTATTTTTTCTATCAATATTGAATTAATTCAAGATTTAGGTTTTTAATTTGTTTTTTTTAAGATTATCCCAACAATTCTCATGTGTCACCTCGAAATGATCTAAATTGATTCAATGTGTTTATCTCAATATTAGATAAAAATATCGTCTAATATGTATCTAATTTTAAATTCATAAATAAAATATTTTTATTTTTTTTAAAATATTTTAGCAATATCTAGATTTGTTTTTCATTTGATATTTTTTTTTTACTCTGACCTATAGTGTAACACGAGCCAATAAACTAGCGGTTATTTAATATTGTGACCGCTGAAATCATCCTCATGATTTTTTAATCCAAAATAATTTTATATTTTAAAAATAAAAAAAAATATTATGAAATTTTTTTATTATTTTGAAAATAAAAAATAAGAAAGAAAAAAAAAAGATTTAAATCATAGATTTGTCGTTGCATGGGCTGGGTTGATGTAAGCTCCCCAGACAAGATCTCCAAAGATTTTTTATTTTCATGGGATCCAAAGCAACCGTCCACCCAACTTTAAAACGTGCCTCGAGGGAGTTGGACTTGGATAGAGTGGCAATAGCCAGACAAATCTTATGTCCTCACGTGACAAACAGAACAACGACCAGCCCTTTTTAATATTCCGGGTGGCTGCCTCTCTGGGACTGCCCAATTCCGTTTCAAACTTTACTTCTGAGTCTCTGACTCACAGGTGAGTCACCTACCTCAGTAGGTGCTCCTAGTCAAACTAACTGCCATTTTACTTGTTGCACTCCTGCTTTTGCCTTCCCTTCCTATTCCTTTCCGGTCTTCCATCATGCAATTTTTAAATATTCCCTTTCTTGATTCTATATCAACCGTTTTATTTGTTTGAGAAATTATTGCTTGTTTCTTAAGAAATAGTATTCTATTAAAATATTAATATTAAATGTGTTATACTATTTATTAAAAGAATAATATTAAACGTGTTTTGTGAATTGTCATTTTGCTTATTAAGATGCCTCAACTTCTTAATGAAATGGAAATTTATCCTTTATTACTTCTATTTGCAAATACAGTATTTGCGTGTGAATTTATTGGTTTTGTGTTCATTCTATAGTTATTTTCTTTAAAAACAATTCACAAGAAAATAATTATGTGGCGACATAAATAAATAATTAAAAATATTTTTAAAAAATATAGTCACAAGTGCTCCCCAGTTTTTTTCTAAATCAAACATCACCAAAAAATGTGTTTAAGAGTGTTGTGATTTCTATTTTTTAATTTAATATATTTTTTAGTATTTTTTATATAGATACTAATATTAAAAATAAAATAAAAATTTTAAAAAAAATATTTTTAAAAAACATTATATACCATAATATCAAATATATAAAATCTCTTTTTGTTATTTTATTCTAAGCTGTTGCAATAATATCACATTCTTTCCTAACAGAAAAAAAAAAGAAAAAAAAAAGATAATAATTGTTATTTTTTAAATTATTTTTTATTTAAAAATATATTAAAATAATATATTTTTTATTTTTTAAAAATTATTTTTGATATGAATATATCAATGATATAAAAAAATAAAAAAATAATTTTAAATTTTAAAAAAAATATTTTTAAAATATAAAAATAAAAAGACCATAACAGTGACACATTTATTTGCAATTTTGAGACCTGTAACCACTTCACTTCCAATCCACTATCTCCACTTCACTTCCCAACACTTTTATACTCTCTCTCTCTCTCTCGATCTCATCCACAGAGCAAACACACTTCTCTCTCAAAACACAAAAAAAAAAATGCAATACAAGAATCTAGGGAGATCAGGGCTGAAGGTGAGCCAGCTCTCTTATGGAGCTTGGGTAAGTTTTGGGAACCAACTAGATGTCAAAGAAGCCAAATCACTTTTGCAGTGTTGCAGAGATCATGGTGTCAATTTCTTTGATAACGCTGAGGTTTATGCTAATGGAAGAGCTGAGGAAATCATGGGTCAAGCCATCCGTGAACTGGGTTGGAAGAGATCAGATATAGTTGTCTCTACTAAGATCTTTTGGGGAGGTTCTGGTCCTAATGATAAAGGCTTGTCTAGGAAACATATTCTTGAGGGTACTAAGGCTTCTCTTAAGAGATTGGATATGGATTATGTTGATGTCATTTATTGTCATCGGTATGTGGCTTTTCTTTTCAATTGACATCCCTTTGTTTGACTTGTGGGCTGATTTGTGTTTGGCTGTAATGGATCTTTTCCTTTTTTACTTTTTTTGAGATTTCGAAACCGATTATGTGGATGTGATTTGATGTGACATTGATTATTGTTGTTTCTGATGTTAGTGCTTGCTTTCTCTTGTTAATTTGTGATTTGTTGGATTGTTTGATGTTTTGTAAAATGTGAAGCACTGGGCTGTTGGCTTTAGTTCTATCACTAAAGGGATGATGGTAAAGAATCTGCTGATGCAAATTAGTGAAAGAAGTCAATATGGATAGTTGTGCTGTTTGTTTCATGGAATGTGTGCTCTTTCTATACCATTACTTGTCTACAAGCTTATTGTTCGAGATAGATGAGATTATCTTGGTGTCATTGTCCTGTAAGGGGAAGTTTTTTCTTGATAGTTTAGGTTTTGGGGCTTTTTGCTCTTTATTTATGTTTAATATGAGATTTTTCATTTATTTTGATCAGTCTTGGTTTTTGCTATTGCTTTATTGAGTATAATTTGTTCTCTACAAGGGATTTGTTGAAGTGGTCTCATGTGATGTCAATATGATTTACTGTCACAGCCCGGACACCTTCACGCCAATTGAAGAGACAGTGAGGGCAATGAATTACGTGATTGACAAAGGTTGGGCATTTTACTGGGGGACTAGCGAATGGTCGGCACAGCAGATCACTGAGGCTTGGGGCATTGCAGAGAGGCTGGACTTGGTGGGGCCAATTGTTGAGCAGCCAGAGTACAATATGCTCTCCAGGCACAAGGTGAGGAATTTCTCCGTGTATCCAGATGTGAAAAGTTTGGTTTTTATTTTTGAAGTCAAAAATGAAAATATCATTTACATGGTTTCCTCGTGTTAATATAATTTCTAGTTGAATGTAATGGAAATAATGGTTTTGGGGGCCATGGTTTGCTAGACAGCTTGTTTGTTAGGTACAAAAGAGCAAAGTGTATCCGTGTCCAAGACAGAATCACATTGTGTCTTGGCTTTTTTTTCTGGTTCTCTTTCGAATGAAGTTTATCTTCAAGTTTGAAGGAAGATTTAGATGTGTTTAAACTAAACCCACCGCCCCTTAAGTAGTTGGGCCCCATATGTCATGGAGTTGAATAGTGCTTAAGAGGTGATATGAAAGCTTTCCTAAATAAAAAACTTCACTGAAGCCTACTTGTGGTCGTTTTTGGGTTTTGTAGCATCTTTTGTTGCCACCCCCCAACACACACACACACACACACACCTAGTGATTGATCATATCATCACTTTATTTGGAACATTTCTTGCTCCAATGCTGTACCATCAAGTGGTTTATGTTAACGAGTATTTGACTTTAATGGGTATTGCTTATAATGTATACAAACTTAATTTTGCTGTTTGTGAATTCACATACACATTTTATGAGTTAAATCAGGCTTTCAACATGATTTGATTATATCATGTATGTCTATAGGTTGAGTCTGAGTACCTCCCATTGTATACCACCTATGGCCTTGGTCTCACCACATGGAGTCCACTTGCATCTGGGGTGCTCACTGGAAAATACAACAAAGGAGACGTACCTTCTGATAGCCGATTTGCTTTGGAAAATTACAAAGTAAGACTTGTTTGCTTTTTGTTATTTTATTACTGAATTTTCTAGTTAGTTTGTGCTGTCTTAAACTACAATGACAGACTTATTAGTTGGATACATGTCCAAATAAGAATTTAATTTTCAAAATTTTGTATGCATAAATTATAATGTCTCTGTGTCTAACTTTCATCTTAAAATGAAGCAATTGTCTTGATGAAGATGCTTCTTTGTTTTTATCTAATTTTTTTGGGTACAATTCTAAACTGTGTATTATGGCTTCCAGAATCTTGCTAGCAGGTCATTGGTTGATGATGTGCTAAAGAAGGTTAATGGATTGAAGCCGATTGCTGATGAACTAGGCGTGCCTTTATCTCAACTTGCAATTGCATGGTGTGCTGCAAATCCAAATGTCTCGTCAGTTATCACTGGTGCTACAAAGGAATCTCAGGTTTGTCTGGAAACAGTGATCCTTGGAACATAGCTTTAAAATTGTATCTCTTGAAACATTTGCATTTATTTAAGTAATTTTCCTATTTTTCATTTGTTTATCTGATTATCAGTCAATTTCATTGAAGAGGGAAAGCTCATCCTGTTTTACATGCAAGAAAAGAATTTCTCTATTGTGCTTCATGGCTATATTTATTTTTCAGCTGATTTATTGTTATAATTCATTACATAATGCTTAACCTAGATAATGTGCTTACTGGACATGGATAAAGTCTCTCAGAAAAAAAAAGCATGGTTGGTGTGTTGAATCACCAGATGCTCAACTTATGAAACATACCAAGTGCTTTGGACTAGAACACTCTTTTGTAGGTTTTTGTGCACACTAGCAGCTTGTAGTCGTGGACTTCCATCATCTATGCATTGTACAAGATCATTGCTTTATTAGTGACTTTGCCAATTCAATATTCTTCCCTTCTCATGTAGATTCAAGAAAACATGAAAGCTGTTGACGTGATCCCATTACTGACTCCTGCTGTGATGGAAAAGATTGAGGCTGTTGTTCAAAGCAAGCCAAAACGTCCAGATTCATTTAGGTAAACTCAGAATCTGGATGTTACCATTCTGTTGTGTGCGTGTGCATCATGGAGCTAAATCAACATGTCTGGAAGTTATATTCCTTTGGGTTGGTACTAGTTATTATAATGTACTTTTACATTTAGTTTCCTTCTGTTGATCTGAAATCCACATTGGATTCTCGTTCATTTAATGGTTGCATTTGTTAGTGGATTGGAGGGTGCTGATTTGTTGAGAATTGGCAAGCATGAACTTGTAGTCTCAAGAGAGATTTCAGTACTGTTTTGTGTGGATGTTATTAAAATGATGCCATATTAAGAGGTAGTTTTTGTAGGAAGTTGAGTTGCCGGCCAAGTTAAACTGTGATAACAATCTCAAGCCTGATTGAACCTAAGCCAAAACTTGCAAGTTTAATACCAAACAGTGGCAACCTGATTCAACGTAGTAGGTTCCTGCAAGTAGAACTTTACGTGTGCATAACATATGCAGCCACAAAACCTTTAGATGGAAGGAGCCATAGCAAGTTCTCGGTTTGGGGGGGGCACGGGGCAAAAGATTGATGCAACTCGCCTTTGTTCCCGCTCCCGCCTTGATGAAAGATGAATTTGTTCTTAATATTCCAGTTTTTACCAGTGTCAAGATATTAACATATCACCCCTTTCATATATTCCCAGTGATCATGTTCGCTGCTTGCAAGGAACCGGATCCTTGTCGGTTTGTGTTTTTTTTATTTGACTGCTTCGTTGAGCCTCTTCAATGGCTAGAAATAAAGCAACCATCAAGAAGCATCATTTCACAAAGCTCAAGCTCTTGTCCCTGCTTAATTTGGTGAAGCGACGACAATTCGACTAGTCTGCGTTGTGTGGGGTTTCGCTGTTTTTTCCTTTTTGTGATTCGCTAATCTGTTTTCAAGAATAGCTTTTTGGTAGAGTTGATTAAAGACCAAGGTGGTGCTATCGGTGCACTTCCGGTAGCGTTTGGTTAGATAGAAAAGATGCTTGGAATGAACGCTAGCAAGGTTGAGGGTGATGGATGGCATTGTCATAAATATATCAGAATTCTTTATAATTTTGGGATTTGTCAATTTGACATATTGAAGTTGTGTGAATAGACAAAAATGGTGTGCCAATAGTGTAATTAAAAAAATGGTAAAAAAACTTAATTCAACCTTAGTAGATTAAGATGTAAAATCTTTGATTTGATTATGCTACCAAGATAATCATATTTTAAAGCAAATAAATAAAATCATAAAGCTTAATTATCAGACAACTCAATGTTGAAATACAAAAAACAAGTTAAGAAAAAGCAACAAAAAAAATTAGATTCAATCCAATTTAATCCGAGTTAACCCACCAACCCAACAATCATGGCTAAAGGATCTAGATAACCAAATAGAAAGGAAAGGAAAAAAAAAATTACAAAAATTAATTTTCAATAAATTAAATATTGAATGCTGAAATTGAAATAAATAATTTTTTTTTAAAAAAAGAACAAAACAAATTAAAATCAACCTACGTTAACCTTTGAAACCAGTGATGAATTAAAGATTAACCTATGGAAGGTAAACCGTAAAAAATAACAAAGAAAAACTAAAAAAAAAACAAAGAAAAAAAAACATTAGTTAAAAAAAAAAAAAAAGGCAAACCTCCTAAATCTATTATAATCTCTAAAATTCACAACCTATTAAATTATCAACTCAAGTTCAATCAAGAAACTTGATTCCCTATCAAATTAATTTTAAAAAATGAAATCATGACAAAAATAATATTAATTTAATAAACTTGCCAAAACAAAAAAAGATAACAATAAAAAAAATAAGGATCAAATTTGAAAAAAAAAACCAATGAAATTGAAAAAACAAAGAGTAAAAAAGTATCTCAAACAAAACAACTATCAATTAAACGAATGGGGCTCAAGTTTGAAAGAATTAAAAATAAAAAGGGGTGGAATTGAAAAACATTTGTAATTCTATAAATTATTCAAAAAAAAAAATAATCAAAAGGATATTGATCAAATGTGGAGGAAAAAGAAACTAAAGGAGATGGTCTGAAATTCTAAAGGGTCTAGTGCATAATTCGAGGATGAGAGAGAAAAGAAAAAAAAAACAAAAATAGTTGTTAGACCAAACTAGAAGAGCATTTTGTGCACGTGCTACCCCATCACAAAGAGGATGTTGAGACCTTCCAAACATTGTTGTAGAAGGTTGCATTTGGTAACCAAACGGTCCCGCGCGCATCGCTAGGAAGGCACAAGAGTTGCCTATCTGCTAGCGCATCCTATACACCATCAACATGTTTTTTTCTAAATAGTATTTATTATATAGTCAAATATAATAATGCCCTTAATAACCTTTATATTAATAATAAAACCAATGTAAAATGACAAGAAAAATCCTTATAAAAGAGTTATGTTGATTTTGTCTTTAATAACAACAAAATAATTTTACTATTTTAAGAAAAAAAATTAAAAGACCATAACGCCCCTGATTGAAAGGCTTTCTATTTTTTTTTTTTGGAATTAAATTAGTAATTTTATTGTATATATAAAAAAATTATTAGCCTAACCTTCCACAAATTATTAAAAACAACTGTATTATAGTAAAAAAAATCATCTTACTCTTGATGCCCAGTTCAAAGGTTTTTTTAGATTAGAGGCAATTTTGTTAAATTACTATCCGAATGAATAGTAATTTGTTACATGAAACCTATTTCTCTTTTAATAATTTAATTAATTTAATAGTTTACAGTTAGGTTGGCGCTCTCCCTCCCCATATTTTTTGTCCACGTTATTTTAAGCTCCCTGTCATAGTTTCCTTTTTAAACTCCGTCTCTCATGCAATGCTCTCTCTTTCTCCTTCATATCCTCGCAACTCAATTTCATACTCCATTTTTTCTCTTCTGCCTTTCTCCTGTTCTTCAATGGAACAATCTCCATTGCTTTACATGTTCACATAAAACTGCAAATTTCAACGAACAAGAAGGTACCCATTTCAGTACTTTCATGTACAGTTTAATTAGTATTTTCGGCACATTTAAATCTTGTAGGAAATATTCTTTATCTTTTTTTGTTCATTTCCCTTTATTTATCTATGTGAATTATGCATGCATTCATTATTGATGATATATATTGATTGTTTAATTGAATTCGTTCTTTGTTTGATTGATTGATTCATCATGTTAGAATAGTTGAATTTTAATATTGTTTAATGGATGATTATGCATGAAAGATCAATGTGAATTGTGGCACATTGATTTTCTTGTGGATTTAGCAAGATTTGTAACATCAAGTGGAATTAATTGTAGATGCACATTTTTTATGACAATGCTAGCATCCCAACAATTTTTTTCTTTCATGTAAGATGACAATCAGTTTCCATTGAGAAAATAAGCATTGAATGCTATTTATTTCTTGCACAGGACTGAGAATGCTATAATCTGGTCCAGTTTCGAGTTCAGTAGGAATTTGGAAGAGCATCGAGGAAGCAGGGCCTCAGAGGCTAGTGAATATTCATATGCAGCTTTATTTAAAGTGATTTTTTATTTTTGATACCATGACTCGTGAAACGCCTGGTAGCTCAGGCCAGAAGCTCTTTGGAGACAAAATCAAAGTTGTGGCTAGTGACAGAATTGCTGCAGATAGAAATGCAAATAATATTTGTGTACAGACAGGTGAGGAATTTTCTCCCCAATTTGCTCGAAGAAGAGTTCCAGAACTGCACGAGCTAGGGAAAGGATTCAATCATAATCACAATAATCTGATGGGTTCTGAAAATCATACCGGCACTCGTGGGATAAGGAGAAAGGAGTCTGATTGTGATGCTTTAGGTTATGTTTCCAGGATAGAAGCCACAGGACATGCTGCTGAACTAGAAAATAAGGCTTATAATGATGATACAGGCAGATACCACTGGGAGTATGCCCCCAATGCACAAAAACCAAGTAACTATGTTGATGA
Organism: Populus tomentosa; assembly: GCA_018804465.1. Lineage (NCBI taxonomy): Eukaryota > Viridiplantae > Streptophyta > Magnoliopsida > Malpighiales > Salicaceae > Populus > Populus tomentosa. Next base: position 4,061,511 of record CM031969.1, on the reverse strand, counting down.
AACGAGTACTTATGGTCAAGTAACCTTATGTCCAAGTCCGACCAGTCCACCTAAATGTGTGCAGGAAACCCCTCGGCCATATCAGCCTTTTGTAACTAGAGTTTCAGAAAGCACTTTCTCAGGAAAAATGAAATTTCTATGCAGCTTTGGGGGAACGATATTACCGAGGCCAAATGATGGGAAGCTTAGATATGTGGGTGGAGAAACGAGGATCATATCCATCAGAAAAAATGTTACATCGGGGGAGCTTGCAAAGAAAACTTTGGCAATCTGTGGCCATCCTCATACGATCAAGTACCAGCTCCCTGGCGAGGATCTTGATGCGCTTATTTCTGTTTCTTCTGATGAAGATCTTTATCACATGATAGAGGAATATCAAGAGCTTGAAAGAAGTGGAGGCACTCAAAGACTGCGGATATTTCTTGTTTCTTCAGGTGAACCTGACAGCCCAAATTCTTTTGAAGGTAAGACCTCACAACAGCGTAATGCTGATTACCATTATGCTGTCGCTGTTAATAGTATGTTGGACCTCAGTTCCCAGAAGAGCTCTAGTGGACAGAGTTCTGCAAGCCATCAAGGAACTGCTTCAGATTATAAGAATCTATCTCCTCCTATAACTCCACTTAACATTCAGTGCAGAGATCATAAGAATTCTAAAGGCCTATTTTATGTTGATCAATCTTTCCCTGACAGTAATAAGAAACACGGTGCTTTTTCGGAAGAGAAATTTCCATCTGACACTGCATGTTATAATAATCTTCCTCGTGTACCGATGCCATTGATGAATCAAGCCTGTCATCACCAATATCCAGTTGAAACTGATCAGACTAGCAAACAATTAGAAATGCATCTTCATAATTGTTGCGAAAGTGGAGATTTCCTTCCTTATCAGCTATGTCCTCAAAATTCTATCAATTCAGACTGGCCTTTGATTATGGAAAGGGCATTTTCTGACTCAAAGTTGCGGGAGAATGGTGAGGTGTCAAAAAAATGGTTGGAAGAAGCAGTTATTACACTGTCCCTGTGTAATAATGAACGGGAAAAATCACCTTCACTGAAAATGTCAAATTCATCCTCAGAAAGGCCAATGCTGTGGCCATATATAATGGATGAGAAACACCAATTCACTGACTTCGAGAACCTTTGCAGAGAAAAGCTGGGTAATATTGACACTGATCAAGAGGTGCTGAAGTGGATGGACAGGAATGTTAACTATTCTGATGTAGACAGAGAACAGAATGAAGGAAATGTTAAAGCTTCATCAAATGATAATGTCATCGAGCATAGGAACTTACCGAATTTGAAATACCCTCCAAGTGCTTATGATCCTCAAGATTCTCAAGCATATGGAAGGGTGGTTTCTCCTACTCGAGTTTACCCTTTGGAAAATTCTGCGGATATTGCGAGGGAGCACCCTCAGGGTCACCAATCAGGCACCAAAGCTCCTTACTTGTTTGTTGAGAACCAAAAGGTTTCCAAGGATCAGCAGTGTGCTATGACTGAGAGCATCAGGGGTCAACGAATTTCCCATGGAGATCCTGAATATCTACATTCTGCATCCCTTGAATCAAGGGACAAGAAACCGAAAGTCCTTAGTTCTGTAAGTATAGCTCTCTCCATAGCAAGATTTTGCCAATCTGAACTAGAACTTGCAAAATAATAATAATAATCCTCTAATTTCTCAATATCTATTCAGAAATCGGATAGGAGTGCTTCAACTAGATTTGTTTCCTTGTGTGATGAAGACCCCGTGGAGTATCCTGAAAAGATCGAAAAGATTCGTGACAAGGGACAATCATACGAGGAACCATTGGACAGAGATGCTCAGTTTGTCCAGTCACGGTCCTTAGATGGCCATCATGATGATAAGATGCTGGAGCCAGAGGTAATTGTTGAGGATGTTACTGGAACTACGCCTCCCGATATTCCTTTGTCTTTGAATGTTGTCCCACGTGTGGAGGAAGAGGTCGCAGAGGGATTTCAATCTGATAGAGATAATGAGGCAGAAAGCACTTGTCAAGATGAAGAATATGAATCCGAGGTAACTTGTATCCTTCTGATTTGGACTCTGTTTGCATGATATTTCATTTTCTAGTCTATTTTACCCTTTACCCCGTGTGTTCTTAGGATATTGAAGATTCTGACAGAGACACAAATGATTCCATTAGTGATGCTGCGATGGCTGAAATCGAAGCAGGCATCTATCATTTGCAGGTTCAGATATAACATCTCATAAGTTACACATCTTTATTTTTTTATTCATAATTCAGAAAAAAAATTCCTTTAGCACTTTCATGCCTGGGCTGCAAGGTTAATATGTATGAGGTTCCATTTCGCCCAATCGTTGGGGGATGCTTTTAGCCCCCAATGCCAGTTCCAGCTGCTTTCGCACAAAGCTTCATCACTTCAGTGAAAAACAAGCCTATACTTCGAAGCCTCTACTAGTTAAAATGTGAACTGATTCCCGTTGCTTTTTTATTAATTTTTTCTCATGCTTTCAACTCTCTGCAATCATTTAGATGGTGCATGCTTACGGCTGCAAATGCAGTATGAGAATTCTATTGTTTGTTTTAGATGCGTTTTCTTTAACAATTGACTTTCTTGTGGCCTAGGTGATTTGTTTTTTTTTTCTTCTTTTTTTAAAGGATAAATCAACTTTTTCTGATAATATAAAGGATAAATTAACTCAATGTTTTATGCTCTTACCATGCAGATTATAAAGAACGCAGATATTGAAGAAGTGCAAGAATTAGGATCTGGCACATTTGGAACTGTTTATTATGGGAAATGGAGGGGAAGTGATGTTGCCATTAAAAGAATCAAAAGGAGTTGTTTTTCAGGAAATTCATCAGAACAAGAGCGATTGGTTAGTCCCTGTAATTATCAGTTTTAGAACAATTGCTTGCCCTTCATGTTTTCTTTCACTTGATAATGGCGGGGTGTTCATGCCAAAAAAATACATGTGGGGGTCCAAAGTTTCATAAAATAAAGGAGGAAAAAACGAAGACCAAATAACTCATAGGGAAAGGGAGGATCCACTGTGAATGAATGGGAAGATAACTTTTTGTTGAATTGGATAGTGATAGAGTGATAGATATATTAGCAACCAGATTTCATGGTAGATAAGTTTTAGAATCTCTCTGACTATTCTGAGTAAAAATCTAATTCATCCGGCCTGTTTGTGCAGACTAGAGACTTCTGGAGAGAGGCTCGCATCCTGTCAGATCTTCACCATCCAAATGTGTTGGCATTTTATGGCGTAGTCCCTGATGGGCCTGGGGGGACAATGGCCACTGTGACTGAATATATGGTGAATGGATCATTGAGGCGTGTCCTACGAAAGAAGGATAGGTGAGTTGGAAGCTCAAAAATATTCTACTTCCTAGTGCCATCTATCATGAAATATGCTATAGCTCATGGAATCTCTCCTCACTGCACAGAGCACTAGATCGTCGGAAAAAACTTACAATTGCTCTGGATGCTGCTTTTGGTATGGAATATCTGCACTTGAGAGATATCATTCATTTTGATTTGAAGTGCGACAATTTGCTTGTCAATTTAAAGGATCCCCAACGACCCATATGCAAGGTAATGTTCGCCGAAACCCTTCTCTCTATCCTCCAATCATTTTTCTGTTGTCTTGTAGTAGTTTTGATTCTACATCAAGCATGCTTTTCATCTTTCAAAAGAGTTCCTCTCAGCTTTATTCACTCCACATTCTGTATCAAAGTGTAGTCTCATTCATCCATGTATGTTACCCGTTCTCCAGGTTGGAGATTTTGGATTGTCAAAAATCAAACGGAATACGCTCGTGTCTGGTGGTGTGCGTGGAACCCTTCCATGGATGGCACCAGAGTTACTGGATGGCAACAGCAACCGAGTCTCTGAGAAGGTCAGCACAATACTAGACTTTCTTTGTCGTGGGATTTAGAGTATACCATGAACTTTCTATATCCTTCCTTTACAGGTTGATGTCTTCTCGTTTGGTATTGCAATGTGGGAGATCCTGACTGGTGAAGAGCCTTATGCCAACATGCAATTCGGTGCTATAATAGGTCAGGTTTTAATTGATTGATGAAATTGGTTTTCCCTTCCGTCTTCCACTTCTGTTTTTCCTTGCACTTTGTCTAATTTGAATTGGAGTCTGCATGTGCTATTTCCTTTTCTCATTGATTTTTGAAAATGGACTCCTCCTTCGTTTAAAATCTAAATTCAAGACAGTCTTACAAGGTTTGAATCAATCCATCACGCATGCACAAATCTGATTCCTTTCCTGAAAAGCTAATCATGCTTGAAAATAAACTGTGTCCCCGTCTATGCAATATTCGTAGCAGATGGTTTAACACATCAGCTTGTCGCTATTTCATGTTCTTTTTGTCTGATTTTCGCAAAGGATCTAACCATTGTGAACTTTGAATGAAGGCGGAATTGTAAGCAACACTCTGAGACCTCGTATACCAGAAAATTGTGATGCTGGGTGGAGAAAGCTGATGGAAGAATGCTGGGCGTTCGATCCAGAAGCCAGACCATCATTCACAGAGATAACGAACAGGCTGCGAGTTATGTCAACAGCACTCCAGCCAAAGCGACATAATCATGCAAACAGATGAAGCCCTCCTGCGTCAATCACGTTCGCATGCCAAAAACATTTAGCAGGGCAATGCTATAGAGTTCTCGAGTGGCTTCTATATGAGCCATCGTTGTGAATAAAAATCCTTGGAGGCCAGAAAGAAGGTAAGAATATGATCGATAATTTTGTTCCAGACTTTGGTTCTGAATCCTTGACTCTCCAGCCAGTCACGGGTGATGACGAAAAGCTACCTTCAGAATGAACTCCACCTGTTCCTTTCATTCCCTGCATGCAATCACAACTCCACTTTTTCATCAGCAAGGCAAACCTCATGCTAGATTATTGGAAGTATACTATAAATACTATTAACTATATATGTGTAATTTGTTTTTATTTATGGTCTAGATTAATAAATAAAAAATCTAATCTGTTTTATTTGCGTGTTGATTCCAGATTATGGCCCAACAATTTTCTAACAAGCTATTATTGTCAACTTTTAGAAAGTGTTTCTTTACGTGGCAACTTTAGCTTTTAAAACAAATCGCACAAATAACATGTTAATTTGATAATGTTAAAACTTAATTTATTGTTTATGTGAGGTTTATATAATTTATGTTAAAACCACATGTTTGCCGAAAGCAGCTGAGAGCTGCTTCTCCCCTTCTCTTGCATCTTGACAATGGAGAGTTTCACTCTCCACTGGTCCTCTTTATCTGCCGTGGAGAGTGAATAATTCACTCTCCATTGTTTATGTGAACAATGGAGAATGTCTCTGTTGTTCCGATCGGACCGAATCCGGTCCAAAATTAAATGTATTGAATTGGGTCTGACTCAATAAAATAAAAAAATCAATTTTTTTAATTGTGTTTTATTCAAAAAACTAGTGTTTAATATTATTCAATGATACTATATAAATTAGAAGGAGATCGTTTGATGATGTACTATTTACAGAATTTGATCTCAATTTCAATTTTATTCCTAATGATATTTTACATGATGTTGTTGCGCGTTTAAGAAATCAAGAAAACTGTTGTCCTTGTCGGGTGGATTTCATACGTGATGGAATTGTATATAGTTTAATGAAATAATAAAAAATATTTTATATAAAGTATTATTTATGTCATGATGTAATAGCAATAGTTAAATCTAGAATATTTAAATTAAAAACCATCAATATATATATTAATTATTTTATAACTTCAATTTGAAAAACATTCTTAACCAAACATATTAAATTACTTTTTGTTTAACCTCAATTTCAACCACAGTTTTAACCAAACATGTATAAATACCAAATCAACCTCAACCAAAAATATTTTTTATAAAACAATTTTTTTCAAATCACAACCACAAAAGCTACCACAATACCAAATACCTGAAGCTTGTCTTAGAGGGTGTGTTTGGGATTGTGGTAGCAGTTCAATATGTTTTTCGCTTAGAAACATCAAAATAAAGTCTTTTTTATTTTTTAAAAAAATATTTTTGACATCAATATATCAAAACGATCAGAAAATATATATATATATATATATAAAATTCATTTTATGCAAATCAAAAATAAAATTTTGAGGGAACACGATACCCTTTCATTTCAAATTAAAGCATTCAAAATGAATCAAATCTCTCTAAGTAGGATTCGAACCTACGACCAGTCAATTAACAGCCGACCGCTCTACCACTAAGCTACTGAGGAATAACGAGAGATTAAATCTCATAGAGTTCAATTCCCGTTTTTAACCCACGACCAATATGAGCTTGAAGTTTCCTTCGTAACTCTCGGAACTTCTTCGTAGTATCTTCGTTCCATGCCTCATTTTATAGGAAACCTCAAAGAGGCTCTATTTCATTATATTGCATCCATATCCCAATTCCATTCATTTAATATCCCCTTTCTTTGGTGTCATTGACATAAGAGATGTAAGTCTTTTTCTTTGTTTATTTTCTAATAGTTAAAGATGCAGAGTAGATAAAATTCTAAGAACATTTAATAAAAATAAAAATCAAGTAAGGAAAAAGCCTTTTTTTTAATTCTTCATGTCCAGGATTACGCCCTAAATCATTAGATAAAAATCCAAAGATAAAAAGGGAAACAAAGAATATTACTATTGTGTAAACAAAGAGTTTGAGAGTAAGCATTAGACAGTCTCCAAGATCTTTTTTTTTTTTGAAAAAAAGAAAATATATTCTTTATTTTTATACCATATATATCCTATTTTGACACCAAGAAATGAAGTGGTTTCTAGAAGTTTTTCGGAATAGAAAAACATTTTTTTAAATTCATTTGTAAGAAGAGTTGAGTCTTTCGTGCCAAAAATTTTCTTTCATACCGAAAATTAGATATTTCGGGGGGCTCTAACCGAATAGGTTTCTTTTAATAGAATGGAAAAAAGTTCAGAATAAGGAGCATGGTGTAGTCGAAAAGGAATTTAAACTTAGATATGTGCCAAGGTTGTAGTCGAAAAGGAAATAAGATCTTTATTTGAATACTGTCTGTTAACTAGTTTTTCAGAAATTTTGTTTTTGATAATTGAACTTCATTATAGGTGCATTTAACATGCATTTCTCTATTCCAATCCTTTAAATCCTCAAACCATTTAGGAATTTGAAATAATAGCATACAGATAATATTTTTAGCTATTATTAATGAAGGCAATAAAATATATTTTCAAAGAATCGATTGAGTTACTAAGACACAACCTTATATTGGTCGTGGGTTGAAAATGGGAATTGAACTATATGAGATCTAATCTCTCGTTGTTTCTTAGTAGCTCAATAGTAGAGCGGTCGGTTGTTAGCTAATTGGTCGTAGGTTCAAATCCTACTTTGAGAGATTTGATTCATTCCGAATTCTTTAATTTAGAATGAAAGGCTTCGCTTTGGTCATTAAGAGTAGCATTTCCCTGTGCTATTTTTTTTATTGCATTCTATCTTATCATATCACATTTTCGTTTTGCAATATTTGAGAATCATCGTCAATAACTCAGTGTAGGTAAGTCCGGTATAATTCTTTGTTCCATAGTTCAGGGTTATTTACAACTAGCCAATTAAGAATTTTTAGATGTACTAGTATTAGCAAGTGCATCAAAGATGTAGTCATTGATTCTCCCACGAGGCAACAATTACCGCGAGCAAATATATGAATTTAATGACGAAGAACACATTTTTGCTATGCTGCTAATACTTATACTTACTCTGCTATTCTGTCCAAGCTTGGCTGAGGAAGAGTTACGGCACGTAAAAAAAAGTGTTCCTAAACACTCTCTAAGTGGAGAGGGGCAAAATTAGAATTTAAGGTGTCGGTTTAGGATATGTTTGAAAATGGAATAAAAAGTAATATTAATAAATTTTAGATAAATTCCCTGGAGGGGCAAATTAAAATGCATTTTTTTCCTACAAAACAAGGCTTAAATTTAAGTGTATATTTGAAAAATCTTAAAATTTTTAGGACAAAAACGAAAAATCTATAAAACTTTGGGATTAAAATTGTTTACTCACCTCACCATTAAAAAAAAAAAATTGTATAGTGCTTGGTGCAAATTAATCTGTTGGCAATGAAGCTAACCTCTCATGGAGTTAGGAAACGGATTACAAGATTAGTAGCATGGGCCGAGCCTGCCAACTTTTATATCAATCGGAATTGATGTGGAATTTTTTTATTTTTTATTTTGAATACTTACTTGATAGATAATAAATAATTTATAAATATTATCAAATCTAAATCACATTTAATACATGATAAATATATTTGTATTTTAAATATAAACATATAGAATATTTATATCATTTAAATACAATATATATAGATAAATTTTTATTTGATATTAAATAAATAAAAAATACTCATATAATAAATAAATTATAATATTTCAATATTTAATTTTTTATCAATAAATAATAGATATAATATAAATATAGTGAAAAAATAATACATTACTATTCTTATGTTTTATTGTTAGATCCAGGTTCTATTGTCAATTTCAGCCTTGCGTGATAACCCAAACTTTATACTATGTCTTGATTCATCCTTGATCTATAAATTTGTATTTTTACAACCCCTAGTAACGTGAATATTTTTAGCATTTCAGTAGTGTTTTATTTTTTTTTGTAATTATAAATGTTCATGTCAGCTTACATATACCTCAACTAATTTCTTGAGATCCTGAAGTTAATAATCAAGTCTTCAATAACTCTGAGATTGTGGCTCTTGGACTGATAATTTTTAAAAAACAAATTCATGATATAAATAGTTAAGCTATATATTTTAATATTCATTTTAATAGTATTATTGATTAACTATTATAAAGTCTCAAAAAGAAGTTTTTAGGTTAGATTAGAGAGACTTCACACGTTATCTCAAAATTTGATTTCTAGTATATTTGTGAGAGGCATGAAAATCTATTATTATGAACTAATCAAATATTTTTGTGCCTTGCAATCATCGCGTGGCAAAATAATTCGAGTGTTTAACGAGGACAAAGACTTAGCAATTATTTTTTATTTCGATGTCGTGGACAAGATATTCGAGTGAAGTGCCTATACCTGTATCTACGGCCTGCGGGTCATTATCGTGCCGCAACGACATCGCTAACTTCTCTGTGGCCACCCAACAATCTTCTCCGGGCTTGTAGTTTTATCGATCCTCGTAAAACCCAGTACAATATAAAATTAAAATTAAAAAGAGTTTTTTTAATGTAAAATTAGATAATGTTTGGTATTTTTATAATAATTAGTTTTTAAAGTATTTTTTATTTAAAAAAATATTAAAAAATTATTTTTAAAATCAAATGATCTAAAAATAAAAAAATTAATTTTTTTTAAAAATATGATGCCATCATAAAACTAAACATTGTCTTAATCTGTAATTTTTAGACTTTAATATATTCTCATAACCTAATGTGTAATATATTTTTCAAGACAAATAAAATGTATTGGTTTTAGGAAATCACTAATTACATAACTCGCAATTCACCACGGGTTGAATTTTTTTATTTTTATAATATATATATAGGTTTTTTCTACTCGTTTTTATAGTTTAAAAAATCTAAATTCAAATAAAAAATTATATAAATTCATGTAATCAAATAAATGAGAATTATATGTATGAATAAATAAATAAATAAAAAGTCATCAACGACACCTAAAAATAAAACTTGAAAAATAAAAAGACATGGTATAGATCAAGATAGTTAATATCGAAAAACATGACATTTACCTGGTTGTGTTTGCTAAATTTATTTATTAAAAGAATATTTTTATTTAAGCAAATGGTAATAAAAATATAGACACAAATTAAATTAATCAAATAAAATAAATGAGAAAAAACATCTTGCATGCACAAATTAGAAATATTATCTGATTTTTTTTCTTTCAAAAATACAATTCAACTTTGCAAAAGACAAAAAACAATATAGATGAATTAAAAAAATTCTTCAAATTTAAATGCATAGCTAAAAAATAACCACCATGTAAAACACATGATAAACACTTGTAGAAATCCAAAAAACAATTATCAACCCCGACTTAACAGCCTAAAAATACAAAACCAAACTAAATAAAAACTTTATCTCTCCACCCCGATTTATTTTCTTGGGCCATATGGAAGCCTGAAACACCTTGATGACACTTCTATAATTAAAAAGAACACTTTGATACCAAGTTTGCATATTTTTTAGTTGGAATCAAACCAATCGACCATCTTTTCTTTTTAGTTGTTTTTCGACAGCTCTCTCTCAAGATTAGGGACTAGAACGTGAATAAAATAAAATATTGAACCAAAGTGTAAAAAACTCGAAAACAAGATTTAAAATTAAAAAAAAAATGAAAAACATAAGTTTAGGGATCAAAAGTATTAAAAGTTTCAATGTTGGTAATCATGATTTTAATTATAATTAATCAATAAAATTAAATTTGGTTTTGTCAAATCAAGTTTGATTTAATCTTGAAATCTTTTCTAAACACAATAAGAAATCTTTTCTTAAATTATTAGCACTAACATCAAACTAATTAAGTTTTGAAGGACAAAAGAAATTTAGAATTACGTTTTTATTTTAAATTTATTTACATGTATAAAGAAAGTAAGAACTCGTTTATTTACGGGCTTGTAAACAAATATACACTAATATATACTAAGTGAGTGTATAAAAATACAATAATTTTTATTTTGGTTGTATTTTGTCTAAAAAAATATTAAAAAAATATTTTTAATAATTTAGATATATTAATATAAAAAATATAAAATAATTATTTTAATATATTTTTAAATAAAAATCATTTTTAAAAAATAACTTTCACTGCAATAACAAACGCATGTTTGGAGACAAGAGACTCGTGTAGTAACACGTCCTCTTAATTGTCGTTTTCCTTCCTAACTGGTCGTGACATATGTTGCACAATCTCAATCTGGAGATATTCTTAAAAATCAAGCAGGGAAAATAAGTCGACGGGTGGCATATTGTAGCAGTATCACCAGTTTTAGCCATTTGCCATGAACTTTATGCTCAAATCGAATGTCGAATCAAACTAAATTAACTTGAGAAAATAAAAATAATATTATTTTATTTTAAAATAAATAAATAACATTTCTCTGATTTTTATTTTTTATAAGAAGATTAATTTAAATTTTTTACTAAATCAATCAGGAAAAATCAGATCAATTCTATATTTATTTTTTCACAGTCAGCCTGTCCAAGGCTGAATTAATGAGATTCTGATCAACCTACAGTGCAAAATCGGATTTAACAACGCTAGAATGAAAATAGGAGCACGCAAATGGTTTCCCTGCTCAGCAATTTAATTTCAGGGTATTTTCCTCGATTTGTAGTGTCCTACAAACGTAAGATGAAACAAATACCTTGTAATGGAAAAAAATATAGCATGTGAAAGGAATGTAGGAAATCTATCTTTAGGTCTGGCCATTTATTTTCTTCTAGAAGGACACTAACTAGCCACGCCTCCGTTTTAGAAAGTAGTTGGTAGTGCAACTGTAAGAAATTTTTTTTTTTCTGAAAATATTTTACTATTGAATTAATGTCGTTTAATGATATTGATATGAGAATGACAGTATAAATTCTTTAAATTGCATATTTAAGACCCAACAATTAATAAGGAGTTATGTACTGAGCTAAAGTTATTAAATCTAATATATTATGTCATTCAAAACTTGGATTATATGTTAAATTGATTGATCTAAATTGATTAGAGATAATCAAAATAATATTATTTTATTTTTTAAAAAATTTAATTTAAAATTTTAACCAAGTCAACCAGGCAAATTAAATTAATTATTTATTATTCTTTTTACAATTAGCTTGTCTAAGATCGAGGGAATATTTAAAATTGTGATATAGGTTTTTTTTAAAAATATTTTTTATTTAAAAATATATTAAAATAATATATATTTTTAATATTAAAACAATTCAAAATAAATGAATAATAAATTTAAAATAATTTTTTTAAAATTTTAATAAAAAAATAAATTGAACTAAAATGATAAACAGGAAAATATAAAAAAATAAAAATCCAGGAAAGCATATAGTTCCCTGTTCAGCAATTTAATTTCTGGGTCTATTCCTCGTTTTGCAGTGTCCTACAAACGTAAGAGGACACAATTACCTCGTAGTAGAAAAAAAATATAGCATGTGAAAGGAAAGTAGGAAATCTATCTTCAGGCCTGGCCCTTTTTTTCCTTCCAAGGACAATAATTAGGCACGCCAGAACCCTTTTACAGATCCCACTTTCTCAGTCCGGCACGCATTTCCATGACCCCACCGCACCACCTCTATCCTAATCCAAAATGACACATCATTTATAGATAGTGGCAACGAGGACCACAAAGTCTAGGCTACACATACATAAATAATCGGCTAAAATCATGTCTGGTTCCTCTACTTTTTTTTTAATATATATTTGACCGTATAAACTCGGATCAAATAAAATGTTTCTCGTGCTTCCGTTTAATAATTGAAAACAAGGGTTTGATTTGAACAAATAAAAGTAGAGGGACATATTTGAGTTTCAGCTTGAATAAACACGTTCATTCATGAATTACATAATTTATCGTGATCATCCATTAAATTAATTCAACGAAAACACTCCTGGTGTCAGAGTAGAACATACTTTTTTTTTAATATGCACTTTTAAAATAAATATGTATAGCGTTTCAATGAAAAAAAAAATAATTATAAGGAAAAAATATATATAATAAATTTATGTTTATCAAGTTTTAAAATGAATTTGTATATTTTTAAAATAAAAAATATCATTAAACATATAGCTTTTATCCCTTTATCTTCATTTTTTATTTCAAATATTATTCTGATGGTCAAACCTGTTTATTTTATAAAAATAAATTTTTAAAAAATAAATTTTTAAATTTTCTCATATTTATTTACTATTAAAAAAATTAATAAATAAAAAATACTTTTCAGTAAAAAAAAAATTTTAGTTTGATTTTAAAAAAGTTTTTTTCATTTTATTTTTCTTGTGACATACTTTCTAGAAGTTGTAAAAAAATTTAAAAATATAATATTATTTATTAATTATATCAATTTAATTTTTTTATTGCTATATATTTTATTTTAAATCCTTTTGTTTTCAAGTATATCATTTAAAATTTAATTTGATTTGATTTTTCTATCAATTTTGATCATTATTTTTTTTATTGTTATTTATTTTTTTTAAAAAAAAATTAATTGAAATTTTTTTATTTATAAAATTTGATATATATTTTTATATTGCTATTTTTTTACTGAAAATAATTTATAAAATTAATTTTTTTTAATTTCATTTTTTTTAACTTTTTCATTTATCATATTTATTCTCTATTATTTTTTAATTTATTTTTGATAATATAACTAAATATTAACAATATTTTTAAATTATTTTTCATAACATTCATAAACATTAAAAAATAATTAATTTTTTTATGAATATACTTTCTATTAAACTACTTTCCAAAACAGGCTAGTTTCTGACAACATATAAAAAATGTTTTAATTATTATTATAAGAATAAACCAAATAATTCCATTTTATCCGGAAACTTGGCATTTCCTGCAACCGCCCACCTGTAAAAATATATAAAAATCTGACCGGGTCTTTTCTATTTATTAATCATCATACCCGCACTTCATTTTCAAGCACTCTTTATTTTTTCTTAGAGAAGACGGTTACGCATAAACTTCATCTTGTTTTAGACAGAGAAAACAGAAAAGGAAAACAAAAATGGAGAAAGCAATCAACAGGCAACGTGTTCTTCTTGATCACCTACGTCCTTCTTCTTCTTCTCACAATTTTGAATCCACTCTTTCTGTAAGTTCAAGAATTTGATAGCTACTTGATTCAGATGATAATTTGGTTGTTTCCGATTTAGTTGCTTTATTATATCTGTTTTTTTCAGAAGAATCTCAGCTACTAGTTAGATCATGCAAGTTGAAGGATCGATTTGTAATTTAGAATTTTATGAAATCTGTTGCTTTATGTTCTTTTTTATCAGTAATCTTTTTGAATTTATTCTTGTGTCTGGCTTCGTTTCTTAATATAAGTTGGATTTTCATTACTTTAATTAATTTCTTTATATAAATCGGAGCAGTATTTTTTTATATATATATTTAAAAATGGATTTTGAAATCAGGCATCCGCTTGTTTGGCTGGAGATAGCGCTGCGTATCAAAGGACTTCAGCGTATGGAGATGATGTTGTGATTGTTGCGTAAGTAGTGGTTGAAATGATTTTTGTGAAATGTTTATTGCACCATAGTGATGTTTTTGGTGAATCGAGCTTAATCGTTTTATTTCATTTGTGTTTTGTGGTTTTATAGAGCATATCGAACTCCGCAATGCAAATCAAAGCGTGGTGGTTTCAAGGATACTCATGCTGATGATTTACTAGCACCTGTGTTGAAGGTTTGGTTGTAGTTTAATTTTGAATTTGGGTTCGTTATGGTTATGATTTGATTCTTATTATATGTTTTTGATGTCAGAATAATAAAACTTGTGTTTGTTGTTACTGTGAATATTGGTTCGTGTAGGCGTTGATAGAGAAAACTAATCTGGATCCAAGAGAAGTTGGGGATATTGTTGTGGGTTCAGTATTGGCTCCAGGATCTCAAAGAGCAAGTGAATGCAGGATAGCTGCATTCTATGCTGGTTTCCCTGGTATGTTTCTTAAATTGCATCTTTCAAGGGGTATTGGTTGCATTACTACTTTATGCTTGCTTGAATGGATTTTGAATCTGGTCCAGAAACTGTGCCGATAAGGACTGTCAACAGGCAATGTTCGTCTGGGCTTCAGGCAGTTGCTGATGTGGCTGCTTCTATCAAAGCAGGGTTCTATGAAATTGGTAAGAGAAATCCCTTGAACTGCCTTTTCAATATTGTTTATCTCAATGTCTTGTTAATTATTAGGCTTTACAAATTTTATCATTTCATTTTAGGCATTGGAGCTGGGTTGGAATCCATGACAATTAATCAAATGTCATGGGATGGAGATGTGAATCCAAAGGTATATCTGCTCTTCTCCTCATTTAATTTGTTTCAGAAGGTTCGTTGATGATTTTTTTGGGTTATTTATTCATCTGGATTGGATTCTTAAGGTTATATTGATTATGACAGCTAAAGAATTTTCAAAAAGCCCAAGATTGCCTTCTACCCATGGGTGTTACTTCAGAGAATGTTGCACATCGTTTTGGTGTGACAAGGCAGGAGCAGGATCAGGCAGCAGTAAGTGCCATTGTTCTGCTATGCAGTATATTGCAACGTGATTTGTTTTATCAATATTCTTAAATTGTTGTTTATAGGTTGGTTCTCATAGGAGTATTGTTAAATTGTTTTTGTTAGGTTGATTCTCACAGGAAGGCTGCTGCTGCTACTGCTTCAGGCAGATTCAAGGATGAAATCATCCCTGTTGCTACGAAGGTATATCTAGTGGAATGTATTGGGTACAAATTTAGTCATTTTTGGCTTAAGAATTGAAAATGTAATCTGTTTTTTTGTTGGCATTTTTCTGTTCGAAGATTGTCGACCCTAAAACTGGTGATGAGAAGCCCATCGTAGTATCTGTTGATGATGGGATTCGCCCAGAGACATCAGTAGCAGGTCTGGGAAAATTAAAGCCCGTGTTTAAGAAAGATGGGACCACCACTGCTGGTATACCTCGTGAGCCTTTTCTTTTTTCATAGTTAGTCAGTTTAGTTCGATCCATTTGATCATGTGGTGGCTCTTCTTCAGGAAATTCTAGCCAAATCAGTGATGGTGCTGGGGCTGTGCTGCTCATGAAAAGAAGTGTTGCTGTGCACAAAGGACTACCCATTCTTGGTGTATTCAGGTATATAATCCCTAGAAACTCAGTGGATCTCTATCATAATGTGCAATAAATCGAATGGTAGTTGCACATGGATGTGGTGGACAACAACATTATCAATCCAACAAATCACAGCACGAATTCTAGAACCCTTTTTTTTTTCGTTTTATTTTGCATTCCTTAACAGGAGAGGGGGAGGTTGCTCTATCATCATCTTGTTGACCTGAGAATGTGGTTGTTGGATGAATTTGCTTCGTATTTCCTGATAATAATCATTTTATGAGGAAATGTTAACCAATAACCAGTTGGCATGGAATCTTCTTTTTCCTTTGATCTGTTTATGTTTGTTCAGAACTTTTAACACCCAATGAGAGGGGTATTGAACTTTTGAGTTGAAGGTATACGACCTCATTCAGATGCAAGGATTTTGCTTCACCCATTCCCCCACGGCTCGTTTGTTCTAAAGTTTAGGGAGATGGCATTCTGCAAATGCATATCTTCTTATTTTGCTCGAGACAACAATGTTTATTAGTTCCTTGCCATCTATTTTGTTGGATTTCATATATAACAATCAATGATGAGAATAAATTAAAGAATTCTCCTTATTTTTCCCATATAAAACTTATTTTGGTCATGCAGGACATTTGCTGCTGTTGGTGTGGATCCTGCCATCATGGGTGTAGGCCCAGCTGTTGCAATTCCAGCTGCAGTGAAGGCTGCTGGTTTAGAACTTGAGGATATTGATCTTTTTGAAATAAATGAGGTAAAAGGAAAATGAATACTTTACAGTTATATTCAGAATCAAACACTCCTTCCAGTTTTAACTAAAATTTGTTGTTTCTCGTCCAGGCATTCGCTTCCCAGTTTGTATATTGCCGCAAGAAGTTGGAGCTTGATCCACAGAAGATCAATGTCAACGGGGGTGCAATGGCCATTGGACATCCTCTGGGTGCAACAGGTATTTCCTTGTGGAAAATTGAAGTTAAAATAAATACACTCTAATTTCTGGTGATAAGCTAACAGTCCTGTAATAGATTATAGATTGGAGGCAATTTCTTTTGCTTGGGTCTGGTGGGGGTAGGACATTTTTTTGTAGCCGAAGTATCTACGGGTTCCTTGGGAAAATATGTCGGTCAGGCAATTTACCAGATAAATTGTTAAGTCGTTGGTTCCATAGGAGCAAGCTAGAAAGATTATGGAACAGAACAAATCAATTATAGATTGGTGGCAATTTTGTTTTCGGGGAGGGGAACACTTTTTCATAGCCGAAGTAGCTACTTATTATCCGTGAAAACATGTTGGTAAGCAGTTGATAGGATAAATTGTTTAAGCCCATTGGTTCAATAGGAGGAAGTCAGTAAGATTGAGAAATAGAACAAATTGATTTTCGACAGAATAAAAAATGCATATATGAACCATGGAATACAACCCTATGACATGCTCGAGATGGGACAGGACATTGAAATCTATTTTTACCTAGTTGAGCTGTAATACGCACATCCATTAGTTGGGTGTTTATAGTACCATTTATGTAGGATTTATATCACCAAATAAACTGTCTAAAGATATATTAAAACAGATTTTTGATTAAAACTCGAGGAAATAAATGACTCCATGATTAAGTCATCATTTTACCAAATTGAACCATTCTCTTCTCTATAGTTGACATGATGTGAACCTTTTAGGTCATCTCATAAATGAGAAGTATTTAATAATGTACCATCTATGCGAGATTTGATAGAAGTTTAACTATTGAATTAATTTGAAATTTAGAGAGCAAGAATTAATCAAACAAATTTAAAGAACATAAGGGATAATTGACCAAATTAGGAATACAAGGGTAGAAATGAATTGACACAAACATGGGTAACTTCAGGGGTTTTGCGTTGTGTCGGTGGTGGAAACAGTTTTTGGTGCTTGTAAATCTGCTGAAGACTTGTATAGAGAGCGTCGCTTTTGAGTGGTGTACGGTGATCTCTGTGATAGAGTATCTATCCATTAACTTATATTATATGGTCTTTAATTTCACACATGAATATGTGGTGCAGCCGTTATTTGTTTAATCATATTCTGAGACTAATTCATGCCACCTCTTTAATTGTTACAGGTGCTAGATGTGTGGCTACCTTGCTGCATGAGATGAAGCGTCGTGGCAGGGACTGTCGCTTCGGGGTGGTGTCAATGTGCATAGGTATTCTTCTTCTCTCTCTTTCTCTGGGTGCGTGGAGTGTTGCTGTAACGTATGCTTATGGCTAACTGTTGTCACTAATTAAATGCAGGCACAGGAATGGGAGCTGCTGCTGTTTTTGAAAGGGGGGATGGCTGTGATGAGCTATGCAACGGCGGTCGGAAAGTCGAAAGCAACAATCTCTTATCCAGGGATGCACGATAGTCGCATGTGATGGGCATACCGCAGATGCTTCCAATAAATGCAGTTTGGAGTTATTTTATTATTCATAATAATAAAGTGCAACAAGGTGGCTCTATTTTCAGTTAAACAAATAGAACGCAGAAGGCGAGTCCGATCGCCTATGTTGTGATATTTTCATGTTATGAAATATTTCTCATTATAGTCTCTCTCTTTTCTTTTCTTTTCTTTTTATTTTAAGTGCACCCCTTCTACTATATATGTTAATGGACCGGGCTTGGGTGGTCACTCAGGTCGGGTGAAAGGTCCATCTATGTAGAGTACCAGTTGGATACCTGATCGGATTCTTATATTTTTTTTATTCTCTTTAATTTTTTTAATACTTCATAAAATCATATCCTAATAAATTAATATAAAGAATTTCATGTATCCTATTAAAATAAGTCATGTATAAAATATTAATAATAGATATGGTTTAAAAACATTGAATTATATGATTAAATATGATTAGTAATAGTGTAACAAGGTGGCTCTATTTTCAATTAAACAACTTTTTTTTTTATTCAATTACAAAAACGAAGAAGCCCAGATACCACAAGCACAGAGACCTAGGAAAAAATTACTAATTGTCCAGGTATTAGGCCTAAAACTTTGCTCTTTCCGATCCAGACTATCAGCTCCAACTGAGGTTTGGATAGAGGACCGTGGGAACATGTAGCTCGTACTCGTTTATTTGAGTTGGAGTAGAGGGTATAGGTGCTGTTTTCAGCAGGGGTATTCATGTAAATAATTGGATCAAGTTTTACTTGTAATTATATTTAATTTAATTTTTGATCATTTATAAATAATATATTTCATCTTTTTTTTACTCAAGCGGATTAAATATATCTAAATGAGCTAAGTTTTTTCGTGTGAATATTATAAATATTTGAAACTAGGTTTATATTACTAATTTCATGAATTGAACTTAATTAAAATTAAGATTTGGAGTTAATAAATTAGCCCTAAACTTGTTATAAACTATAATAAATAATTTAAACTTAAAACATCAACTGAATCAATGGAGTAAAATAAAAAAAAATCAATTGCAAAAAGAAAAAGAACAATATAAATATATATATATATATATATATAAGTTTTTTTAAAAAAATCTCATTTTAACCCCAATCCATACATTTTATCAATTAAGTTTCAAATATTTCATACATCTCTCAATTGGATTTTTTGTCATTTGTTTTTAATATTTGAACTCTAATACTAGTTTTTTTATACACTAGAAACAACATCAATTTAAAAAAACGGGGAAAAGGTAACGAATGCTGGTATCTTTCAGTCTAAGATGCTTGTTTTATGACTAAAACAACATTGATTTTGTGAAAATTAATAGAAAGACCAGAGAAAGTTTTGAAGATTTAGGATAAAATTGATAAAATTTATAGGTTTGTGATCGAATAGTAAATGAGTATACAGGTTCAGATCAAATTGACTTTCCTAAAAATAATTTATTAAAAATATAGAAATCTATTAAAAAAGTGCACAGGCCATTAGTGTTTTGGAAATTAATATAGTTTTAATATTGAGAAATCTTAAGGCTATAAGAACTAGAGTGGAATACTACTAAATTTTATATAGTTTACCTGAAATAACGAAGGAAATAGAGAATGGTTAGTTGTTAGACACTGCTAGTAGTTCACAGTATTTCGATCTTGGAAAAGTGATGATGCACCTCCCCATCGCCTAGATTAGAGGCTGACTACAATGGATTGCCAACTATAATTTTTTCACAGAGAAGATTGTTACGCATACGCTTTTTCTTGGTTCGGAAAGAGTAAAATGGAGAAAGCAAGCAACAGGCAACGTGTTCTTCTCGGCCACCTCCGTTCTTCTTCTTCGTATAACAATCATGAATCCTCTCTCTCTGTAAGTTCAAAAATATTAACGATGTTCGATATATTTTGATTTCATGAAAGTTGAAGGATCGATATGTAGTTCTGAAATTTATGAGAAATCCGTTGCTTTATACCTATTTTTGTAATTGACAAATTTGTGGCTTCATTTATCAATTAATATAAATTGGATTTCGATTATTTGTGAAATCAGGCATCTGCTTGTTTAGCTGGAGGTAGCGCGGCATATGGAGATGATGTCGTTGTTGTGGCGTAAGTAGTAGTTGAAATGATTTTTGCAAAATGTTTTATTGCATATGCAGTAATGCACGGTTTAAGTGAATTAACGAGCTTGAATTTTTTTTTTTTTTTTTTTTTTTGTATTTTGTGGTTATAAAGGGCTTATCGAACTCCGATATGCAAATCAAAGCGTGGTGGTTTCAAGGATACTCATGCTGATGATTTACTAGCACCTGTGTTGAAGGTTTTGAATCTGTTTTTGCTCATTGTTATCATGAATTATGATTATATGTATGTTTTTTTTGTGTCAGAATAACAAAACTTGTGTGTATATGTTGTTATTGTGGATACTTGGTTGGTGTAGGCATTGATAGAGAAAACTAATTTAGATGCAAGAGAAGTTGGGGATATTGTTGTGGGTTCGTCATTGGCACCAGGGTCTCAAAGAGCAAGCGAATGCAGGATGGCTGCACTCTATGCTGGTTTCCCTGGTATGTGTTTTGATTGTCTCTCTGGAGGGATGTTGATTATGTTGATGCTTACTTGATTGGATTTTGAATCTGGTCCAGAAACTGTGCCGATAAGGACTGTCAATAGGAAATGTTCGTCTGGGCTTCAGGCAGTTGCTGATGTGGCTGCTTCTATCAAAGCAGGGTTCTATGAAATTGGTAATAGAAATCCCCTGAGCTGTCTTTGAGATGATGTATTGCATTGATGCCATTTTAATTATTAGGCTTTACATTTTTTATCCCTTTGTTGTAGGCATTGGTGCTGGTTTGGAATCCATGACAGTTAATTCAAGGGCATGGGTTGGAGATGTGAACCCAAAGGTATATTTATTTTTCTCTTCAATCAATTTGTTTCATAAGGTTTGTTGGTGATTGTTTGTGTTTTGTTACTTATTGATCTGGCTTGGATTCTTAAGGTTATGTTGATTATGGCAGGTAAAGCGCTTTCAGGAAGCCCAAGATTGCCTTCTACCCATGGGTGTTACTTCAGAGAATGTTGCACATCGTTTCAGTGTGATGAGGCAGGAACAGGATCAGGCTGCAGTAAGTGCAATTAATCTACTACGTGGTATATTTTAACATGATTTGTAGTATTAATATTGTTGAATTATGGTCGCTAGGTTGATTCTCATAGGAAGATTGTTAAATTGTTGTTGTTAGGTTGATTCTCACAGGAAGGCTGCCGCTGCTTCTGCTTCTGGCAGATTCAAGGATGAAATCATCCCTGTCGCTACAAAGGTATATTTTAGTTGAATGTTTTGAGAAAATATGCATCTTGATTTATTTCACATGCTTCCATGTTTGTCGTTGCTGGCCTAAGAGTTGAACATGTAATATCTGATTTATGTTGTTTTTTCCTGTTTGAAGATAGCTGACCCTAAAACTGGGGATGAGAAGCCCATCATAGTTTCTGTTGATGATGGGATTCGTCCAAACACATCATTAGCAGATCTGGGAAAACTAAAGGCCGTCTTTAAGAAAGATGGGACCACCACTGCTGGTAATCAACATATGCGCTTCTATTTTTCAATATTTTGGTCAGTTTACTTCAATCCAGTTCATAATGAGGTGGCTCTTCTTCAGGGAATTCTAGCCAAATCAGTGATGGTGCTGCGGCAGTATTGCTCATGAAAAGAAGTGTTGCTATGCGCAAAGGGTTACCCATCCTTGGTGTATTCAGGTAAATAATTCCTACCAACTAATTGTTGTTTATATATATGCATCCTTGACTTTTAAGTTTTCAAGTTTCACAACCTCATTCAGGGCAATTCCCCTGCAGCTCATTTGTTTTGTAGTCTAGGAAGGTGGCCCTCTTTAAACACAAATCTTATTATTTTACTCGAGACATTGTTGTTTAGATGTTGCTTGCCATCTATTATATTAGTTTTCATCTATAACTAAAATGACGAGAATACACCAAAGCATTCTCCTTCTCATTTTTCCCACATGAAATTATTTTGTCCATGCAGAACATTTGTTGTTGTTGGTGTGGATCCTGCCATCATGGGTGTGGGCCCAGCTGTTGCAATCCCCGCTGCAGTGGAGGCTGCTGGTCTAGAACTTGAGGATATTGATCTTTTTGAGATAAATGAGGTAAATAGAATTGTATAGTTTTTAGTTGTATTTCTACCTTCATCAAACACCCTTTCCAGTTCGCTACATTTTGTTATTCCTTGTCCAGGCATTTGCTTCCCAGTTTGTATATTGTTGTAAGAAGCTGGAGCTTGATCGGCAGAAGATCAATGTCAATGGGGGTGCAATAGCAATTGGACATCCTCTGGGTACAACAGGTATTTTGGCTTTCTGCTTTGAATTTCTTAAACTTTGTCAGAAGCTATGATATGTTCAAAACGGGACAAGAAACTGAAAACTTCTTTTTTATTAGATGAGCTGTAATTATATTATTCACTGGCCACAACACTTGTGAAGTGTTCAAATTCACGGGAATACAGTATGCTTGTAAATTTGCATAATACTTGTAATATAGAGCATCACTTTTGATTTGTGCAAGGGAATCATGGCAATAGAGCATGTATGTTAATATATGATCTTTAATTTTAGACGTGAAAATGAACTGAAGCAGTTACATGTTAATTCAAAGACTAATTCATGCCTCTTAACTGTTACAGGTGCTAGATGTGTGGCTACTATACTGCATGAGATGAAGCGCCGTGGTAGGGACTGCCGCTTCGGAGTGGTTTCAATGTGCATAGGTATTCTCCTCCTCTCTCTCTCTCTCTCTCTGCGTGTGTGTTTGTGGAGTGTTGCTGGAACATATGCTTATGACTAACTATTGTCACTAAATGCAGGCACAGGAATGGGAGCTGCTGCTGTTTTTGAGAGGGGGGATGGTTGTGATGAGCTCTGCAACGCTCGGAAAGTCCAAAGCAACAATCTCTTATCCAAGGATTCACGATAGTTGTATTTGATGGGCACATCGCAGAAGCTTCCAATAAATGCAGTTTGGAGTTATTTTATTATTCATAATAATAAAGTGTAACAAGGTGGGTAATTATATTAATTTAAACAAAACTAGAATGCAGGACATCAGTTTCATTTTTATATTTTCACCTAAATGAACTATTCCTCATTATTCACAATTTTTTTTTTATGGATCTCATTATAAACACTCGGTACCTCCTTTTCAGGTCTATCTCGTCGTCCATTATTACAGTGACGCAAATTCTCTTCCTTATCACATGCTACCTTAGAATGTCAAGAGATTTACTAACGCAGTTTGGAACAGATGTGCACGCATACTTAGAGTTGTTTGAACTTGCAAGAAGTGCCCAAATTCCTTGGACCAGCCACAGAAACGATAAAGGCACGCCTTGGATTACTACTTACTAGCCAGGGTCACACCCTCCCAAGTTCCTCATCATGTATTTGCAGCGGCAAAAGAATTGCAGGAGCCCGCGTGTTGCGCTTCAGGGTGTTTACATCTCAGCGAATTCTGAGACGATATTCTGCTGACTCCCAGGCTCAGGAAACTGTAGGGTGGGAAAGTAAAAATATGCCTGCCAACCTTTGCTTTTAAGCCCTCGCAGTGGCATATTTTTTTTTACTCAACAGTTGGTTCAACGAGCTACGAGCTTTTTTAAACGAGGTAATTTTGCACTATCAACTTGTACCATTGAGGTCTCTCATCTTTGAAATCTCCTACTTCAACCCTCGGTACTTTTAGTTCAGAGAACTAACATCTCTAGTCCGTTGATCCCTAATGGTGCTAGTTGGCCGTTTGCTTTGGATATTCTTTGAAATATGCTATGGTCGTAAAAAAAAACTCCCTGCGACACTCGACCTTTGAACTTTTACACTGGTTAGTAGCACGATTTCAAAGAGAAATCTTCACATCAGCAATCTGATACATGCCGCTCACTAGGGATGATCAAAAGCAAGGCAGTGATACATGAACACTGAAATCTGCAAGCGCAAGCTTGCACGTGCTACTCCATGCAGCATTTCTCCCTGATCAGATCAGCAAACTAAAGGGAACTTGATTTCACAGACCAATGGACAAAGGTTGTCGGTTCATTGAAGCTCCAGATTATGCAAGATGTGACTTCCCCTTGCGTTAACTTAATCAAAAATTTGGTCAAGGATTCCACTTCAGGATTACACGGCTTTGGTTCAACCCCAGTCTACAAGCAAGCCCAACAGGCAACCACAAATAAATCTCAAAATTACAGAAGGAAGCCACCCTTACCAACATGTCAACTACTCATCTAATACAAAAAGTAGATAGAAGAAATAATGCATAGGTTTTCCCCATTATTCAAGTGTGCAAATTTCCATAAGAGCAGCAAAACAGACATGTCATGATTACCTTTCCTAAATGTTCGATGGTATATCAATCTAAATTGTTCTAGCATGTTTAGTATTACGGTAGTATTATGGTGTAAGTTGTTTTATAAAAATGTTTTTCTATTTATAAATGCATTGATTTTTTTTTCAGATCTTTTATTTATTTTTGACATCAGCATATTAAAATTATTAAAAAATACTAAAAATATATTAAATTTATGTTTTTTCAAGATAAATATACTTTTAAAAAGCATCTAAAAGAAGAAGTTACCGCACTTCCAAGCATTTAAAAATAAATAGTGCAAAATCAAGTAGTTATAGAATACTTGCAAATCGGGCATGATGTTTTTCTGTTGAGCCATGAATCAATACACCGCACAAAAGAAATGAAATAAAGCAATCAAATACTTATGGTTTATGATAAAACATGCAACAAAATGCTTCTGTAGTTGTAAAGAACGAAATTCCTACTTCTTTGTGAAATTTGTGTAAACAAGGGAGATGATGTATTTTTTCTCCAATAGCGGGGGCTTCAAGACAGATCGCACAGGTCTCTTCAAAGTTGATAGTCTACATGACGCATAGCAGAAAACAAAAAAGATGAGCAAATGAATATGCAGAAAACACTACCTGGTTAACAATCTAAACGCTTTCTTGAGTTGAAGCATGCACGATATCATATGTGTGAATATGTGCTTAGATGCTGATATTCAACATACCTGCACTACAGACTCTGGCAAACTGTTAATTTGACTGGCAGCAGCACCATGTCGAGAATTGCTCTCATCAAGGGCCAACAACATTTCATAATCAATTCTGCCAAAAAAAAAATGTACAGTAAAAAGCATAATTTGTATTTTATATCTCAATTTCAGTATGCAAATAAGTCCACAGAAAATTTTACTAAAAAAGCTATCATCGAGGAGAGATGGGAAAGGAGATGCAGATAATGGTAGTAAACAAGGAAATTTCTCAAACTAAAAAAGAATGATCCAAAAGAAACTACAACTTTTATATTCAATTCACTAAATAACAAATACCCAGATAATACTACTGACAAGAAAAGCTATATATATATCATTGACAATAAAAGCTATGAAGTAACTTATTACCTATAAATAAATTAAAAAAAAAATCAAAGAAAAATACAACACGATAAATTCAAATGAAAAATCCCATCCATAAATTTCCAACATATTTTTTAATTCAAGAGATACGTGAAATAAATCATCAATCCAAAACGAAAAAAATTTTGATTTTTTTTAAAATATTGAATACGTAGAACGAGAGAAAGAAATTCAACAAAAAAAAACGATTTTTTTCATCGAGAAAATCCAATTAAAAGCATCAAGTTCAAACAATAGAATGAGCTATTAATTGAAGACGTGAATTATTATTGTTGTTCTAATTATTAAAAATAAAGTTTGAAACTTTGAAAGTAATATGACAAATAAAACTTGATTAAAAATCAATCAAAACAATTAATTAATTGCTTAATTACCTGTTGATGTGTTAGGATATTGCCATTTAGTGGCAATACCCCACCACCAAACAAGTGGAAGCACCATTAGTGCCACTAATGGTGGCATGTTTTAAGGCATTATTGGCCCCTTCATGTTGACCATAAAATGCCTATAAAAGAGGCATAATTATTTGAGAGCAATGTGAGAGGAAGTGAGAACATGAGCATGTGAAGGGATTAGAGAGAAGAGAGAGCTGCAAGGGCAGCAAGAGAGATGAGAGTTGAGTGGATGTGATCCTCCTCCATGTATTTATTGTATCCTTTCTCTATCTCCAATAAAATAAACTCTCTCCCGTGGATGTAGATAATTTGCCGAACCACGTAAAATATTGTGTCGGTGTGCTTCCCCTTCTATGAGCAATAATCAGTTCATCACCGTCCAAGGGTTCTTGAATCAGTTGTCATTGATAAATCTTGAGTTAGTCGATGAAATGCAAGCATTAATCCTATTGAGTTCATTGCCGGATAGTTGGGAGACTTTGATGGTGTCACTTAGCAATTCTACTCCGAATGGAAAGATCACTTTGAAAACAGTGAAGGATTGTATCCTCAATGAAGAAAAGAGGAGGAAAGAGACAAGCACTTCCGAGTCTAATGCACTTGTTACAGAAAGTCAGGGGAGAAGTCCAAGCAGGTTCTCTCAAAGCAATGCAAGAAGAGATGAAATCCTTGCATGAAAACCATACCTTTGCGTTAGTAATGCTTCCTAAAGGTAAGAGAGCACTCAACAAATGGGTGTTCAGGTTGAAAATTGATGAACATTGCTCGTAACCAAGGTACAAGGCAAGATTGGTTGTAAAAGGTTTTGGTCAGAAGAAGGGTATTGATTTTGAAGAAATCTTTTCACCAGTGGTCAAGATATCTTCAATCCGAGTTGTGCTTGGCTTAGCTGCTAGTTTGAATCTTGAAGTTGAGCAGCTTGATGTGAAAATTGCCTTTCTCCATGGTGATTTAGATGAAGAGATATACATGGAGCAGCCTGAAGACTTTGAAGCAAAAGGTAAAGAGCAGTTAGTTTGCAAGTTGAAAAAGAGCCTATATGGTTTAAAGCAAGCTCCAAGACAATGGTACAAGAAGTTTGATTCTTTCATGGTGGATCATGGTTATGACAGGACCACTTCTGATCATTGTGTATATTTATAAAAAGGTTTCCTGATGGAAACTTTATTATTCTCCTATTGTATGTGGATGATATGTTGATTGTTGGCCATGATGCTAAGAAGATTCAGATTTTAAAGGAAGAGTTAAGCAAGTCTTTTGCAATGAAAGACTTAGGACCGACAAAACAGATTCTTGGCATGAAGATCACACGTGACAGGAAGAAGGAGAAACTTTGGCTATCTCAGGAGAGATATGTTCAAAAGGTACTTGAGAGATTCAACATGAGCAACTCCAAACCGGTTTGTTCTCCACTTGCAAGCCACTTTAAACTAAGTTCTAAGTAGTGTCCTTCAAGTGATGAAGAAAGAGATGAGATGAAAAAGGTTCCTTATGCATCCGCAGTTGGTAGCTTGATGTATGCCATAGTTTGCACAAGGCCAGATAGAGCTCATGCAGTTGGTGTGGTTAGTCGGTTCCTCTCCGATCCTGATAAAGAACATTGGTCAGCAGTGAAATGGATACTTAGGTATCTCAAAGGTACTTATAGTTTCAGCCTATGTTTTGGTAATAATAAACCTGTGTTGGATGGATACACAGATGTAGATATGGCTGGTGATGTTGATTCTAGAAAGTCCACATCAGGATACTTGATGAAGTTTGCAGGGGGAACAATCTTATGGCAATCAAGGTTGCAAAAATGTGTTGCATTATCCACTACAGAAGTTGAATATATTGCTCTTACTGAAGGGGGCAAAGAGTTATTATGGATGAAGAAGTTCTTACATGAACTTGGTCTAGTTCAAGAGAACTTTGTTTTGCACTGTGATAGTCAAAGTGCAATCCATCTCAGTAAGCATCCTACTTTTCACTCTCGATTAAAGCACATTGAGGTTAGATATCAATGGATTCGAGATGCTATGGAGATGAAGAAGAAGATGCACATGTTTACCCAATTACATGTGCCGAACTGTTAAGTGAAGAATTTAATTGCCTTGATGGAAGGCAAAATTGGGACACTCTGGACACCCGGTCATGTGGACGATTTGAGGTGGAGAGTAAAAATTAACAAAGACCAATTTTGACAAATCTAAGCACTAGTAGTCTCGCTAGATGTTGAGAAATCATGTATTAAAACCTGTATATTCTAAATCACTTGTAAAGGAAAGCCGCAACAAAGCTAGCAAATGGTTGTATATACGGAGAGACAGTACAATGGATAGATATGGCCTAAGAAGTTCTGTCTAGGAGATTGGGTTTTAAGCGGGACCAGTGTGACCCCTCCAATCTTTCCTAAGAACTTGCTTAGTGGAAGGATTATCCATACGGTACTATTTTCGTATATATAGCAGTTTGTAATGAAACGCTTGAAGACTAGCAGGATGACGACACAAGGGGAACAGTTGGGTTCCGTATGATCAAGGATCTGATGGATGACGATTTCTCCAAAGAAGGTAGAGTCAGTGACTGTAATTTCTCGAGGGGAGAATTGATGAAGACCCTGATAATGAAAGAGAAATACAGTAAGGGGATAAAGATTGGCATCCTATTTTGACTTGGATAGGTGTTGTGACAAGATGAGTTGTTGTCAAACATAAGCAAGGAATAGGGAGAAATCTAGAGAATAGAAATTGCACGAGGGCACACGGAGATTGTGCAAGAGTACCCGAGGGATCTAACGAGGTACTGTAATGAGACAACAAGTGCAAGGAGAAGAAGAGTTCCCAGATGAAGCTCAGAGCAGAGATTGTATGAAAGTTGTACAACATGAAGTCTCTTGTGCTCTTGATGAAGACAACACGCGAAGACCTTTCCAATGCATGCAAGGATGGAAAGATGAGCTGTTATAGAGACACATAATTGAGGGGGTGTAAACGTCTGTGATAAAAGGCGACCGCCTATGATAAAAGGCGAAGACACTAAAGAGAATTGGTGTAGGTGGAGTTATCAAGCAAAAAGGTATAGAAGCTCCAAACATAGAAATCTAGGTGGAAGATTACGAGGAGTATACCGCAACTTTCTCTTTCTATGTAATCAGTGGCAGTAATCTCTCCCAAGTCCACATGGTGGTAGAGAATCTTGGAGCCACTGCAGCATCCTAGTTGAAGGAGGATGCGACTGCCTATGAAAGGCAAAGACACCTTAAAGAGAAGGTGTGAGGACCATGATATGAGTCCCAGGTTCAGACCGCCGTATGACGACGAGTGGAGACACCTCAGGAGAAGGTGTGAGGGCCATGATAGGAGCCCCAGTTCAGAACGCCCCAGAGCCGATATGATGGCTAGATATAAGTAGACAGATGGAGAGCCAATGAAGTGGCTATGATGAGTATGAAGACAAATGCAGGATTGACTTTCATGGATATTGCTCCCATGCTAAAGATCAATGAGATAGAAGACATTTGCCTTGGACAATAAGTGTGTGACTTGTGGAGCATTAAGACTCGACTGTTATGAATGAGCAGAGGGCATGCGCAGGTTCCGGGAACAAGTTGACTCTTGTCAAGGTGGTGAGCTCGGTGATGGCATTGTAATACTCAGAGTATGAAGACAGATATAGATCAACCTTTAATGGACTGCCCCATGGTTAAAGGTGGATAGCTACCTGGACTCTTGAGACTAAGAGCGAGAGACTCATGGAGAAGTAAGGCGTGGTTCCTAAGGTGGAACAGAGAGCAGGCGCAACTCCTGGATGAGTAGACTCTTGGAAGAGTGGTGAGCTAGTGATCATACTGAGATACTCAAATAATGACTATCGCACTTGGAATATTTGTTTGAGGGGGTGTTATAAGCCTTGGTGTGAGGCTTGATAAATCATTCCGGACCAAGCATGGTTGATACGCTCGAAGGGGAATGTTGTGTCCCAGAGACAAGCGTTAACACTCTTCAGATGTGAAGTGGCAGACCATCTGGTTGTAGTGATCCTTTTGTGTAAGTAAAGGTGTGCTTTGGTGACTTTGGTGATTGAAAGGTTGGGCGAGTACCTGTAAACTTGGTCATAGACGCTCTCAGAATGGTAGGCTTGGAAGAGCTGCAGAATGCAAGCTTGTGTTGATGAAGCAAGAGGACGATTGCTCATATAAATGGCAAAGGGGGTGATTGTTAGGATATTGTCATTTAGTGGCAATACCCCACCACCAAACAAGTGGAAGCACCATTAGTGCCACTAATGGTGGCATGTTTTAAGGCATTATTGGCCCCTCCATGTTGACCATAAAATGCCTATAAAAGAGGCATAATTATTTGAGAGCAATGTGAGAGGAAGTGAGAACGTGAGCATGTGAAGGGATTAGAGAGAAGAGAGAGATGCAATGATAGCAGCCATTGCAGCAGCTGCAAGGGCAACAAGAGAGATGGAAGTTGAGTGGATGTGATCCTCCTCCATGTATTTATTGTATCCTTTCTCTATCTCTAATAAAATAGACTCTCTCCCGTGGATGTAGGTAATTTGCCGAACCACGTAAAATATTGTGTCGGTGTGCTTCCCTTCCTATGAGCAATAATCAGTTCATCACCGTCCAGAATGCCTAACATTATGTCAGTAAAAATCAAAAATCAAATCGCAATAACAGATAATTTCCATGCACTCAACCGATCCTTCAATCTCTCTGCGTTCAGGTTTGGGCTGCTAACCAGCAGTATAACGGGCCGGTCTTAGGTTAAGTCCAAACCAATAGATAACAGAAACGATCAGGCCCAGGCTCAAGCCTGTTTGTTTTTTTTATAAAGTATTTTTATTTGAAAATATATTAAAAATATTTTTTAAAATTTATTTTACTTTTTATATTAACACATTAAAATTATTAAAAAAAACTAAATAAATATTATTTTAATACTTAAAAAATACTTTTAAAAAACGTCTAAATACAAAAAAAAATAAAAAAACTTCCCAGCACCAAAAACTTATTAGTTTTATAAAACCAATAAATTAGTAATCACTGTATTAGAACTATCCTTCCCTTCTAAATTTCCAAATCCATGACAACTTATTTTATTTTTCAATTTTTTTAAAAAAAAAAAAGAAGAAGAAAAGAGATGGGTCTGATGATAAAAGATCTGGATTTTTTATGTTCACTTAATAACATAATTAATCATGTTTCAAATCTCAACATTAATTTTAAATTAAATAATTTAAATTAAGCAAAAAATAATAATTAATGAGGATTTAATTTATTTTTATTATACATTAAATCATTATCATTCAATTTAAATCCAATGATTTAGATTTAATAAACATGACAGTTATATTCCTTTTGTCCTAGAAACACGAGAGGATCCCAATTTATAAAATTCGACTGAGAATATAAGGTAGTTTTTAACAAGAAATAACTAAATTGGGGATGATTAACACTGATCAAGGGGTTATTTATATATTTATAATATAGAGACTAAATAGTTAGTTTTGATGAACTATAATGACTAAGTTACAATTAACTGCCCAAGCCGGTAACTACTTTCAAAAACCCTAAGCCCTAGTGGACCCCACCACAAACAGATAGGAAGCAGAACAATAACGTGTTTGTTTTTGCTGTGGAGCAGTCCTTTCATTCAATGATTTATGGGTTTTAAGCTACCCGTAGGGCAACCGGCTGCCCATCCCGTCGCGGAACAACCGGTTTTTTCAGTGGTTGGCCCACCACTAAAACTACAAAACATAACAGTAGAAGCATGATTTTAATGTTTTTGGCGGTGTAGTGGAGACTTTGATATCCATTATTTTTTTAAAATATTTTTTATTTAAAAATATATTAAAATAAAAAAAATTAGTTTTAGTATATTAAAATAATTTAAAAATAAAAAATTTAAAAACATACAAATAATTAAGTAAAGTTATCTATTTATTTTTTCATTTTAAATTTTTTTTTAATTTTTTTTATTTATATTAATAATTTTTTGATATTTTTAGATTATTTTGATGTGTAAATTTTAAAAATAATTTTAAAAAAATAAAAAAAATATATTTTTTTAAAATAAACAATACTTCAAGGGTTTTAAAACAACGGATCTATACTCAGGTTAAAGTAGGGTTTTAGCCTCCCCTGCAAACGCAAAATCAACCCGCGGAAGTGCTCTCCATCCTCATCATTTAAACACCTCTTCTGTTTCCCTCTCTCATTCCACGCGCCACCATGCAATCCACCTTCATTTCCCCACGCGCTACTCCACCGAAACCCCAAATGTCATTCCCCACACAACCCCACTTCCCCACTCGCCTCCCTCCCTATTCTCTGCGCGTCAAAGCTCAATCTGTCGCCGTTGAACCATCACAGGCAACAACCACAGTTGGGCAAAAGCTAAACAAGTACAGTTCACGCATTACTGAGCCCAAGTCCCAAGGTGGGTCTCAAGCAATCCTTCATGGGGTTGGTTTATCGGATGCTGACATGTCTAAGCCTCAGATAGGTATCTCTTCAGTTTGGTATGAAGGGAATACTTGTAACATGCACCTGTTGAAGCTATCAGAGGCTGTTAAAAGAGGGGTTGAAGAGGCAGGGATGGTTGGTTTCAGGTTTAATACAATTGGCGTTAGTGACGCTATTTCAATGGGGACTAGAGGAATGTGTTACAGTTTGCAAAGCAGAGACTTGATTGCTGATAGCATCGAGACTGTTATGAGTGCCCAATGGTATGATGGCAATATCTCCATCCCTGGCTGTGATAAAAATGTAAGCTTCTCTCGTTCTTTTTTTTTTTCTTCTAAAGAAGCAACATTTGGGCCTTTTGGTTTGTGGGTTTTGAGTGAAATGCGGATTTTGGTGAATCCAACGAGGGGTTTAATTATTGGTTACTGTGTGGTTGCCTATGGTGATGCTTCTTCTTTTTTTGAAAATTTTGAAATTGAATCAAATTAGCTAATTTCGAATCCCATAATGACAATAAGCAAGACTCATTAATAACAAAATAATCGTTCGAAACTTTAGTAATATCAGCTTTTGTTGCATCTTATTCTGTTTACTATTTGGCACTCAAGATTTCTGTAAATATCCCGCCCCATAATGTTGAAGCTAATATTCTTCTCTATTTTTATTTTTTTTCTGGTGCAAATTAAAGCTAATCAATAAGTCTTCCTTTTTTTCTCAAAAAAATATGTTCTTCCTTTGCTGTATTGGCGATAAAGTTAACCTCCTCGTAGCCAAAAATAACGGTTAGAGAAGGCACTGAACAACACACACAAGAGAAAAAAGAAAAACAATAATAATGCATCTTTGGAGTGCCTTCCACGGCCTTGTGAATTTACAAACCACAAGAA
Source organism: Populus tomentosa (assembly GCA_018804465.1). Taxonomy (NCBI): domain Eukaryota; kingdom Viridiplantae; phylum Streptophyta; class Magnoliopsida; order Malpighiales; family Salicaceae; genus Populus; species Populus tomentosa. The sequence continues at coordinate 4,027,968 of CM031969.1, read as the reverse complement.
GATAGAGTACTACTATCATCTTGGATTATGTCCACCATTCTTACTCTCATCATCAATGTACTCTTATAAGTTGTTTCAATTTCTGTAGATGCCAGGTACTATTATGGCAATGGGAAGGCTGAATCGACCTAGCATTATGGTTTATGGTGGAACTATCAAGGTGTTAGACTGAGACATCACCTTCTCTCTTCCAATTCCCCTTCTTTCTTTTTTTTGGCCTACAGAAAATGCTGATATAATTTGAATCCGTTTCCACTTTATATTTTGAGCTAGGATTTTTTCAATGCTACAAACCTCATTTAAAAATCTTACTCCTTTGCAGCCTGGTCACTTCAATGGCCATACTTATGATATAGTATCTGCATTTCAGGTACGCAAACTGCTTTGTTGTTTTGATATTGTGAGGCCTGCAGAATGTGCTGGTTTTGATATGTTTTGTGAGACAATTCATTGTTCTTCTGTTTAGTCCTTTTTTGGTCTTAAATATGCGAAAATATGCCTGTGGCATGATTGGCAAATAAGCCAAGCCAACCGCCTCCTTTTCCCATTATATTAATAAATGCTTTAGGTTCATGTTTGTTAAAAATATAGTATGTGATGCTTCATATTTGGGGAAGTGTATTTGATATGAGAATGTAAAAATGCTTGAAGGTGTATGCTTCACATTTGAGATTGCTATGTTACCTGCAACTCTGCTGTTGAATCATAGTTTTGGATTGCTTGCATTTTTTATTTTTTCTTTTTGATAAACTATTTCTTTTTAAGCAATGAGTTTAACCAAAACATTAACATTTTTCGTGTTAGAAATAGAAAATCTATTTTTTGTCGATTTCCTCTCTCTTTTTTGTTTTTCATTTTTTTGCCTACCAGGTTTATGGAGAGTATGTAAGTGGATCTATAAACGATGATGAAAGAAAAAATGTGATTCGTAATTCCTGCCCTGGAGCAGGGGCATGTGGTGGAATGTATACAGCTAACACCATGGCTTCTGCTATTGAAGCATTGGGAATGTCTCTTCCTTACAGGTAGAAATGTATCCTCGCGGAAACAGTTGGATTTGGGTGTGTAAGCAATTTTTTATGCTCTCTTTATTTTTTCCTTGCAGCTCCTCAATACCCGCTGAAAACCAATTGAAGTTGGATGAGTGCCGTTTAGCTGGAAAATATCTGCTAGAACTATTGAAGATGGACTTGAAACCACGAGATATTATCACTCGCAAGTCACTACGTAATGCAATGGTTATTGTCATGGCACTAGGTGGCTCTACTAATGCTGTGTTACACTTAATTGCAATCGCAAGGTCGGTAGAGTTCTCTTTTATTCCAATAGTAATTGCATTTTATGGGGATGACTCAAGAGAACTTGGCAGGTCTGTTGGATTGGAGTTGACCCTTGATGATTTCCAGAAGGTCAGTGATGAGGTTCCATTCCTTGCAGATCTGAAGCCTAGTGGAAAATATGTCATGGAGGATGTGCATAAGGTCAGAACTTTTCATTCATAACTGTTTGGATTATTCTACGGTAATCAATGCAGCACTGTGCCTTGCAATATTTGTTGTACATGACACATTTATAGAGATTGCTGAACTCAATTTGTTTAGCATCCTTTTCTCTTTGTTTCCTTGTGCATAAATTCTTTGATAGATTGGTGGGACACCTGCTGTCCTTCGCTACCTTTTGGAGCATGGTTTCCTTGACGGGGACTGTTTGACTGGTACAAAGTTTGGTTATATTGAAAATTTTGCATTTATTATTTTTTTTCTGGAAGTGCTTTTGTATTTGATAATTTTAACATAACTTATTTTCTCTTCAGTCACTGGGAAGACTTTGGCTGAAAATGTGCAAAATTGTCCACCATTGTCTGAGGGGCAGGTGGAATGCTGTTTTCTTTGTTTTTATTCTCATCATTTTCTGTTAAGAAAGCATTGTGTTTCATGACAATAATTGACTGTATGTTCACTTTCTTCTGTTTTCCAGGACATAATAAAGTCATTGGATAACCCCATTAAGAAAACAGGTCACCTCCAAATATTATGTGGAAATCTTGCACCAGAGGGTTCTGTGGCTAAAATTACTGGAAAAGAAGGGTTATATTTCTCTGGTAATAAATTTTTTGTTATGTACTTTCATTTGTTGATGTCTGATGTACAACTGCACTTTTTAGTCATGATTGAATCCACTGCAAACATTAATGTAATGGAACATTCACTCTTCTCTAGGTCCAGCACTTGTATTTGAGGGAGAGGAATCTATGATTGCAACTATCTCAGAAGATCCCATGAGTTTTAAGGTGAGCATTTTTATGCATTCTTGTCCCTTCAGGTCAGCTGTGCATTGTGTTGTATTTTCCTGCAAAAAAGTGTGATACCTTGAGAGGTATGCTGGTACTTCATAGGATTGATTGCATGTGTAGTCTATAACTCTGCATTTGTGTATAGGATATGTATTGAAGCGGAATTACCTCGATAGTTGATTTTTAGCAAATAAGCAAAAGCAGTCGCAAATTGGAAATTTATTTTGTCAATTAAAAACATGAAGGCCTTTCCTTGCAGTTCCGTAACCTATCATTATACAGCTAGAGGCTTTGACAGGTTCCATCATGAGTTTCAAAGCTTTGTTACCTCAAGTTATTTTTAAAAAAATACTTAACATGACTGTGAAGAGAGCTTTGATTTTAACTATTATTCTCGAATTTTGTTGTTGTTGCATTTTCTTTTGGAAGATCTTTCACCCCCAAATTGCACCTTCAGGCTATAATAAGTTCCCAATTTTCTCTGACTATATATGACCTTGAGTTTGTGTTTGCAGTTATGTTCCTATGTGCCATCTTCTACGTCCTTGAAATGTTATCCTAGTTTCATCCTTAATGTTTGTTGGTATGATGTTCTGGGGCTTGTTTTCTAGTGGAACAGCATGTCTAATTTTTGGTTTTGTTACATCCCAGGGAAAAGTAATTGTTATTAGAGGAGAGGGGCCAAAAGGAGGACCGGGCATGCCTGAAATGCTAACACCAACCAGTGCAATAATGGGAGCAGGTCTTGGGAAGGTACAGTTATATGAACCTAAGTTTTCCTTGTAGTTGCTGGTCTTCTGTAGCCAGAATTGACTTGAATCATAGGATTTCATGATTTTTCAGAATTATATGACGTATCACAAAAAGAAATATGCATGGCGATCTTGTGAAAGCACAATCAGTCACTTGTTTGAGTGATCATAGCAACAATAAACTTCCTTAAACTTGAGATACACATTTGCATTCATCTTCACTTTAAACAGGTTCTCCAGAGCTAATTGATTTACCTTCTTGATGATGTTAGCATTCTTGCTTTGACATGATGGTTTCTTTTGCAGGATTGTGCATTGTTGACTGATGGTAGATTTTCGGGAGGTTCACATGGATTTGTTGTTGGTCACATAAGCCCTGAAGCACAGGTGCCTTTTCTTTTCTAATTCTTGAGCTGCAATCTCTTGAATCCCTCTTTATTGATGGAACGCTTGTATTTTGTTACTTTTGGTTATTTTACATGTCTGATCAAAATAAGTGAAATTGCACAAGACTTCGTTATAATAATAATAATAAATGTTTGAACATATTCTTAAGAGGTCTTTGGTATTTCCAGGAAGGTGGTCCGATTGGTCTCATTAGAAATGGGGATATCATTAACGTTGATGTCCGGGAGAAGAGATTAGATGTTCAATTAACAGACATGGAATTGGAAGAGCGAAGAAAAAACTGGACTCCACCTCCATACAAGGCCACCCGAGGGGTTTTATACAAGGTAATGGAGAGTGTATCTCAATGATATAAATTTTTCCTACATTTTGAAGGTCTTTACTCAATATTCTCATTCATTCCAGTATATCAAGAATGTACAATCTTCTTCAAAGGGATGTGTAACAGATGAATAGCAGAGAAGACATGATTCCGGGAACTATTTGAGTGTGACAGAAGGTCAAACATATGCATGCCACACTGCTAAATTGTGGGTGCTTAATTGCGTGCTATCTATCTGGCCGCCTACAACTACACTGCTATTTCTTGATGGAAGAACCAGTGTTTTTGTGAAATTTGTCTTCCAGGGTAGTGAGATTTTCTTTGATTTTTGTGTTTTTATTTTTCCATCTCTGTTTTCAAGTCTCTGGTAATCTTTCCCTGATACAATGGATTTGCAGTTGTATGAATTGTGGGGTTAATCTCATCAGACGATCTGTTGATAAAACATGAGCTTTGAACATGTCAGTGCATGGCCATGGAACTCTCCACATTTGTTTCATTAGAATGTTTAGTGCACTTCATGGTCATGTCTGTATTCTACTGCCAAAACTATAGTTGATGATACGTGCATGTTGCTTCCTACACCAGATTACACTTGACCATGTTTATCAACCCTTGAGGCCTTGACTTGATCACTCTCGACCTGAAACATGTCTACTTCACAGGGAAGAAGATTACAAGGGCAGTGAATTTCCAATAATATTTATGAGTGATTGATTTTTATCTGAGTGATTTCTTCGCTCGAGGTATTAACTGGGAAGCAAATACCATGTTTTGAATTAACTGTTAAAACCTCTCGTGCTTATTTTTTTACCTCTCTGAGGGATTTTTCAGCTTATATGAAAATATTATCTTTACTTTTGATGAGTGCGGGATTTAATTAGGCAAGATTTTAAGAATCATTTCTTTTCTTATTTACGAAAAGAGGATGACAGGCTAAAGCTTGCAGAACTGTTAAAAAAATCCAATTATCAACAATATCGTCTAATAACAGAAAGGCATACCCAATTTGTCCTTAATTGCAATATAATTACTTCGTAGGGACTATTTCTATAAAATGCTCCAGCCTCTATGCCTTTGAGCGAAAAAAGAATGAAATATTCTCTGAATAGGAACAAAAACTTTTAATTCTCTACAATGGGATTGGATAGTCTGTTTAGGAAAATTTGGCCTCCTCTTCAAGAGTTAGCAAGCAAGGTTACTTGTAGCACCATTAGTTGCAACAAATTATTGCCCCCGGCAAAAAGAAAGAAAAAAATCAACTCTAATTATTTGCTACTTTAATCAAGCATGTTCTTGTTTTATATTTTTGGGTAGTGATTTTTAATTATATAGTGATGATCATAACAATTGAAATAAAAAAGATTTATTTTTTAAAAGGTGTGGAAAAAATATTATATATTTACTGTGAACATAAACTTATTGCATTGTGGACAACACGATAGAACCTGGAGTACGTTGTTTTTTTTGTTTATTAGTTAAAAAATGTTATTATATCTGGCTTGAATGTCTAGTATTTCTAAAAAAAAAAATTGTATCTTTAGTTTTTTTTTTTTTTCTCTTATTTTTTTATATGGTAAAGAGAAAATAAATTGATGGGACTTTTTCATATTTTATAAAAATCAAGTGATGATAATTTTTTTTCATTTGAGGTTAGATTAAATTTTTTTATTAAAGCATATTTATTTTTACCTTTCAAAAATGCTTTGAAAAAATTGAATTTTTTAAATTTTTTTCTTTAATTCAAATTAATATTTTTTTATATTTTTATATTATTTTAATGTGATAATATAAAAAATTAATATAAAAATTAAAAAAATATCTCAATATATTTTTTAAAAAAGATAAGAAATAGTCATTATGGAGTAATATAATAGCTAATATATTGGCCCGCACTCCGCAATGGGTCAATAATATTTTTTTTCAAATGTAAAAATACTTGAGTTGAGTTAAAAGCATGGAATATATTTGCATCATCATCATCTTTAAATAAAGTATTTTCTATAGTAGCACAATGAATAGTGCATACCAGGACAGCGTTCAATAACCAACAACTAATTTCTTTCTTTTTAATTTTAATGTGATCACAGAACGAAGCAGCTAGACTTCAAGATATTGGATTTAGTTTAATCATAGACCCAATAGCACCGGGTCTAACTTTACTGTTAGACTTAAAGATATTGAATTTAGCTTTCGTAGCAAGATCTAAGACACTTAAAATTATAAAATCATATTTTTTATTTTTTATATATATTTAAAATAAAAATTATTAGTGACCCGCTGCTGCGAGATAATACACTAGTCTATATATATTTTATGTTACAAAATTTACTTAAAAATCATCATATAAATATATTTGTTTTACGTATTTGTTTTTTTCTTTATTTAATCACTTTTTGACTTTCCGAGGCGAGATAATATTAGGAGATTTCAAAATCACATACAACACAGATTTTGAGGTAAAGATTCGAATTTCTTGAGGTTCGGTCCATATATCTATTCCCTTCTGTATTTGAATTTTTTTTTAATGTGATATTCAAACCAGTATATATTTAAATTAATTTTATAAATTTTAAAGTTAATAATTATATAAATTTTTAATAATTTTAAAATTTATAATACTCAATTTAATAATTTTTATAAAACAAACTTATAATTTAACCATGAACTTTAGCAAGATTTTATTTTAATGGCTGGTAGATTCAGAAGGGAACATACTTTCCACAAAGGCGGCTTTGAAACTCTAGTTAGCTGGCCTCGTTGATCCACCACCCTGATCCAGGAATTGGAGTAAAAAATGGAAAAAAAGAAAAGAAAAGGTGAGGGTTGATTGGAACAGCAATACAAGATCAGAGAGTAATTAGAGTGAAATTGAGAGAATATATAAATCTAAAAAAAAAATTAAAATTTAAACTTGCTTCTTAAACTAGGTTTTCTTTTTTATTTAATGAAGGGCTAAGGCGCTAATGACAAAATACAAGCAGTGATTAAGAAAGAGATAAAGGAATCTCCCTCGTTATAAAATATGCTAAATATATGGGAGGAGGAATAGAGCTGTTTAGAACAGTTTATTTTTTAATTTTTTAACTTTTTTATTTTTAGTTTTAGTTGTATTAACATGTTTTATATATATTTTTTTAATTTGTATTTTCTTGTATATTTAAAATATCAATAAATATTTTGATGATAAATTAAAGATGAATTTTGCGAAATAGACCATTATTTATAGTAAAAAAAAAAATAAAAGAATGACCAATTTTTTCTTAAAAAAACTGCATGTACTAAAACATCCATGAAAGAGTGATAATGCTTTTCTTTTTCTTTTTCTTTTTCTTTTTTTACATTAAGAATTATTTTGGAATCTGTCCACAACGCAACACGAGCTACTGGTATTCTCGAAAAGGAGTCAGGGGTTGTTGCAAATCTTATGTTAAAACCAAATAAAATATTACTTACTAGTCAGCCAACGGGGAGACCGAAACCAGTGTTGATGAGATCTGTTTTCTTCACCTACTTAGTTTTCAATTAATTTAATTTTTATCAACCAGTGCATGCTTGTTAGACGTACTAGCACCTATCTAGAATAGTTTTCAGATCCTATCGTGTACCAGTCGGGTTTAAGATTTGGATTTTAAATTTTAATCGGGTTAGTTAAGTTTTTTTTTTTCAAATCAAAATAATATTATTTTAGTAAAATAAAAATTTAACATATTGCAATTGAGTTTTTGACTAGGTTAACTAAATCACATTGGATTTTTTCTTTTCCTATTTTTTCTTCAACCCGATCCGGTTCTAATTCCCGTTTAGCCGAGTCCCAGATCAACTCACCAGATCGGGTTTCAAAACTATGATATCTAGGACAATTAATTCTAATTAAATCAATCCTGAACCAGATCAAATAATTAAAAATAGTTACTTAGATTGAGTTTTGCAGATTGGATATGTTTTTAATAAAAAAATAAATATAAAAACTTTTTAAATATATTTTAAAAAATTATTTTAATTATAAATAGAAAAGTATATTTTCACAATTAATTACACACATCCAGAATCTTTCTTATTAATAAATATAAAAAATAATTCAATTCACGTAGTTATATGTCAAATATTTTTTTTAACAAAAAAATTAATATGTGGATTTTATTTATAAATTTTTTTATATTAAGTTAAAAATATAATTACTAGTCCAAAAATTAATATTTACATGTAATAAAATATAGCAAAAAATCATGTGTTAATAAAAATATATAAAATTTTAATTTAATTTTTAACATAGCAGAAAAATAAACCAATATTTTATCATCACTACAGTAAAAAAAAAAAAAAGAACTACAATTACATCTCTTTCAGTATATATGTATAATAAATCCATTAAATTAATACGTTACCTTATTTATCCCCACCGTAATCACTACTGTATTGAACAATCTTTATGCTACCCCTCATGAAGGGCTGCTTTTATGGAAATTCCGATTTTATTGTCGTGGACAGTAGCACTGTTTGCATAATCGAGGGCACGCAAGGCATGCTCCGTCCCCTTCAAAAACTCCTCATTGCGTGGAGGTTTGATCATCGTAAAACGTACCAAACTCCCCCTCGTCACGTGCCAACCTGCCCTCATTTCTTGAACTCAACACATCTAAAAGTTTCAGTTATACACGTGCGCATCACCTACCCCCCAGCTCACTCTCTCGTTCTCTTATTTATGTCTACCGCACTCTGATTTACGACGTATAATATTTCTGCTCTTAAATAGCAGCTCCCACGTCGCCATAATTTAAACCAATATCTAGCTAGGTTCTTCTCGGAGCTTAATATTTAACCCTTTGGGATAATTTTCTTGTTCTGTCCGGCCAAGAAAAGATCAGTATGGTGACCGTCGACGAAGTTCGGAAGGCTCAACGGGCCGAGGGCCCTGCCGTGATCTTGGCAATCGGAACATCAACCCCTCCGAATTGTGTCGATCAAAGCACGTACCCTGACTACTACTTTCGCATCACAAACAGTGAGCACAAGGTCGAGCTTAAAGAGAAGTTCAAGCGAATGTGTAAGCCTTATAATTTATACTTAGCTAACAACATCACCTTGGTATTTAAATTCCATGCTTAATTATATGTTTGTTTAAGGATTTCCGTTTGATAAATTCCAAAAGATTTTCCATGACACCCACACACGAATATATGATCTTGATTCTGGCTGCTAGATTTCATCTGATCAAAAGCCGTTCGGGGTACGTAGCTAGATAGTAGGATTTATCAATTATTGCTACAACTTTTAATAAAAAAATTTCAAAAATAAATTAAATTTTCAAGAATAGCATATCATCAAATTTTATACCATAATGTGTATTGATTGATCTTGTAAAATATTTATATGAATATTTGGGATGACAAATGTTGCTGGTATCCTGAATAATTGATATTTTATATGAAATTGTTTGGAGATGAGGTGAAAATTATTTTTTTAGTATTTTTTATTTAAAAATATATCAAAATTATATTTTTTATTTTTTATCATTAACATATTAAAACAATTCAAAAAAACAAAAAAAATAGTAATCCCAAGTTATGTTTTCTAAAAGCATAATTAGATGTAATACTAAACAAGATTTATGTTTGGTTTAGATTATAGCTATTTTTCACCTATTTATTTAATTAACTTCAAGTTATGTACTCACCGAAGGTTTCTCCATCGATTGTTGGAAATGAAGTAACGTAGGAGCTAATTAATATCCTCAAAGGTATCTAAAGCAGTATGTCGTTATTGCTATGAAAGTAGAATTGCCAAAATTGAATTAGAACAGATGCTCTCTAGTTTGTTAAACTAACATATATACAAGCGAATAGTATTTTCTATATATATTGAAGAGGGAAAAAAAAATCACTGCCCCTAGTAATTTTTGGCGTTATCTACACGGATTTCTTCCACTTTTTTTTTTAAAAAAAAAAATTAGTAAATAGAACTCCATAAAATCATGGATGCTCCAATTCTGCGTATTGAAGTGTGCAACGGCTGATCATATCCTTTATTTTTATTTTGCCATGTATTTCAGGCGAGAAATCCATGATCAAGAAGAGGTATATGCACTTGACTGAGGAGATCTTGAAAGAAAATCCTAGTGTTTGCGAATACATGGCACCTTCATTGGATGCTAGGCAAGACATGGTGGTGGTGGAAGTCCCAAAGTTAGGCAAAGAAGCAGCTGCCAAGGCCATCAAGGAATGGGGCCAGCCCAAGTCCAAAATAACCCATTTGGTCTTTTGCACAACTAGTGGTGTTGACATGCCCGGAGCTGACTATCAACTCACTAAGCTCTTGGGTCTCCGCTCATCGGTAAAACGTTTGATGATGTACCAGCAAGGTTGTTTTGCTGGTGGCACGGTGCTCCGTCTAGCTAAAGACCTTGCCGAGAACAACAAGGGTGCTCGTGTGCTAGTCGTGTGCTCAGAAATAACAGCAGTGACATTTCGTGGCCCTAGTGACACCCACCTCGATAGCCTTGTGGGTCAAGCGTTGTTTGGCGACGGTGCAGCTGCTATCATAATAGGCTCGGACCCTGTGCCGGGGGTGGAGAAGCCTTTGTTTGAGCTGGTGTCCGCCGCCCAGACTATTCTACCCGATAGTGATGGGGCTATAGACGGCCATCTTCGTGAAGTTGGGCTTACATTTCACCTTCTCAAGGATGTGCCTGGGCTTATTTCAAAAAACGTCGAAAAGAGTCTAACCGAGGCTTTCAAGCCCTTGGGCATCTCGGATTGGAATTCCCTTTTCTGGATTGCGCACCCTGGTGGACCCGCAATTCTGGACCAGGTGGAGGCTAAGTTGGAGCTTAAACCTGAAAAACTGCGAGCCACTCGCCAAGTACTGGCTGACTATGGTAACATGTCCAGTGCATGTGTGCTCTTTATTTTGGACGAGATGAGGAAGAAATCTGCCAAGGATGGGCTTAAATCTACTGGAGAGGGGTTGGAATGGGGCGTCCTTTTCGGGTTTGGGCCTGGGCTTACTGTTGAGACTGTGGTGCTCCATAGTGTGGCTACTATCTAGAAGCTGCGACTGTGGATTTACATGGTCACCGTGCATTTCCACTTCCATGCCCTTTTTTCTTTACTGGTCTGTTCTTTGTTTCTTTTAAAAATTATCTCCTTTTCGATGTCAATGCTATTTGTGGATCGAGTTTCTACTGTTTTTATATTTTAACTGCTATTTATGGAATAAAAAATTTTAATTTTTATATTATATCCATTGAGCATTGTATATCCACTCAAATATCTATTTTTTATTATTCAATATATTTCTTTCCAGGAAATTCTTATCACTGGATTTACTGATCCATTCATTCAATGAATGATATTTTTCAGAAACAATACCACCAATCCACGTAATATTTATATTAATGGTAAATTCAAATGAAATGATCTCGAATTAATTTATTTTATAATAATAAACTTGCCATTGCGCTCATGCGTTACAGGAATCCACCTGTAACTTAGAATGATTAATCAAACATTATACAAATTTCTAAATGCAGCTTATAACAGTTAAGGAGAATTTATATAGACTTATGTGCACAACTTATAACGATTAATTAGATAGTTTATATATCTTCTTATATATCAAATGGTATTCGAGCGAATTGCTTTTTTTATTTTTTGAAAAGATAAACTATGTTTAACAGTAATTCTTTATCCTCAATTCATATATATTAGATAAATGGCTCGAGTTATATGAGTTAGATTTTTTTTAATACAAAAAATAATATTTAAATGATGAGTTAATACGAATCTATCTAAATAAAATGTAATACAAAATATAACATCGAAATAATTCCATGGAAAAAAAAAGTTAAAAAAATTTATTAAACTCAAGGCCCAATAACCTAAATTTAAATAATGAAATAAAAAAATTAATTTTAAAAAATATAACATTAAAGAACCCCTCTCAATCAACACTAGTTAACTTGACAAATTTGTTACCTGCGGTATGAGATTGAGTTAAAAAAAATTAATCTTTTTTAAATACCAAAGTCAAGTGAAAAAAATGCCAGGAAAAAAAAAAACAGAGTTAACCCGAGTTAAGTTGACTAATTTGCACTCTAGATGACAATACAAGAAAAAAAAATGGAAAACCCATAAAGCTCGAAAATCAATAATTCAATGTCAAATGATAAAATTAAAAAATAAAATCAATTTAATTAAAAAAAATCCTTAGTCAACCCGGGTTAACTCGACTAACCCACTACCTGGAATAAACTCACAAAAATGAAAGTGGGATAAATAACAAAGCTCAAGACATAATAACCAAATTTTAAATGATAAAATTGAAGAAAAAAAAATATGAATAAAGGACTTAAAAAACACCTTACTTAACTCAAACTGATATTTGAAACTAGTGACTCGGATCAAAAGATCAAAAGGCAAACACAAAAATATTGCAAAGTAAATTTTTCAGTCATAAAATTTAGGTCACCGACCTAATAGAATTAGGTTTGATTTTATTTTGATTATGAGATAAAAATATTAGCAATGACAACATATAGACCAAATTTTAAAAAAATGATCACGATAATTTGAGAAGAAAATATTTTTTCAAAATAGGACAAACAATATAGCTCAATTCCCATCCTATTAAATACAAAAGGATAAAATCAAGTAAAAAAACCCTAAAAAATTTGATCCAATTCAATTGGAGTTAGCATAAAAAACACGTAACCTCAATAATTAGAGTTGAGCCAACTCGGGTTGTCCCACCAAATTCAAGGTATAGATTATAAGATCAAGAAACATCGATAGAAAAGAAAACAATGAAAACCACAAGGACCATTTAAAATTAAAAAAAAACAATGTCAACTCGTGTTAACTTTTCAAACTTGTGATTCGAGTCCCTACATCGAAAACATCCTATCTAGAAAAACTATAAAACCCAATTTTCAAACAATTAAATATTAAATGATGAAATTGAAGAAAGAATTTTAATTATACAAATTGGTTTAAGATAAAAAAAAAAGTAAATAAAAGAATAAATATCAAAATTAAAATACAAAGTAAACTTGATCTTTGATTGAAGGATGAGATTTAAAAGAAAAGTCAATTTCACAAAAGGAAAAACAATTAAAAAAAAAACATCATATCTAGAAAAACTTGTGATCTGAGTCCCTACATCGAAAACATTCTATCTAGAAAAATCATAAAACCTAATTTTCAAACAATTAAATATTAAATGATAAAATTGAAGAAAGAATTTTAATTATACAAACTGGTTTAAGATAAAAAAAAATAATAGTAAATAAAAAAATAAAGATCAAAATTAAAATACAAAGTAAACTTGATCTTTGATTGAAGGGTGAGATTTAAAAGAAAAGTCAATTTAACAAAAGGAAAAACAATAAAAAAAAATAAAGATCAAATTTGAAATAAGACATACAAATTTTTTTTATTGAAGGATGAAATTGAAAATAAAAATTAATTTAGCAAAAGATCATAAAAAGTCAAAAGAATGAAGATCAAATTGAAAAAATAACGTATAATAAATTGGGATTAAATGATGAAATTTTTTAAAAAAAAAACTTATGCAAAAGAACCAAGAACAAAAATTAAAAATTAAAAAAATGATGGCTAAATGAAATACCAATTACAAAGAGGGTCAAATTGTAATTTTTAGAGGAGGAGAGAGAGAGAGAAAAAAAAAAAGCTCATCATGACAAATCATCTCACCAACACCGACACGCACCGCAAAAATATAAAGATATGACAACAATTCCAACAAAATAGCAAATAAGTATTTAAAGTATTTTTTGCTGCTGGGAGCCGTTGCACACTCTACCTAAAGTGCACGAGCGCCTTCTACGTGCCTACGCCTTTTTCCTATTAATATAATGTTTAATATATGAAAAAAATCAAATAAACTTTCATGAAATTGGTGATAGCAAAATAAATCATAGTGAAAAGACTAAAAAGCCCCTGGACACATGTTTTACTTTTTTATTTCAATGGTAAAACTATTATTTTAATGTGTTTGAAAAGGTAAAAAGACATAAATATCCTTTATTTTCAGTTCCAAAAATATTGAATTTAATGGAAATTCAGTCATTTTACTATGCTTAAAAAAAATATGTAATCCTAATCAATTCTTTAATGACTAATGAGTTATGAAAAAAGATTTAAATACCCCCAAGATCAAGGTATTTGATTTTTTTGGGAAGGAAAAGGAATCATTACACTGTTCTCGTGAACAATGCAAATAAGCATATGTCTATAGTGTTTTTCAATGTCCAATTAGCTTTTTTTTAATAAGTTTCATCTTTTTTCATCCATCCATATTCTGTTTTTTTCCACTTTGACTATGCGTCTTTCTCTAACCAAGCTCATATTTTTCTCTGTGTTATGAATATGTGTTTGATATTAGAATAACTTTTATAATTATATATTTTTAAAAAATTAAATTTTAAAAAAGCTATAAATTATAATTTTTTCATAACTAAATTTCAAGAAAGAATTTTTAGTTAGATCCATAAAAAATTATAATGTGTATTAATTAACTTAACACTTCAAAATTATAGATGGGATAAAATGCTATTTCAACCACATTTCAACATTCCACCAAACATCCTTGGTATTGTTTCCTTAGAATTTTTATTAGCATGTACAAAAAAAAAAAAAAACTAATCATGCTATTTGGAATAACTTTATTTTTTGAACTACAAAACAACTCTATATCAAAAGCTAGAGGTGACACATTTTCTCTTTCCAAAATAGTAGCAGAAGGGAGTCTTATCTTGTGCTTCTACCGTTCTACGTTCTAATTCTATGGGACCACTTATCAATCATGTCTCTCGAGACCAGTTTTGGAAAGTTAAATCTGTCGAGTAGAGAAGAGATTTCATGGCTAATACAGTGTTTTTCACTTTTTATCGACCTCGCACATGAAACTTCTCAACAAAAATAAATGGCCTGAAAATAACACGGTTAAAAATATTAAAATCATATGCATAGAAAGTGAAAAGTTAATGCACTGATAGTGTGATTTCCCCTTAAAAAGCCAACTTGAAATGGTTAGAGTTAAAGAACACATAATCAAATAACATAAAAATTAACACAATTTAGATAATTTTACTTAATTAAAAGCTCTTAAAGTCAATAAATAAAAAAAAACCAAGACCAATATATTTGATCGAGAAAAGATAGCAGGAGGAGGAGGAGGAGGTTGTATACTATCGCGCGTGATTTTCACTGAATTGAGCTTTTGAGTTGTGTATATTCATGGCTTACAACCTTGATCTTTTTGTAGTATAACCACAAGGGAAGGGATGTTGCATGCGCACATTACCCATAGACCAAAGCATAAATTCGCCCACGAATTCATGATATGTCTATAGTTTTTGCATATATAAGACCTTCGCCAAAAAAGATTATGCAACTTTCCTTGTGATGCGGGGTGTTTGAGAATATTATTATGGTTATTTTTTAAAGTGTATTTTTATTTGAAATGTATTAAAATAATATATATTTTTTTATTTTTTAAAAATTATTTTTAATATCAATATATTAAAATAATATAAAAATACTGAAAAAATTTAATTTAAAATAAAATAAAATTTTTTTAAATTTTTTTTTTTAAAAATACAAAATAAATAAATGATTGAGAAATGATATTACCTTAAGCACAACCACTTCCAATTAGGTGCCAAGGCTTGGCCACTTGGGCCTCTTGTGGTAAGAAACTCAAGAAGGGTAGCTCTTGCATGCGTGTAGGAAAATTAACAGTTAACCATTTCTAGAATCTTTCTCTGAGCAGTTTGAATTTTTCTCATTTCTTAAAAAAACTCAGTGATTTAAGTTTTCTCAAAAAAATAATTTTTTTTATTTCTTAGATTTTTCAAAAACAAAAAATGATGGTTGATCATTTTTTTATTTTTTCCCCTAAAGATCTATATTTTTTTTCAAAATAAATTATTATTATTTTTTGCTTCCTAGACATATAAAAAAATTTCCATTAAGATTTCTTTAAAAATCAATATCCTTTGAAATATATTAATTTTTTTATTTCGTAAAAACTTTAAAAATCCTCATTTTTTTAAAAAAAAAATTATTCTTTTTTATAATGATAATCAATCTCAAAATTTTAATTGGTTTTCATTGAATAATTTATTCAATTGTGTTAATTAACAAAGTTCTATATTTCTTTGTTAGAGCTCATTTGTCAAAAAAAAATTTGATAACAGTAGATAACTTAAGCATATTTTAATTAATTTTTTGAAATTCTAAAATTAATAACTATATAAATCTTCAATAATTCTAAATTTTATAACACCTAAAATAATAATTTTTAAAAAATAAATTTATATCTATCTAATTAAATTACAGCTTCTATCTCGTTTCTCATTTGTCAAAATTGATACAACATAGGTGGCTAAATGCCAAAAAAATCCACATCACATCACATTATCACATACCACGCCTCACATCTCTCGAAATAAATAAATAAGTACATAAATATTTACGAGGAATTCATAAATATCTCTAAGAATCTACAGACGCACCTCATGGTGTTTAGTGATCTAATTTGAGCGTAAAATCTAGCTATGCTCCTCATTTAAATCACCAAAACTGGAGAAGTTCCAAATTGGCTTTTTATTTATTTTTACATATAAAGAGTATAAAGTAATTTTTTATTATATAAAATCTGAAATATATAATTTTAATTATTTTTAATATAAACTTACTTTCAATTGTACATGTTAATTAACCAAATATTTTTTTTAACCATAACTATAGCAAACTTTTAAACTAAAAGTCCGTTTAACTACGCAACTGCCAACTGCATTTTAATTAAAATGTAATTTCCAGTCATTTAGTTAAAATAAAAGAGTAATATATTGTTCATGGATCCCACCCAGTTAAAGAAAAGCAAGGACCACCCAATTAAAGAAAAGCAATGATTCCTTTCTTTTCTTGCACTCTTCATGTTAATTACACTGTTCATACTTTAAAATAATAAAGCTGACTCTGTTTGTTTGTTGGAAAGTAATTTTTTTTTGAAAAGTGAATTCCGGGAAAGTGAATTCCGAGAAAGTATTTTCTAATTTTTGATAGTGTAATGAAAAATAAGTTGGAAAACACTTTCCAGTGTTTGGTTATGTAATGGAAAATGAGCTGGAAAATAACTTATTAATATTTTATTTTTCTCAAGTTTATTAAAATAATGAGGAACAAATCTTACAAATTAAAAAGTTGAATGAGAATGAAATTGAAAAAAAAAATATAATTTCATAAATTATCTCAAATAAAATAAATAATAATAAAAATAATAGAGATCAAATCTATAAAATAAAAAAAATAAAAGATGAAGAAATTAAAATAATAATAATCAACATTTCATAAATTATTTCAAATAAAATAAGTAACAATTAAAAGAATGAGGATCAAATTTGATAGATAAAAAATTTCAATAAAAATATGATAAGGAAAAAGAAAATAGCAATTATAAAAATAAGGATCAAAGTTAATATAAAAATAAAATTTTAAGAGATGAAATTGAAAAATAAATATTCAAAACAAAATATATACAGCAATCAAAAGTTTGAGGATCAAATTTGATATAATCAGCAAATAATGACATTTCTAATTTTTTCACAACTTTCAGAAAGTGTTTTCCTCTCAAATTTTTCAGGAAAACACTTTCCTAAAAACTAAGCCAAATTTTTCTTTTACTGGAAAGTGTTTTCCATTGACCAACTTTCCTACTGGCAAACAAACATAAGAAAGTTTGGAAAGTGATTTCCCGGAAACCACTTTTCGAAAAACAAACACAACTAAAGGAAAAACACTTTCCTGAAAACCAAGTCAAATTTTTCTTTGACTGAAATTAACTGGAAAGTGTTTTCCGTTGATCGGAAAGTGTTTTTCGTTGACTAGAAAGTGTTTTTCGTTGACCGGAAAGTGTTTTCCGTTGATTAACTTTCCTAATGACAAACAAACACAAGAAAGTTTAGAAAATGGTTCCCCAGAAACTACTTTCCGGGAAACAAACATTGACACTGCGTGAATATTTTATTTAGTGTGTTAATTTTTTTAACATTTTTTTTTTAAAAAATTAGTTTAGAATGAATTTTATACTTGATAATATTTTATCTAATTTTATTACATGCTAAAAAAATTATGAAAACTGTAGTTATTGTCAGATGTATTTCGTACATAATGGAATTATATATGGTTTCATGGAATAATAAAAAATATTTTATATAAAGTATGATTTATTTCATGATGTAATAGCAATAGTAAAATCCACAATATTTAAATTAAAAATCATCAATATTAATATATATTTTTAAATTATTTTATAACCTTAATTTTAAAAAGCATTTTTAACCAAATACATTATACTATTTTTTTTTCAACCTCAATTTCAACCACAATTTTAACCAAACACCTATTTTTTCAAACCAACCTTAAAAATATTTTTTATAAAATAATTTTTTTCAAACCACAATCACAACAACTATCACAATACCAAATACACTTTAAATACATCCAAGGCTATGGACAAACAAAGATGAGTCTGTTAGCTCAAGGAAGATTTCAAGGAGCTTAAAAAATATTTAGTAATATTTTATTAATTATTTTCTGAGCTCATTTTAATAATAAAAAAAGAGAGAGAAATACTAAGACATCGTTTGGCAGTGCGTTTGCACTTGTGTTTTGGTAAATTTTGAATTTTTTTTTTACTAAAATTGAGTGCGGTTTGTACTTTTTGGATCGTTTTGATGTGCTGATGTCAAAAATGATTTTTAAAAAATAAAAAAAATAACATTGACATGTATTTCAGCATGAAAAGTTATTTGAAAAGTAACCGCTACCACATTAACAAACACAGAAATAATAATATTCTTGTCACTCTAGACTCTCCAAAAGCTGTGATGTGCCATTACAGCAAGCATTCAATTTGGATTCACTGGTAGACTGGTTAGAAAGGAATTTATAAAGCACGTGAGCATCTCAGCTAACCCTTCTTTATTCTTGTAGTTGGAACAAGATCCCACCTAACCTCTCGCTCTCTGTGCTTACTCTGTATAAAAACCACACTCTTCGAACTTCTCAAACGCATCCCTATCTAGCTCTCGCATCAGCTACCTAGCTAGGCTACTGCTGTGGTGCTTAGGGTGATTTTTCTTTGTAATCTTTTCCTCCGAGAAAAAAAATGGTGACCGTTGATGAAATTCGGAAGGCGCAGAGGGCAGAGGGCCCTGCCACCATCTTGGCCATCGGAACATCAACCCCTCCGAATTGTGTTGATCAAAGCACCTATCCTGACTATTATTTTCGTATCACAAACAGCGAGCATAAGGTGGAGCTTAAAGAAAAATTCAAGCGAATGTGTAAGACTTGCTTGTGATCATTAAGCTATTGGCATTTCCATTGCACAGATATTACTTCATGATCATGCTTCTTTAGAGATAATCTCATCACCTTGCTTGTTCTTCCAGCTGCTAGATCATGTCCCATAATTCAATTCTGAGAATCTAGTTACTCGCCAAGGATTCCTCCATGGATTTTGGAAATGATATATAGGATCGGGAGCATCGTGGAATTCATTTAGATGGCTAAATCGCGTGCCCTTTCTTGAGGAATACTAGTGAAAATAAAATTTGTCCAAATATATGTGAATTAGCGCTGAGTGAAAAACATTTCCTATAAAATAATTATCATGGCCTTTAGTAATTTTAGGGCATTATTGCTCTTTGATATTCCATCCTTGAAAGAAAAACCAGTGATGTCCTGCTTGTCTTGCTGGATATTTATGAATTTTTATTTTGCCATGTATTTCAGGCGAGAAATCCATGATCAAGAAGAGATACATGCACTTGACTGAGGAGATCTTGAAAGAAAATCCTAGTGTATGCGAATACATGGCACCTTCATTGGATGCTAGGCAAGACATGGTGGTGGTGGAGGTCCCAAAGTTGGGCAAAGAAGCAGCTGCCAAGGCCATCAAGGAATGGGGCCAGCCCAAGTCCAAAATAACCCATTTGGTCTTTTGCACAACTAGTGGTGTTGACATGCCTGGAGCTGACTATCAACTCACTAAGCTCTTGGGTCTCCGCTCATCGGTAAAACGTTTGATGATGTACCAGCAAGGTTGTTTTGCTGGTGGCACGGTGCTCCGTTTAGCTAAAGACCTTGCCGAGAACAACAAAGGTGCTCGTGTGCTAGTCGTGTGCTCAGAAATAACAGCAGTGACATTTCGTGGCCCTAGTGACACCCACCTCGATAGCCTTGTGGGTCAAGCGTTGTTTGGCGACGGCGCAGCCGCTATCATAATAGGCTCGGACCCTGTGCCGGGGGTGGAGAAGCCTTTGTTTGAGCTGGTGTCTGCAGCCCAGACTATTCTACCCGATAGTGATGGGGCTATAGACGGACATCTTCGTGAAGTTGGGCTTACATTTCACCTTCTCAAGGATGTGCCTGGGCTTATTTCAAAAAACATCGAAAAGAGTCTAACCGAGGCTTTCAAGCCCTTGGGCATCTCGGATTGGAACTCCCTTTTCTGGATTGCGCACCCTGGTGGACCCGCAATTCTGGACCAGGTGGAGGCTAAGTTGGAGCTTAAACCTGAAAAACTGCGAGCCACTCGCCAAGTACTGGCTGACTATGGTAACATGTCCAGTGCATGTGTGCTCTTTATTTTGGACGAGATGAGGAGGAAATCTGCCAAGGATGGGCTTAAATCTACTGGAGAGGGGTTGGAATGGGGCGTCCTTTTCGGGTTTGGGCCTGGGCTTACTGTTGAGACTGTGGTGCTCCATAGTGTGGCTACTATCTAGAAGCTGCGACTGTGGATGTACATGGTCACCGTGCATTTCAACCTTCATGGCACTGTTTTTCTTCCGAGTTGGTTTTATTTTCTTTTCCCTCTGTACCTTTTTCTATTCGTGCTTTCTCTCTTCTGAGAGAGCCCGAAGTGTGGGAAAGATCAAAACTGTTGTGCCTCGCTTTACCTATATAATAATTTGTATTTGAAAAGCTCCGAACAATTTATTTTATGATCGTACCACCGGTACTACAAATCAAAACCTATAATTCTTATCATGTCGAGAGACAGATGCCTGTAGTGCTGTTAACCTAGGATTCCATCGTTGAGAATACAACCACAGTGCATGTTAGGAATTTGTAAGCATGCATATTCCAAGGAAGGATCTCTTTCTAATATTCCCTTCGAATCACACAGCATTGATTAATCAAAGCATTGTTTTTTGTTGGTGGAATCGGTTTCTAAGAGAAACTATTTTCAATCTTTTATCAAAATATCTTTTCAACTAAACATATTTTAATTTTACATATTTTTTTTAATCTTAAAGCATTAATCAAAGCCCCGCAGTAAACCATACAAGTTTAGATCTTTGTCACAGGAAAATTAAACTACAAAAAAGATTGTTTAGAGATACAAGTGCCCCACAAGCTAGCTACACCCATGCTCTGCCATGACAGGTTGCACCGACATGTAACATTTCTCTAATAATTTTTTTGTGGGGGCCGGTGGCGTGGTGCCTTAGATTTATTACAATAAAATCGGGCTCCAAAAGCTTGAGAAAAGGATATGGTAAAGGGAATAATTAGAGATCACTTTCAAGAGGGACAAAATCATGTTGATTAATTAACTCATTCACAAGGGTCAGAGACTGGATAAAAAAGTGTGTACATATAATGGAAGAGGCGCTCGTTTGACTATGAGGGAGATTCGTCTAAACCTATTTATTTTTATATTTTAAAAATATTTTAAAAAAATTTAAATTTATTTTATTTTTTTTATTAATGTTAAATTAATATATTTTTAGTATTTTCTAATCATTTTAATGTGCTAATATCAAAAATAATTTTTAAAATATAAAAAATAATTTTTAATATATATTTTAACATGAAAAATTATATAAAAAATAACTATAATTATATTTTCAAACCATTTCTAAAGGGTGTTGGCATAATCATAATATGGCAATCGAGTGGTTCTCCTGCCCTCTTTCAACTTTATGCTAGTTTCATTTTCAGGTAAAGTTTACTATTTTATTTGATTGAGAAGGCTCGTGCTTTATACTTCTCCACAGTAATACAACAGGCTCCTTTTTCTTTTTTCCCTCTCAGAAGATAACATACGAGTAGTGCTATCTTGCCTAACATTTTCATGGAAATCGCTTCAAAGGTCTCTGTATATTATATGGAACAAGTGGCCGGTTCCATCAGTACAACTCAATAGACTCTACGATTAATGATGGTAATATTACCCGTGGTGATGGATAATTGACAAAACATGACTTGACAAGGATACATGCGGGAGATTTTTATTTATTTTTTGATAGATGAAAAGAGACGGTTTTTTTTTCGTAGTTTAACTTGTTTTTAGTTTAAAAAATATATTTTATTTTTTTTATATAATTTTAATGTATTGAAATAAAAATATATATATATATAATATTATTTTAATTAAAAAATATTTTTAAAAAACATATCACATTTATTGTGTGAAGAATCTAAAACTAGTTATATATATTCATAAATATTGTTTGCAGTTTTTTATTTAGTATTTTCTTCTTACAATTGATCTCTTAAAATAAATTTATTATTTAATTTATTATTATTTTTTATATTTATGCATACATTAATATTTTAATATTTTTTTAATCTTATATTAAGTATTACATTGATTATTAGTTGTTATTAAAATATATGACCTTTATTATATTTTATTATAAGCAAGCATCGATTTTTTAATTCACGGTTATATTTTTTACTTTATGTTAAAAAATATATTAATAATATTTACATATTAAATTTTTTACATTAGAAAAAAAATATTTAATCTGTAGTAAGACGAGTTGAATAAATATATTGATATTTTATTTTATTTTATATTTATTGACGCAAATGATTCCTGATGTATTCAATTAAATATATACATGGTTTTTTTATTATTTATAATTAAAATTAAAAAAAAATTGAAAAGCTTGTATATTTATTTATTTATTTGTTAAAAATAATTATCGACTCACAACAAAATATGAGTCAAATAAATAGTTTTCATATACAATCACAAATCTAAATGTTTATTCTTACATGAAAAAATATTTAGCAAAAAGATAAATTAATTATTTTTTTTACTGGTGCAATTCCGAGGTGGAGAATTTAAACTTCAGCACTATAGCTTCAAAACTTGGAAACTCTATCGTTTTGTTCTGGTCCCATGAACCTTGATGTGCGTGATTAATTAAATTTTTTCTTAATGCTAAGAAGTGTGAATATATATGTCATAATTATCGGGACAAAATCATGTTTATATATAATATAGACCTATAATCCAATAATTTAGGATTTCCAGGTGGACGTGATATCTATCTTTACTAATTATATGACCCGTGCAGTATTATAAATTATTTTTTTTATATAAAAATATATATAAAAAAACAAAAATTTAAAAATTTTAGATTTTTCTATAAAATTATACCCAAGAATCTTGGGTTTGACTTCAATGTCTGACCTAAGAGTAATAATTTATAATATTAATAATAACATTAAACTTGCATGACTCAAGTTTAAGTGAGCCTGACTGTAACACCGGATCCAAGAATATTGGATGTGGGTCTGGCTATAAGGTCGTGTCATAAAAGTGTGATAATTAAATAGATTAATTAAAAAATAAATAAAAAAATCAACAGGAAGAAAAAAAACAAATGAAGAAAATTTTTTTTTGAATTATTTAGGTTAACCTTTTAAACCAAGTTATCCCGTAAAACCTTAGATTCGCGTCATGAAAGTTTGATAGCTAAATAGAAAAAAAAATGACGAGTTAACCCATCAAACCAAGTTAACTCGTCAAGCCCAGGATACGTGTCATGAAAGTCTGATAATTAAATAAAAAAATTAACTTTAACAAACTAAACTAAATGAAAAAAATAATTAAAAAAATTCGGGTTAACTCGTCAAATCAGGTTAACTCATAAAACCCGGGATCCGTATCATGAAAATCTGATAACTAACTAAAATTTTTTTAACATTATCAAACTAAATCAAACAAGTTTTTTTTAATTAAAAAACAATTTTTTTTTAAGAAAACAGTTATATAATATAATAGTAATTATAATTATAATAATATAATATATTAATAAGTAAATATATTAGTAAAAGGCGTGGGAAAGCCTTTTAGAGTATTACTTAATATATATATATATATATATATATATATATATATATATATATAAAACCATAACTCAATAATTTAGGTTTTTGAATCGGAGTTGATGTCCATCTCCATGCATAAGCCATCATCCTTGAACACGAACAAACACTATCGGGAGAACCCAGCTTAGGTCAAATGATTATGCATGGGCTATAAGAACATAACGGTGTTGTTTTTAATGCAAACACTCTTATTTCAATTTACGTCTATTATTTATATCTCTAAACAAAGAATAATTAATTTCATGTCACGATAAACACATACATTATGTTATTTTTTAAAATATTTTTTTATTTAAAAATATATTAAAATAATTTTTTATTAAAATAACTTACTGGTCAACGAGGCTTAGGCTCGGTATGAGGAGAATAGAGCCCTCGGGTTTTTGACAAATCATCCAATCTGGTCGTGGCTAGAAGAATAACTAAATGGTCATCCATTTGAAAGAAAAAAAAGTGTACACCGCGTCGTTTTGGGATATTCTGTAGTGTTTTTGAAAAAAAAAAAAAAACCTCCTGTTAATAATAATATTTTTCTCTCTGTAGAGATATTTTTAGACCATCAATTAAATCTAAATTCTTTTTCAGAATAAATTTAAAGATACATCCTATTTATTTATACCAATTCTCTTTAGCATTGGTCTCAAAATCTTTACTACAGTAGTTATTTGATTCACCCACCCTCTTATGTTTTATTTGATTCTTCTTGTAAAATAATTAATGCTTGTTGAAATAGCTATAATTTTTTTTTTGAAACGATTCAATTGTAAAAAACATTAAGAGATTTGAGGTTGTTTCACTGACCAATGAGACACTTCAAATCTTTTTTTTTTTCCTGTGTTTTTATCCCTTTTTTTTTTAAAAAAAATCTACCCTTAGCCAGGTTTTTGTGTCTTGTTTTCTAAAAAAAATTGATCCTCAATACTTTATTTTTTAATTTAATCCCTTTTCAATGAATTAATTTATCTTTGAACTTAATTATTTGTTTTCCTCTCCACGTGTTGAAATTTTTTTATAGTGCTTAATTAGGCACAATCAAACTTAATGTTATGGCATTAAGAACCAAATTTAAAATCAAAGAAAATGCCCGACCTCTTTTATTCCAAATCACAAATTAGATTAAATGATCAAGAGAAAAATAACTAGTTGTGTAACACAAACATCAACAATTTAGAAAGATCATAGGATTGTGAATACACATTCAGCAACCACCAAACTTCAATTGCAGCCTTTTATAGTGCCGATAAAATCATCTTTCTTCCTCGGTGACGCGTGAAGATGAAGGCTTTTTGGTATGGCTTTTTTGACAACCATTTTTTATTTTCTCTCTTTGGTTTTGGAACCTAACTCATTGTTATTTTTTATGTCAAATTTGATTCTACTAATTTTAGCAACAATTGTTGTTTGATATCATAAAATGCAAATCATGAAATAATATTTTAAATCACAAGCACATGATATAAAAGAAATATTAAAAAAATAATAGAAATGCAACACAGGATGAAAAAACAATCTATCATGGGTTGCAATTTCTACCCACAATGTTTTATTTTTTCTTAAATTTTGTATTTGCCACTTGATTTATTTTTCTCTCCAATCTAATCATTTCACATTAAATTGAAATTGGATTTAAATTTTTGTTTTGGTTGATTTTATACCGGTCCTTGTGATTTTAACAATAAATTTAGATATTGATTTAATATTTAATTTGATAAAATAAAATTTTATTTTATTAATTCAAATCAATTAAAATTTTAAAAATGTAATTTCAAACTAAAACAACATCCATTATTTGATATACTAATCTGAAAAATTAATATTTATGATACATTAATACTAGTCCAACATAATGATAAGAACATTTATTTGACATTTTCTCTACAAGAATTTTCCATAGTCCAATCAAATACAAAAAATCTGTAACAGATCAAGGATATTTGTGATCCATTAGCCACCCCACGGACCATTCATGTGACATTTTATTTACAATATTCATAGAACAAATTTGAATCTCACACTCTATCCCTTACCTAATACTTGTCCACAGGAAGGCCTAGGCCTTACCATGACCCCACTGTGTTTGTTAACACATCACTAATTTATTCTTTCAAATCAAACCAATTTTGGAGTCCACAAATCACAAGTAACATCTCAATCAATCCTATTATTGCAAATGAATTCATTTTTTTAATCATTAATTATTAAATATACACATAATAATAAATAAATAAATAGGAAAGCAAGGTTCATATTTCTTGCCTCCCATGCTGCCCTTCCCATTTTAGACTCTGCCCTCCACTGACCAGCCTTACATTTCTGTCTTTGTGCTTCTCTTCATTACTCACTACTGTATCTATAAAACAAATAAAAACCAAATCTTTATTTACTTCAACAACAATAGTACAATTTTTGTAAAAAAAAACTGCAATGTAAAAGAGAGAGAGGAAAAACCACTCTCTATCTTGTTCGACTCCCTTCTTTTGTTCCTATACAGCTACAAAATAAACATTGATTCACAATTTATTCACCCATTAAAGACCCTCTTGTCTCTTGTTTAAAAAAAAAAAAAAAAAAAAAAACCTTGTAGCAGACTAGCAGTCATTAGACTTTGATTCTTCACCTCTCCTTGGAGTGCAATATATAAGCTCTCTAGAGTCTACTCTTGTGTTTTCGGTCTTCTTTGACTACTAAAGTATTCTATATTGTTGTGGGAGGTTTGGTTGGATAATGGGTTTTGCCAGCCACTTTCTTGTATTCCTTTCTTAAAAATCTTGCATCGTTTCTTCCATCAGATTCCCCACTCATGTTCCTTTCTAACACTATAAAGTATCAATCTTTCTTGGGTTCTTTTTAAAACTCCTTTTTTTTTCTCCAGACACCCCCCTACATGCATATTTTTAGGTTTGTCTGATCTGGATTGGATCGCAAGGATCTCCAGAGAGAGAGAGAAAGGTGGGGTTTTGGTGAATTAATTTCTTTTGGAGAATCTTGGTTTCTTTGAGGAGAAGAGCAAAGAGAGGAAGAAGCTTAGAAGGAGGTGAGATTTCTTGGCTTCTTGGATTTTTTTGTGTGCTATGGGCCCACTACTGTATTCTCTGGTTTTGCTTCTTGATAATTGCTGCGAGTTTGATTCTTTTTCGGTTGTTTTCTTGTGCCATCTGAGTGTAACTTGAACTGGGTCTATTCTGTTCTGGGACAGTTTGCAAGATAAAGCTTATACTGTTCTTGGTGAATAATGATGAACTGGACCTAATTTCTTATGTCAGAAAGTCAGTTGTTTATACCTGCAAATAGTTGATTGTAGTGCTTTTTTTTTCTCCTAGGTTCTAATTTGTGGCATTGCTTATCAGTCATCTCTATCGAGTTCTATAGTTGGATGATTGAATTGAGGTTTTGAGTTTGTTTATATTATCGACCTGCGTTGATCCTTATATCCTCCTGAGGGATGGCGGGCATTGACATTTCTAAATATGCCCATAGTCCTGTGCATAAGGCCATTGCAGCCAAAGATTATGCCACTCTCAGGAAGATAGTAGCTGGCCTTCCCCGTCTTTGCAATCCTGCTGAGATTCGGAATGAGGCGATTTCATTGGCTGAGGAAGAGAAGGCTGATGCTATTGCTACTGCAATTGATAGGCGTGATGTACCGAACCGTGACACCCCTCTTCACTTGGCTGTCAAACTGGGTGATGAGACTGCAACCGAGATGCTTATGGTTGCCGGTGCAGATTGGAGTTTGCAGAATGAGCAGGGATGGAGCGCACTCCAAGAAGCTATCTGCAATAGAGAAGAAGGGATTGCAATGATTATTGTCAGGCATTACCAGCCATTGGCATGGGCAAAGTGGTGTAGGAGGTTGCCTCGTTTGGTGGGAACAATGCGAAGGATGAGGGATTTCTACATGGAAATAACATTCCATTTTGAGAGTTCTGTGATACCTTTTATCTCGAGGATTGCTCCTTCAGATACTTACAAAATCTGGAAGAGGGGTGCAAATTTGAGAGCAGATATGACTTTAGCTGGTTTTGATGGTTTTAGGATCCAGCGTTCAGATCAGAGTATTCTTTTCCTTGGTGATGGATCAGAGGACGGGAAAATCCCTTCGGGGTCGCTTTGCATGATTACACACAAGGATAAAGAGGTGATGAATGCTTTGGATGGTGCTGGTTCTCTGGCAACTGATGAAGAGGTTCGGCAAGAAGTGGTTGCAATGTCTCAGACTAATATATTCAGGCCAGGGATAGATGTGACCCAAGCAGTTCTTTTGCCACAGCTGACATGGAGGCGGCAGGAGAAAACAGAAATGGTGGGTTCATGGAAGGCAAAGGTCTATGACATGCACAATGTGGTTGTTAGCATCAAATCTAGAAAGGTCCCAGGGGCTATGTCGGACGATGAGTTCTTCTCATCCTGCAATGATAATGAAACAGAAAGTGAGGAGCTCAATGACATTTTGACAGAAGAAGAAAGAAGGCAACTTGAAGTTGCTCTTAAATTGGAGACGTCAGAGTTGAGCTCTGAGAATGGTGATGGGATTATCGCACATCGTCATAGTTGTTATGAGTCCAGGGAGGTTCCTATTGAAGATGCAAATGGTTTTAGAAATGGAGAGACTAAGCAGGAAAAGAAAGGGTGGTTTGGTGGTTGGAGGAAACGGGATTCTAAAGTAGAAGGGCAGAAGAAAATTGTTCCACCAAGAAGTTCTCTTTGTGTGGATGAGAAGGTGAGTGATTTACTTGGGGACTCTCCATCCATAAGTCAACCTAAACCAGGAAGACATTCTGTGGAGATTGTTTTGAGGGATGAGCACCGGAAAGGGAGAGATAGCAAGGCATCTACTTCTGTGAGCTCTGAGAGCAATAATCGTCGCAAGGAAGGAGGCCGTGAGAATGAGTACAAGAAAGGATTAAGACCTACTCTTTGGCTTTCTCCAAACTTCCCGTTGCAAACTGAAGAACTTCTTCCACTGCTTGACATTCTTGCAAACAAGGTTAAGGCAATTCGTCGCTTAAGAGAGCTGCTCACAACTAAACTTCCTATGGGAACGTTTCCAGTTAAGGTATGGTGTTTTCTCTTATATCCAGTTGAATTTGACAATACAAAACTCCTTCAGTACAAGGCGCTCAATAGCTTGCTGTTTAATTTTGTCATCACCCACCACTGCCCTGCCCTTACAATCATGTTCTCTTTGATTTCTGTATAAGGTTGTTGTATGATGGCCTTGCTAGATCTATACTATATAACCCCATTATCTATACGGTATGAATAGGGCTTTCCTTGTCAACTTTCTTAAAATTGAGTGCGTTTTATGAATCTATTCAATGATATAAATCATATTGGATAGAAACTTTTCATTTGTTCTCTTATAAATGATGCATGAGGCTTTTGTCTTGCTAAGGTCTGGACTTAGGTTTTTGAAGCAACTTTACCTGATTTGAGTCTAATGCATCTCCAGCCCCTGGGAGTTCTGTTGAGCGAGGTCATAAAATCACGACGTGGTGCAGTTATGTGTGGTTAGATTTTCAATATTAGAGCAGAATTAATCTTATACAATGTTTGCCTTGTAATGGAGGACAACTTCTGAGCACATTCTTCATGAGTGTGTTTGGCATTGCATATCCAAGACCTTGATTTCCATCTAAACCATAGTTTAAAAAATAGCAAATTGTTTCTTTCTCAAAATCGTGGTTTTCAGTGTCTTTGGCATTCCAACACCATGGCTTCAAAAAAAAAACAACCAACAAAATTTGATTTTTGGCTTCAAGCATTCCTTTTCTTAACTCTTACCACAATCTCAATCACCCTCTAACTAGTCTTCAAATGTGTGACAGTTATTGACGGAGGACCCAAAAAAGATTTAGATATTCTTGTATTGGAAACGTAATTACTATAAAACCATCTAAAATCCTTTGTGGGTCCTTCACTAGCCCTTTAAGGAAAAAGTTCGACAACTGCACCCAGCAACACCTTTTACCCTGCTATCCTTTGGCATCTTTTTAATATCCATATGTCTGTAGGGCCGGCGTATAGTGTAAATATCTTGAAAAAAAGAAGAATTGGTCAATAAAAAAAACTTCAGTAATTTTTTTAGGTTTTCCAGTTGGTGTACCAAAGTCAAGGAATAGCGTAGCTCATTCCACTTTAGTTACAGCCAGTTATGATGTCTTGGTTTAGTTGTAAGATTACATGGGGTGACGTGTGGTGTAGCATATTAAATACAGAGTTAGTATAGTACTCTAATGTGTTACATTTGCCACGCTGAAACGACCGTGTAGGATTGATGTTTCTAAACCCCAAATAGTTGCCACTAGATATTCTCTTCATTAGCCTTCGATTTTGATAAGTTGGCTAGCTCCTTTGTGAGAGGCTAGTTGGCATGATGCACTTAATAAATAATATCCTCTATGTCGTGAATAACCACGATAACATGGAATTGCTTGGCCTTCGTATCCTCAATAAATATTGACTTGGCTTTTGGCTGAAGTTGGTGAAGGATTTGCTCTGGTGAAATGAGGTAAGTTGTTGTGCTGAAATGCACAATGCTTGTTATTATACCAATGTATACCGCCTGAAGAAGAATGAAAGAAGGTGATGATTTTACCTTGAATGATAAATCCCAAGAATCTTCTGTGCTTATTCACGGGATAAGTTTTCAACGAGTCAAAGGCAGCATTTCTGCAGACTGCGTTATCAGCATCATGATTATGTTGTTTGGTTTTTGCAAATATCTACATCTTGCTTAGTATCTCCTTATTCCTGGTCTAGCCACATGCTACTTGTTTTTGGATGCAAGGTAGAAGCATAGTTATTAGATCCATCCAGCCCTGTCTAGCTGGTCAAACTAGTAACCCAGTTAACCAGACACTTGGCAAGTCTAAGTTTGTGATAGGATCATCTGAGTGAACTTGACAGAAAAAATTACTCAATTCTGCTGAATTTCATTTGAATTTGAAAAGTTTCCTGCTGAGCTCAATTTTTAGAAATGCTTCTGGACCAAAATATGACAGAAAAGGATTTTAACCTGGCCTTGTGGAAAGAGAGCATCTAACACTTGCTGTCAGGTGTCCAGCCATGCTAGATAAAATATCTAAACACTCTGCATATAAATATCTGATTATTATGCATATATATTAATATGGATGCTATAAATCCAATTGACCTAGTTTGGCTTCTTGGCCAAGTTTAAACAAATATGAGTTGGTAGATATTTGTTGGCAGTCCCTTGCACCTAGGTAAAGTTTTGGACCACCTCAGTAACATTCTTTCCTTCCAAATTCGCTGACATGCTTTCATTAGATATGGGAAAAATCACTTCAAAATTGGTAATGCTGATGATTCTTACGCTGTAGCTTTGTTTACACACACACTTTGGTCTGATTGTTTTGTTAATCTCTGAATATGTTTTCTAAAAACTTTTTGGTTACATCCAGGTTGCTATCCCAGTAGTTCCCACAATCAGGGTACTGGTTACATTTACGAAGTTTGAAGAACTACAGCCATTGGATGAATTTGCAACACCCCCTTCAAGTCCTACAGCTGCATTACGAGAAAGTCCGATGGTTTTGCAGTCCTCGACTTCATCTTGGTTTCAGTGGATAAAAGCCCCTTATCAACGCCCTAGCTTGTCAGCTGGTGGCTCTAGCAGTAGGATAGAAAACATTCAGGACCCATTTGCTATTCCTCCAGATTATACTTGGGTTACAGCTGAAGCAAAGAAGAAGAAGATGCAGGAAAAGAACAAATCAAAGAAAGCAAGAAATCATGGTCATTAAAGGCTTGCGTGAGATTGTAACCATTATGTAAAAGAGGTTTTAGCTTGCAAAATGAGCTGCTGATTAGCAGATGCCAAATGGGGAATAGTGTGTTATAAGACCATGATATTGATATTGTGATACTGAGTAAAAAAAAAAACAAAGGATCCCCAAGTTGGGAGAAAATTTGGTGTGTCATTGTGGGGGTTGGGAAGGAAGAAATATTGTGATTCTTTCTTACAACAATTGCTTGGCTTTTGTTGCATGTAACACGTTAACTCCATTTAGATCAATTTGTTCACCACCTTTGTATGTGATTGATTTCTCAACTCTTACTGACAAAACCAGCAAGTTTCATTTGTAGCTGCCATCTTTCATTTTATTTACAGTACAGAAAGGTTTCTGTATCATTTTTTCTCTTAAGTCAATTCTCTGGTCTTCGATGTCGCCCCCAACTCCATCCCTGCCATTCACACTCCCACCATGCTTGCACACAGTAAGCCTAGTTCAGTGGTGTCTTCTGAACTTTTAAATTTTCACCACGAACCAAATAAGAAATCATTAGGTGTTGAGTTAGACATGCGAGTGGGGAATTTCATATCAGCAATGAATAAGAAGGTTGAGGATAAGATAAATTTAAAATTCATTATTCTAGACTTTTGGGTTAAAGTGCCTTTTTTAAAGTAAGCTCTCCTAGATTCCTGTTTAAAAGACTCTCATACGCATCTTTTTAACATTTGATGCCCCTAAATAGAGGTGCTATTATTAAATCTGGCTTGAAGGATCGATTCTTGACCTGCCCCTTGCTAGGGTTGAGTATAAAAAAAATCAATTCAAAATTAATCTGGTCAAAACTTTATTAAAACTGGGTTTAACTTTTGAACTTTTTAATTCAAAATAATGTTATTTAGAATTATTATTTTTTATTGAATCAGATCAATCCACCCAACTCGTGGAGCACACCCTGGATTGAGTTCAATGACTGAATACAGGGCCAACTTTTCCAGAGACAAAAAGAAAACGAAAGGACTGATTGGTCTTGGTTTTGTTAGAAATCTATTTCAAAGGTCCAATAGTCGTGCAACTTGAGCAAGCGTTGCGTAAAGGACTGGACAGAACCATTGCAAAAGAATCCTGGATGGTTTATTTCTTTCTACAGTTTTTGTTTACATGTTTTCTGCCTTTCATGTTATTATAGAAGACTTGAGTTAATTCTATATTAAGAAACAGTACAAGAATGTGAATACTGTGAAATGTTCTTGAAGAACTGCATCATCAGGAGATCCATCTGTAAGAAGAGAAAGCTATAAATGTTAGAAAAACTGTGTGGGAAACTTTGGAAAAAAGAAAGACAACTGTAAGAATAAGAGGCAAATTATTTTATACGGCCTTTGTTGAGTTAGAGAAAGATAAATTTATTTTATATCTTCATCCGTGTTGTGAGACGCTACCTAATAGCAAAAAATTCGAGGAATTTGTCCTGAGAATGACATTTCTAGTTCCTTGTATGCATTGATTCTCATGAGTTTGCATTCGTTGTATTTTGACCATGCTGACAATACAATTGTCTTATAATTGGTCCTACGAACTATCCTGATTCTCAACCTTTACTTTTCCAACAACCCAATCATTCTGTCCCCAGTCTTTTAAAAAGAATTCAGACACATATCCCACTTATCTTCTGTACGTACAGTACAGATGCCTTGAGATTTTATTTCTCCCCTGGAATTCTTATAGAAATGAAGTTGTTATATAGATCATTAGGTACTCCCAGCGTTTTGTTTGAAGAAAGACCCTCATGGACTCACCATTTATACCTGCAACCTGCTCTGTCAACATATACAGAAAATCTCAGCAGGCACCCATTTCTCTAATCCTCGAAGAGGTCTAGGATTTAGACCTCTCCTCTGAAACAAAAATGTCAATCGAAGCTTGCACATTGTATGTCCCAAATGAAAAATTATTTGCATATGATGGCTAAAGGAGTTAAATTCATGCTCTGACCATACATTGACAGGTACTGATATTCTACGCCATAACTTGAGCTAACATCATCAGGCTAGTCCAAGAGGTTGACTGAATTGCAATTTCGTGTTAGTCCGGGCCTTCTATGTAGATCCTTTCCCCACTAATATAGTATTTAGGGTAACTAATGAAGTTTATAGGTTTAGAACTTCAGATCTATCCACATGTTGACTGTGTTCTGTTTCTCCTGTGATTTTTTTAAAATAATTTAATGGATCTGGACTTGGAGGCGGCTTCCCATTATGTGCCTTGAACACCATTTATTATTGCCAACAGGAGATGCTGGATGTGCACTTATTTTCAAACCAAACCGCCCCGGCCCCTTTCTAGTTTCTACCTACGTTGTCCAAACACCTAAGAGTTCTAAGAGTAGAAGTCATAAAAGGCTAGAAACCTTTCCCCTAGCCTCAACACACACACGCACGCACATATATGTCAACAAGTTCAACAACTTCACGCGATCATTAAGAACTCTAGCTGAGGTCATGGACTAGATTCTCAGTGTATAATGTCACACTGTGCCTTCTGCCATTAAAACTTCCTAGTCTTCGAGGGTCATTGTGCATCTCTTGGGAAGATGCATTGTTGGCTCATGGAAGGCATTGCATGTGATTATATTTTGAGCCATCTTCCACATTTCAACCAAATTGCACTCAACAAGGACATGCACCTAATTGGTTCTTGAGCCAATGATCAAAAGTATAATTAATGATTTTTTATTTTTTTTACAAGGGAAGGAGGAACAAGATATATATGATCCTGAAGATATTCCTTGAATCAGTAATGATCAATAAAGGTGTGGTACCTATGGATTTCTTGTTCACTGAATTGTACAAACACAAGAGTTCCTTACTCCTTCAAGTTCTCCATCATCAGAGGTGCTGAGACATTATAAAAGAGAAGGAAAATATAGTGAAAGTGCAAGGGGAAAACAAATAATACAGCTGCTTTAACCTTAAAATACACGGCATATATGGATAAATTGAAAATGAAAAGAAAAAAAAACACACCATGCACTTCATTTTCTAGAAATTGTTCATGCAAGCATGCCCCTACATATCATAATGGTGCCTAAGCCTAAACACTCTTTTAAGTTAGGGAACACCCTTATAACTGTTGAAGATTCTGTTGGCAATAATTTGCTTATCAAAAAAACATGCTGTGGCCAGGGCATTCATCATCTAACACAATCAAAATCAAATCATGCAAATTAAGTATGGGAAGCAGGAGATGGTTAATTTTAATTACCTTGATTCAAATTCAAGAACATGAGCAATATCTGTTCCATGAGCAATATCAGGCCAGCTGACTTTCCTCTTTTGATGATCTTTCCTTGCTTGATTTTCCCCAACTATAGCACTAGTAGTTTTCTTGAGAGTACTCTTGAGAGGAGAAGTTTCCAAGAGAGGTCCATTACTAGACCCACTAGCAGTCCTGCTTCTTCTATTTCTCCCACCATTGCTCTTTTGATGATCTTGTACTGATTCATTATTACTGGCTTCTTCCATGACCACATATTCTCTCGCTTCCGCCAAGGATCCCTTCTTAGTATTGTTGCTCCTGTTGCTTTCTTCACCTTTGTCGTTAATGTTCCTTGAGGGTACATAGCAAGAGCACACTAAAGAAGTGCACCTGTTCTGCCCTGAGGCCGCCAGGAGTACAGTCAGTAAGGTCAAACTTGATATCACTCTCTATATATTGATACACCATGCATATCCAACCAACCTTGTAGCTGCGCCTGTTACCAGTAATGGGCTGGTATCAGAACAAAAAGGAAACAGAAGGAGAGGAAATCAGGCTGTATATAGTAGTGCTAATAGGGTGTGGTTATCACAAAATGATTATGGTTTATTGCTTTGCATCTAAGAAAGTGTGGAAATGGCAATATATTTTGATTTTGGAAGGTGGGGCTATGTGTGTTGGGTTATGCAGGGTAATTGGGAAAAGATGATTGGATATAGAAGCACAGGTACAATCATGGTGATTGCCTCACCCACCACTTAGACTTGTTTATCCTTTGCCTTTTCCTCCTAGCACTCACCATAGTGTTGTGGTGAATCGGTGTCTTAGGGTAAACCAAGAAAGACGTGGCACATGTTTTTTTCTTCTTTAACTTTTGACTGTGTGTGTGTTTGTGGGGATCCATTATTCATTGCTGGTTTACAGTTGGAAATGGACATGTAATCTCTTTATTGCATCTCCTGCTGTTTGCTTTTCTCGACACAAGGCCATGGGGCATGCGACAAGTGAGTGGAGAGGGAAAGCATGGAGAGGACGATCATAAAGAGAGCTGCAAGATCTTCTTTTTGTTTGCAATATTGTAGCTTTCTTGAGGCCTGAGAGGGCTGGCCTGTGCACTGTAAAGATCGATTAAACATCATTTCAGACGCTCCCCCCTCCCTTCTTTACCCTGTTACATGGCTGGATTACATGAACAGGGATGACCTAACTACTTCCTTGTCATCGCTAGTGCTTTTATCATTTGGAAGGGGGCACGGAATCTTGGATTAGCTAATGCTAATAGCTATGATGCGCGCTTGATAATTATGGTACAATATTGGTTTTGTCGTCTCGGAGAAGTAGGGCACATTTCTTTGTTTGTATCAGGCAATAAATCCATCGCATCCACATCCACCAGGAGGAAGATGCTGTGATTTGTAATGCAGTAGCAGTATCACCATTTAAACCTTTGTTGCAATTGTTTTGCCTGGCGGCCGATTTGACCCCGAGCCGTGACCGAGTCCTTGCACCGGATTATTATGTATAATTAGCCAAGCTGAGTTTAATTACTCGAAGCAAAATCTCATATCCATCGAGAAGTGTTCGTTTGGCAGCATTTCAACATGGGGTTTTAAAAATTCAGAATTTTTTTATTTAAATTAATTTTTTAATATTTTTAAATAATTTTGATTGGTTGTTATTAAAATAATATTTTTAAAATAAAAAAAGAATACTTTTATATATTTTTAAATAAAAAAATACTTTAAAAAACACTCAAATATATCCAAAATCAAGATAGCTAAGGATTATAGGGTCTGTTTGGGAGTGCTTTTCAAAATCACTCCAAAAAAAATTTAAAAATTTTTTATTTTAATTTTTGCTTTAAATTAATATAATTTTGATGTTTTTAAATAATTTTGATGTGCTAATCTCAAAATTTATTTTTAAAAAATAAAAAAATATTATTAACATGTTTTTCTAAGTGAAAAGCATTTTAAAAAGTAACAGCAACCTTTAAAAATATACCTTTTATTTATTTAGTCGGTAAAAAGGGGCAATTTTTAAACTGTACCGTTATATAATTTATGCCATGAAGGAAAAAACTGAACAATTTATTTATTTTTCTCTTTATTGGTTTAAATCACAATCTAAAGAGACCTCGCGCCACAGAGAGAGAAATTATCTCGCCACAAAAAAAAAAAAAAAAAAATTTATCATGCCCCACACACACACATAAATAAATAAATAAATAAATAAAAGATTTTTATCAATAGAAAATGTTAGCGATGCCATACATTCTCTATCTTGTTTATTGGAATTCCATCAAGATCAAATCATTATAAAAAATGAGAAAAGTATTTGTTCTCATAATTTTTTTTATCTTGAAATAAATGATTTTTTTTAACTAAATCAATAACAGTAAACTTAGTTTCGATGAGCCTCATGAGCCTATGCCGTCGCACATAACAACAAAATATCCCAATGCATTAGTTGAAAAATATAAAAACAAACAAACAAATAAAATAAACTATTAATGATTAGAATTGGACTTGAGGTCAAGATTTTTAACATAGATGTCATTTCTTTGATTAATTAAGTTGGCGTGTTTAGTTATTAAATTTGACCCACTGATACTTTGCCGCAAGGTTAAGGAAGTTAATCCCAATCAATATCTTTTTATTAAAAGAAAAACAAAACCGTGTTGTTTAGTTTTTTTGTAAAAACAATTAACTTGAGAGTTTTGATTAGATTAACTAAAATGAGACTAACATATCAAATCAAAAAATTCAACTCTAAATTAATTTCTTTGACACCTAGATAAGAAGTAAATTAATTTAATTTTAAATATATTTAAGAAAGAGTTTGAAAACATGTACATAACTATATTTTTTAATTAAAAATTATTTTTTATATATATTTTAAATCATTTTCATACATTAATTTTAAATAAATAAAAAATATATTATTTTGATATAAAAAATATTTTAAAAAACAGTTGTAATTATATTTCTAAACAGGCCCTAAATATATGTTTAATATTACAATGTAAGTATTTTTTATTTAAAAATATATTAAAATAATTTTTTTT
The DNA here is from genome assembly GCA_018804465.1 of Populus tomentosa. Classification (NCBI taxonomy): domain Eukaryota; kingdom Viridiplantae; phylum Streptophyta; class Magnoliopsida; order Malpighiales; family Salicaceae; genus Populus; species Populus tomentosa. The sequence continues at coordinate 3,989,886 of CM031969.1, read as the reverse complement.
ATATTTAATTTTATTTAGTATATCAAAAACATAAAAATACTTAATGCATCTCGTATTATGCTAGGTGGAATTTAATTATATATAAAAAAAGAGAGGCGGCTTTGATGTATTAGCTCGAAAAACGCATTCCTCGAATACATAAAACAACTGCCATTGTTTCTACAATTATTTACAGCAGCTGCCCACGGTTAGTGTTTGGGTAACTTAGCCCAAATCTAGTCTTTGAATCTCATCTTTTGTTAGGTTAAACGAAGCCCAACCTGGCCCTTATAGCAAAGACCAGCTCCGTCCAGCCCATATCACTCATTTGTTTTCTTGCCTCCCCTGACTCTCTCCCTCCCTCTCGCTCTCTCTCTCTAAATTCACAATCACTGAAATTCTGCAGTCGCAAGAATGAACAGGTACCCATGTCAAGTAACTTTTATGAAACTCTTATTTATTTGATTTAATTAATTTTTTTAACTCGTTATTATTATTACTAAGTAAATTCTCTTTTCCTATTTTTTAAAACATTCAACAAATGACAGGGTGATTGCAAGGAAAGTTGTTCCTGCTAATAATCAAATATTCAAACTTTCAAGTAAGAAATTTTTCAGTGATGAAGCTGCAAAAGCATCTACTGCTGCTTCTTCTTCCCAATCTAATCAGGTAATGGTTTCCTTTATTATTAATTGTATCATGTTTGTTTTTCATGTGTTATGCATTGATGGGTCTTTTTCTACTAGAATTCTTGCTCTTCCTGTCTTATTTTTCCAAAAATTAGTTTTATATCTCTATAAAGGTTAATGGGTTCTTGTAAAGTTTTAATCTTTGTGGTACAATATTGGATTTGATTGTTTTGGTTTTGGTGTGGTAGGAGAGTGATGGCAACCTGAGTTTTACTGGCAATGTTCAGCCATATGACATTGCTATTGTTGGGGGAGGCATGGTTGGCATGGCCCTAGCTTGTTCCTTGGGTAGGTTTTTTTTCCCTCTCATTTGCACTAGTCTACTATTATGTTGTCACTGCTCCATTTATTCTTCTATGCTTGGCAATTGGGGGCTGGATTTAAACAAACAAGATCAGATGGAAAATATAGGAGCTTGCCTGTCAATGGCTTTTGATACTGTATGTTTTTGTAGTATAAATGACTCAATTCTCATTGATGCATTATGTTTTGTATGCATCAAGTTATTAACTTTGTTGCTTGCAGCAACCACGCCATTGACGAAGCATCTGAGTGTTGCCATCATTGATAGCAGTCCTGCTTTGGCCAATAAACCATGCATAAAGAGAGAAGACCCACCTGATCCAAGGGTCAGTACAGTCACACCTGCAACTATATCTTTTTTCAAAGGTATCGTGATAAATGCGCGCAATTCCTCTTGTGACATACCTTCTTCTTTTTTCAATGGTATTATGATATATGTGTATCTCCTGTGTTTTTTGTTAATAACACACTGTGAAGTTACAGAAACCTCAAGACTGATTTCTCTGTGCTTATATAGTGTAACTGCTTTAGAATAAACTTGTGTTATGAAATTAAAAACACACCTGATTTTACCAAGACAATAATTTGTTTCCTGGAAGGCTTGGCATCGTAATTGGTTTCTTGAAAGTACCACAACGAGAGACTGCTGATGTTTAACATACTTTTTGGCAACAGACACTAGACATAATCTTTGGATTGTCATTGATGGTTTTGCAGATACTGGTGCCTGGCAATATGTTCAACAACATCGGCATGCTTATTTTGATAAGATGCAGGTGATGACTGTTTTATTTACTTTTTTTTTATGCACTTCTAAGTATCACATGGTTGACATAGTCTGTTTCAAATCTGGAATTACCTTGAATTACTACCATTGCTGATGCATTTTAAGTTTTTTCGACTTGTGAATTTGATGCATTCTGGCACATATGAAGTTTCTGTTTGGCATCTGGAACTAAACAGAAACTTCGTTACAAGGCTTGAGAATTTTTAATAACAGAATTCGGTTCACATTAGAATGATTTATGATTAATGTTTTGCTGCTAACTCTTCTTATCATATTTTTTATTCTTCTTTGCAGCTACATAGAAAGTGCTATCTTTTAAATTGCTTGATTTTGCCCTCTGCAATAAAATATATACTGTACTGTCACATAACATGTGATGCCATCAGTTGCCTGCCACTTCTTGATTTTCTGTAGGTTTGGGATTACACTGGCTTGGGATATACAAAATATGATGCAAGAGATGTAGACAAAGAAGTTTTAGGGTAAGCCACATGTAGAAGTGAAAATATCATATTGTGATCCTGCTGTTAGATATCGCAGAAGATGCTGATTTTGGACTCATCATGATGCAGGTGTGTTGTGGAGAATAAGGTGCTCCATAGTTCTCTGTTATCACGAATTGAGGTATTCTTTACACCAAACTATTTATCTTCATACATAACGGGAAATCTAAATCTGATGATGCTATATGCAATACCTAATGGGAACTTTAAATTTTGTTGATGGTATATGTTATCTTATGTATAGATTATATTACCATTATGGAGATTCTAGTGGGAATCTATATAGGCCTATTGTATATTTTATTTTCTGAGGAATATCACCTATTTTTCACTACTTCTTTCGAATATCTGAATGTAATTATACTCTTTCCATCAATAATTAAAATATAAACATGTATTGTGTTCCTATAGGTGCAGGTCTTACTCAAACACTGGATATGTCCAGTTTCATCTCTCTTTTGTGGAAACTCTCATGCTTTATCTATTACTTCATTTTCTTTATGTGTTGCATTTGTGATGTGGAATAGCCTTTGAGGTCCTTGTCCCCTGACTGAACACATCCATTCCTTAAGAGAGATATTTCTTTCTTCATATCAGTTCCCTTGGCATTTCCAGGGTGAATTATCTGATAACCATGTGAGATAACAATCTAGGTAACGCATCTTGTTCTTGTGCTTGTCTTCTTGATTCTGTGATGCTGTATGTAATCTCCCGATGGACATTAAGGGATACAAGTTTTCTTGTTCATGTATCAATAACAAAATCAATAGTTTTTCTGCGAGGAAAAAATGCTCTCTATTGTGATTTCTGATACTAATAAGTTAAATGTACAGGACACAGATTTCCAAAAGAAAATATTCCATTCTAGATTAACTTCAATGTCTCTAAACCCAAGCTCGTCATCCATAGTGGTGGACAGTACAGCCTCAACAGAAGCATCATATGCCAAGGGACGTTTAGCAAAGCTGGAACTTAGTGATGGCAACAGCCTATATGCAAAGTTGGTGGTAATTTAACTTTCACTGATGAAGCTATGTTATGCCTTTAAAATATATTAGAATGAAAGATTTGCAATTTCATTTTAGACGAGCATCTATAAAATGTTTATCGTGAATAACATATCAATCAGTGTCGAGTTATGTTGCTCATCATAGGTTGGATCTGATGGTGGGAAGTCACAAGTCCGGGAGCTTGCAGGATTTAAAACAACTGGGTGGAAATACTCGCAGAATGCGGTAATATGCACTGTAGAACATTCAGTAGAAAATTACTGTGCATGGCAACGGTTTCTACCAGCAGGTCCAATTGCACTTCTGCCAATTGGAGACAAATTCAGCAATATTGTTTGGACTATGAACCCAGAGGAGTCATCTGATTTTAAATCAATGAAAGAGGATGATTTTGTGAAAGCTGTAAATCATGCTCTGGATTATGGATATGGTTCTCATCCTAAGTCAAGTCTACCGGGCAGTGCAGGCATGTTTTCATGGCTCAGAGGAAATGTGACAATATTTGCTAATGAGTCTTTTGAAATTCCACCAAAAGTGGTCAAGTTGGCATCTGAGAGGATGGCATTTCCATTGTCATTAATGCATGCAAATGAATATGCATCAAAGCGTGTTGTTCTGATTGGTGATGCAGCACACACAGTACATCCTTTAGCTGGCCAGGGAGTTAATTTGGGTTTTGGAGATGCATTTGCTCTTTCAAGAATCATTGCTGAAGGAATTGCTGTGGGCATGGACATTGGGGAGGTATGTCATCTTCTCAGTTTCTTAATTATACTTGGAGTAGATTATTTATCACCATACACTTGCTTATATTCTTCAATAATCTACAGTGTTGAAATATCCATTGCCTTAAATATCATGTCAAACAACTGATGTAATAAAAATTGGATCACACTTTTCCTTGTGGCGTGTTTTTTATTTTCAGGGTATTTAGCCATAATTACGTTCCATATTTTGCATTTTCATCCTTGCCTTGCCAGTTTGTTCTTAGTGACTTTTTTACGGATTACATTGGATTAGTTTTATCATCTGAGTTTCTAGCTAGTGATGATGCATATCCTGATGATGCCCATGTTGTTGCATTTGTTGATCATTCTACATGATGAGAAAAATTGTCACCAGTAATCAACTTGGATACAAACATAAATGATTTCTTTGTGGGTATTATTTCTAACAGACTTGTGCTTTATCTATAAAAATTTCTGTCAAAATACTAGGGTGGATTGGTCCATGACACTCAAGGAAAGAAAATCTGTCATGGCAGATTTGTACTTTCCCACGGAAACTATTTAGTGCCTTATCTAAGCTATGGCATTAATAATAATAATAAAAAAATGATTGAGGTGCTCATTTCTTGAAGAAAAAGTATATTAGAAAGAAGTAAATTGGCCCAAGAAATCCTCTTTGCAATCTGTCAAAAATGCCAGGCATGCATGCATTTTACAGAATTGAGCACTCTAATATCCTACTGTTAAACATGCGTTTGTTGGATGGACAACATTGCTTTCCTAACAAAAAATCATTTATATGATATATATAGGCATCATAGGTTGTGGTGGTACGTCAAGTTTTGGCCTATTTTTCTTTCATGATGGTAAATATATTAATTGGTAATATTTGCTGAAGTAAAATTGATTTGCTTTATGCAGGTATCCTTGTTGAAAAAATATGAAGCAGAGAGAAAACTGGCAAACATGACTATGATGGCTATTCTAGATGGCTTTCAGAAGGCATACTCCGTTGATTTTGGCCCTCTAAATATACTACGTGCTGCTGCATTTCATGGGGCACACTTTATTTCGCCACTCAAGAGGAGTATCATTTCGTATGCCTCGGGAGAGCAAAGACTACCACTTTTTTCTTGAGCCAGCCATACAACATCACGAATCAGACTCAACTTCAAATTTCCAGATTTTGTATGACGCAATAAATTTTAATTTTCTCCACACTACATGCACTGCTAACTCGCTAATATCCAAAAAGAACTAGAATAAGTGTTCTACCCTTTTTCAAGTGGATATTTGCTTGTATGTCCACTTGAACCCGGATGGTAAATACTAAAGCCTGCCTTGTAAATGATGGGACTCTGTTAGTTTTGCCGGAAGCTTGCGTTTCTTGTAAATGCTTGGGCTGCTGATTGTCGCAATTCTTACTAAAACTAGTTCAAGAAGATTTAATTATCATGTATGTTTTGGTAGGCTATTTATTTAGCTTAGTTGAGAACATATGCTGGTATGCCCTGGTTGCTGCTGCTGCACAACCGTGGCCTATCTTGTTGATACCCTGAATCCTAATCAACTAGTATATAATCGTAACTTGTACAGTGCTAGTCAATATCCACAAAGAACTGCTTGGATTATTGCTCTGCATCCTTCTTCAAGTAGATGTGCATGCCAAAAGCTGCAACAGATGATTTTCCAGTAGAGTACATGCTCTGTTAATATTGGCCAGAATTTGCACGGGAGATTTTTGATCCTGATGATATGAAGATTTGATCCAAAATCAGTGAATATTTTTTTTTTTGGTCTTTAAGTCAAACTTAATCAATAAAATCTGATACTTCTCATTGTTCATTACACAATACTGGTCTGATCCATTTTGAACCAATGTTTCACTGATTTTCTCAAAATACTCAATGTGGATTGTCATGGGAATCACTGCTAACTTGGCAGGGAATGGAGGAATCAATTCAGAGTTAACATCAGGCTGTACTTGCCATGGGAATTACTGGCGAACCTGACACTGTATAATGGTGAAAATTCAAAATCCTTTCTTATTCCGATTCCTGCACGGAGCATTTGGCAACCTTACAGGCCACTAAGATTTCAACTTTACTTTCAAAGCCAGCAACATGAAGATATGTATCACAACCACCTGTGAGCGAGTAGTCTGGCAAATAAATCGCACGAGTCATGTTTAAATTGTCAGAGCAGGGAGTGAAAATGGGAGCTCAAGAACTCAAATGATGTAGAGATATACCAAAGAGTGAGGGTTTCAATCAACCAAAGCACCTCAGCAAAATTCAATTGCAGAAGCCAGAATTCAGCCGCCAGAGTGAAAAATGAAGTAGAATGCCTTTGTGGTTTAGGATCATGTATTTTCCTCGGATATACATTGCACATGCTGTGCAAACAAATTCAAATGCTGTAGAAAGGGGATCATGTATTTTCCTCGGATTGTACATTGCACTCATTTCGGCAGGACTATCCAAATCTAAACATGAAATCACTAACAAGCTGACTGATCAACATCAGAACAGGAACATCAAAATCTAATACTAGAATTTCTTCCACTTATGTCCTTTCCTTCTACAATTAAGCCAATTAACACTATCCTGCCAGCTTGAAATGCTAACAATATTCATTTTATCCAGATAGCATTGCTAGCTGCTCCGAAACTTTATTCATAGAGTTCATGATCGCTACATCTAAGAACAATGCAAGAAAAGAGAAACTCGGATCGAACCAATTAGACTCAGAAAGTTCATCACCGGAAGACAGCAGCGAGCTTTTCAAGAGTCAGTGGCTTTATAATGCTGCTGTCGGCGCCTGAGTCCATAAAAGCTAGTCGCTTAAACTCACCAGTAACACCGACAATGTGGCTTTCAACACCCATCCTGCGTAACAGATTTATTGCCTAACAGATGAGGAGGAAAAATGTCAGTATCATAATATAAAGATTACCTACAGCTGCTGCCTTTTCACTCTATCAAGTCAGTGGTCATTTGCAGAATTTGTACAGATTTGTAACCCTAATTATATTCTGACCTATCAACAAAAGAAAAAAAAAAAAAAAAAAAAAAACAGAGAGATTCTCTCTTTATTACAATTTGAGTCTGACAGTAATGGTCTATATATAATGATCAAATATTCAAAGACTTTATCTTAATTAAGTTCAATGGAAAAAGACAGACCTCAATTCCATCCATGAAGGGCATCAGGTCATCCATAATAATCATATCAAAGGAAGCCCCAGCAAGATGAAGATAAACTGCTTCTTTTCCATTTTTGGCCACTGAAACATCCATTTGAAGCTTCTTTTGATACCCAAGCAACACCAAGAGCCTCTGGCGGGTTTCTCGAAGATCACGACTGTCATGGACAACAAGTACCGAGAAATTGCTGCTGTCAACATGAAAAGGAACGATAGCAATTGATCTTTAATATACATTTTAAGAAAATAATTCACTAAGCAATATCTCAAGACAATAGTTCTCGGAAAAAGGTTTCACACATACCCCTTTGTGTCTACACTTTCAACACTCTGTGTCTTCTGATCATTCAGCCATTTGTTCGCATAAGTAACCAACGATCCCACTTCAAGATCGTTCCTTGTATCACAAATTTCAAGAGTAAGTTTCAAAGTCGTGGCTTCTTCTCGATCTCTATCGATTTTTTCCCTCAGGACGGATGTATTCTCTAATACATGCAACTCTTGATCCACCTTTGCCATGTAGCGATCCAGTTTTCTAACTAGAAACTGAATTTGCTGAAGATCAGTATTGTTTCTTGTAAGATAGGACGGAGCCACCATTCCATCCCTCTTTATGAACCATTTATCCTCACTATCTTCTGCTTTGATCTTGAGTTCATCAATCAGCAATTGAATTACTTTTTCAAGAAGTGCTTTAATTTTTGCCTTGGATGACTTGGCATCGGTCAACTTTCCTTCCAAATTTGTGATGTAATTATCCAGTAGAGAAAACAAAGCCTGAATTTCTTGTTGAGTTTGAGTGCTATCTTCCTCATCTGAAACTTGACTTGTCATCATAGGCTCCGTTGGTGGTGTTTTTGGTTCGACAGCCATTGATGAATCAATGGTTTGTTCGATTTGAGTGCTATCTTCCTCGTCTGAAACTCGACTTGTCATCATAGGCTCCGTTGATGAATCAATGGTTTCTTGATTTTAAGAGAGAGACTGAGAGGATAGCAAGAAAAGTGAATGAGTTGTTGGGGAGAGAGAGAGAGAGAGAGAGAGAGGCGCCAAAGTTAGTTCTTTTAAACAACTTTTTTTTCCTGTTAGCTAGGACTGGGAGAGAAGTGGCTAAGGTCACATGTTGGTGAGATAATGATTTTGAAGGAGGGCGAGAGAAGTTTAAATATGACTGCCTTCTCACTCTATCAAGTAGATGTTTCTAATGCAGTTCTTCGAGCAAAATTGTAATCTTGAATAAGTCTCTTTCTTATATATATTAAAACAAGGAGAAAAACAAGAAAAAACTCTCTGCAATCGCACTGACATACCTCAATTCCATTCATGATGGGCATTAAATCGTCCATAACAATCATATCAAAACAAGCCCCAGCATGATGAAGATAATAACAGCTTCTTTTCCATTTTTTGAAAAACGATTGGAAGCTTAGTTTCTGACTCGATCCACATGAAGAGCTCGCAAAGGGTTTCTCGATCATCACAGCTATCATCGACAACAAGCACGGAGTATTTGTTGCTTTAAACATTAAAAAAAATCATAGCAATTGATAAGATGGATTCAGAGTAAAAGATTAACATTGTTCGTCATTAATAAAGATATATCTCAACATAAATCACAATAAACATACTGTTAAGGTTAATATGCCGTGACAGCTATTTAATCTTTAGTTAGATTAAAAGGTGATTAAGATGAACAAATGTAAGGCTGCGATGTGTTGGTTTATGTGTGTGTGTGTGTGTGTGGATGTTCTGGAGATGAACGAGAGAAAGAAAAGAAAACGAGTGATAAGTTTCTGCAGTGTTTTTATTTTTTTTTTTAATTTTTTATACTATTTTTATTGATTTTTAATTTTATTTCTCAATCTAAATTTATGATTATTTCTAATTCGTATCCTTATTTTTTTATTGAAGTTATTTTTATTTTTTATTTCACCCTTCAATCTAAAATTTATAATTACCTTTTAATTTATTTTTATTTTTAATTTTTATCTTTATTTTTAATTTTAATTTTTATTATTTTAAATCTTTTGTGTAATAATTTTTTTTTTAATTTTATTTCTTAATATTTAATTTATTAGAAATTAAATATTTAATGGCAGAAGCCAATATGCAGCATTCCCAGTCACAATTAAAAGCAGAAGGCCTTAGCAGTTTAGGATCATCAATATCATTTTCAGATGCTCAAAAGGAATTCAAACGCTGTAAAAATGGAATCAGCATCGCAGTAAGGCAGTCATTTCTTTCTGCAAATAGCTAAGCATGTCAGATAATCAAACAGCTGAATATCAACATGAGCACAAAAACAATGAATGCTAATACCAAAAATGTCTGCAACTTTTATCCTTTTCTTTTACAACTAAGCCAATACAACACCTCCCAGCTCTGCTTGAAGTGCAACTATTCATTTATATCATTGCATAACTAGCTAGTCAGGAGTTTTATCCATGGAGTTCATCTCTACAACTAAGAACCTTCCAAGAAAAGTAAAAGCAGACGGATTATACTGAGAAACACTTAAAGTTCGAAGTATGAGTCGCTGAGATCAGGGAAGATATCAGCGACCTTTGCAGGAGTCACAGGCTTTTCAATGTATTGGTCTATGCCCGCATCAATGAATGCTTGTTTCACGGTGTCATCACCGACACCAACAATGTAGCTGACAACACCCATCCCGAATAGCTGCTTCGTTGCCTAACAGATGGGGAGCAAGTGTCGATATCATAATATTAGTTCAGACGAACTCAGATTCCATCAAGCAAGCAGATACTTTTAACATTTTTGTGGGTGCAATTTGTGCTTCAAAAATAAAACTAAAATGGCCTCAGAATCATGAAGAGGCTACTTTCGAGTTTATTCATCCCCTATCGATTTCTTCATGATCAAGATCTGATGCGTACATCGCTGCCTTCTTACTCTATCAAGTAGATGTTTCTTATGCAGGTCTTCGTGCAAATTTGTAATCTTGAATAAGTTTCTTTCTGATATAATAAAACGAGAAAATAAAAGAAGGAAAAAACTCTCTGCAAACGCGTTGACATACCTCAATTCCGTTCATGACGGGCATTAAATCGTCCATAACAATCATATCAAAGGAAGCCCCAGCAAGATGAAGATAAACAGCTTCTTTTCCATTTTTTGCCACTTGAAGATCCATTGTAGGCGTCGTTTCTGACTTAAAAGACATGAAGAGTTCGCGAAGGGTTTCTCGATCTTCGGAGTCATCATCGACAACAAGCACATGGTATTTGATGCTGTAAACATAAAAAAGGAAAAACCATAGCAATTGATAAAGAAATATTTCAAGAAAATTCACAATAAGAGTTTTCACATATACCCCTCTGACCTCGAGTCTCTACTTTTATCGCTCTCCGTCTTATGATTCAGCCATTGATTCACGTAAGCAATCCTTCGTCTTACTTCAAGATCCTTCTTTCTATCACTAGATTGAAGAAAAAGTTTTAAAGACTCGGCTTTTACTCGATCTACATTCAGTGCTCTGATTTCTTCCGTCAGGTAGGATGGATCCTCTAATACATTCACCTTCCGATCAATCTCTGCAATGTACCGATCCACTTCTGTAGCTAGAATCTGAATTTGCTTGTGATCTTTCTGAGACACACGGTTTCCTGTAAGATCGGAAGGAGCCCCCATTGCATCAGTCTTTGTGAGTCCTCTATCCTCGGTATCTTCTTCTTTCTTGAATTCATCAATCTTTTGCATCAGCAATTGCCTTGCCTTATCAAGATGGTTTCTTCTTGCAGTGCTAGAATGTTGAGATTTCCTTGCTTCATTCACTAAAGCTTCAATTTCTGCCTTGAAGGACTCGGCAGAAGTGATCTTTTTTTCTAAATTTGTGACCCTGCCGTTCAGTTGCACGAGTAAAGTCTTGATTTCAAGATCAATTTGAGTGTTATCTTGAATTGTCATTGATGTTCTTGGTGGTTTTGCCAGCATCGATGAATTAATGGTTTCTTGGTTTTGAGACGGAGAATCAGAAAAAAAAGTGAGAGGCTTGATGTTTCTGTTAGCTAGGAGAGAACGTCAGAACAACAGCTATTATATTCTAAAAAGAAACCTTTCTTTTCTCTATTTATCTGACACCTAAACTTCAATTGTGTATATATAGAGAGAGAGGGAGAAGTGGTTAAGTTCACATGAAGGTGAATGGCTAACTAAGAACCTGAACAAAAACACGATAACCAGTGCATTCTAACAATTTCTACCACTTCTGCAACACTTCTTTCTTCAGCTTGAAGCGCAAAGATTAGTTTGTTTATCTTCTTAGCATAACTAGCAACTCAAAAACCTTATTCATAGAGTTCTTCTCTACATCGAAGGACCGTGGAAAAAGATTAGCAAAGACCAATGAGACCCAGAAACTCTCCAGCTCATGATGGTGTATCGATCCTTCTTTGCTTGTTTGGGATCAGGGAGGACAGCGGGGATCCCTGTAGGACTCAGCGGCTTTTGAATGCTTTTGAATGCAATCTTGTTAGGTTTGTTGTCATTATTTGGTAACTATCATTATTGAAGAAGAGCTGGAGTTGACAGCCATCATTGTTGAAGAAAAGCAGGAGATGTGGCACCATCCTTGCCTATAAATAGGCACCAAGAAAAAGAGCAAAGTATGAGAAGTGTAGAGAACATGTGAAGAGGATAGAGAAAAAGAAAGAGCTGCAATGGAAGCAGCCATTGCAACAGCTACAAAGACAGCAATGAGAGCTGGAAGTAAAGTAGAGTGAAATAATCCTCCTTCTCCATGGATTTGTTTTGTAATCCTTTCTTTATCTCTAAATAAAATGAACCTTTCCCGTGAATGCAGGAAATTTGTCGAACCACGTTAAATAGTGTGTCAGTATGCTTCCTCTTCTATAAGCAATTATCAGTACATCACCGGTCAGAATTACCCAACAAATCTGACTCTTAGCACCCATCTTGCATAATTGCTCAGTTGTCTAACATATAAATGCAGGAGCAATTGTCAGTATCGTGATGTATATCAGAACATTGATTGAGAGTTGAAGTGTTCATACGCCTACAATCATGAAGGATCAACTTTATTCAGCTCCTATCTGTTTCATCATGCTCAACATCAGATACAGACTGACAGTGATTATGAGTTATCGAGAAAAGAGAATAAATAAGAAACTTAAAAATCAGCTATAATTGATTGAGTTTACTTATGGATGATGTTGAGGTTGGGAAACGGTGACAGGTGGCCCATGATAAATGGCGGGTGTTGTCAAACACACAGCCTATAACCAGGATTTTGGCGGGAAAGTTGGTTTCGTTGGGCCAACCAAGTGAGACGTTCTTGAAAAAGGTTAATAATATCATGCAATGACTTTCAAAAAAGAAATTGGAATATTCCACGAAAACGAAGTTCATATGGCCCAGTTAGACCCAGCTGACTGAATCTATTACATTTTTTTTTCTGCAGCCAGAGTATTGGCTGGAAACATAGTTTCATTCGCTAATTAAAGCAAGTGAGACTTGTAATTGATTGTTGAAATAGTAAGTTTTATTGTATGAAAATATAAATCAATCTCCAGTTAAGTCTCAACCCTCTTCTGGCTCCTACATTCAGTTCCACAATTCATTTATCTTCCTATTTAAATGCTTATAAGGAATATGAATTGCTGCAGAAACAAAACTCAAATTCTGTATACATTGGAGTCATCTCCGCACTAACTGAATCTGAGTTTCCATCAGATCAGTGAAAACAAATACTGACCAGATAAATGATCAACATCAGAACCAGATCAATGAAAACCAATACAGTTAAGCGATACAACACTTCCCAATTCATCTTGCTAGTCAGAAACTTTATTCATAGAGCTCATCTCTGCATCTAACTTGGAAAAAAAGCTAACACAAACCAATGCGACCTAGAAACTCTCCGTTTGTTGGGTTAACAAAAGATAGCAGCGATCTTTTCAAGATTCAATGGCTTTTTAATCCACTTGTTTATGCTTGAGCCCCTGAAAGCTGGTTTCTCAAATTGATAACTGACACCGATGATCCGGCTCCTAACACCCATCTGACGCAACTTCTTTACTGCCTGTCATATGAGGAGTACTAAATGTCAACATGATAATATGAACATTTTTAAGAGGTGTTGGGAAATTATCAAGCAAGAAGGTATTTAAAATTTTAAGCAAACCAAAGGGGCCTTGGGATTACGAAGAATCTACTTTCAGGTTCATTGATGAGTTTCAATGTTCTATTTCATCATGATCAAGATCAGACAAGTACCGACAGTTGTTTCCTTTTCACTCTATCAAGTTAGTGGTTCTTGTGTGAGACTTAATACAAATTTGCAACCTTGAATTATATTCTGAATTATCAAGAAAAGAAAATAATAAGAATCTCTGTTATTCCAATTTTAGCATGCAATTAATGTGCTTTCCAGAAAACAAACCCATCTTATGAAATCTCAATAGTCTCCCCAACAAGTTGAATGTCAGAAAACATATACCTCATGTCCCTTCATGACGGGCATTTGACTGTCCATAAGAATAATATCAAAAGAAGCTCCGGCAAGATGAAGATAAACAGCTTCTCTTCCATTCTTGGCCTCTTGAACATCTATTATAAACTGCTTCTGTACCCCATATGACATCATCGCTCTCCGAATGCTGTCTCGAACAGCACGATCATCATCAACAATAAGCACAGATAAATCATAGCTGTAAACATAGAAAAGACAGAAAAAGAATAAACAGTCATTAGTTAAGAGCAATGTGTTCTGAAGACAAGAAAAATTGACACCTACTAATCTGGGTCACCACTGATCAGTGCCTTATGATTCAGCCATTGATTCACAACATCAATCTTCTTGCTCCTTGTATCACCAGATTCTTGATGAAGACTCAACCTCAGTTCCCTGGCTTCGCCTCGATCTTTTTTCAGTGCTTGGATCTTTTCCCCAATTGCATTATCGAAAACTTGCCTCTTTCCATCAAAGTCTGCAATGCACTTATCCAGTTTGTTAACAAGATTCTGAATCTCTCCATCAATTTGAGTGTTATCTTGTTCAGCCATTGATGAATTAATGGTTTCAGAGAGGAGCGCCAAAATGTGGTCTTTTATATAGCGGTTATCTGTTTGGGGGGGGATTGGTTGAGTTGAGATGTGGGTGATGTTGACGCTGGAAAATGGTGACAGATGGCTAAAGATAAATGGTTGGTGTTCTGTACAGTCTGATGTCTTCGTTAACTCTTAACTTCGCTCGTTGTGCAGCAGAATTCTGGCGGGAAAGTTTGTTTCGAATCACTTGTAGTAAATGCATGATGTACTCTTTTTTTCCCTTTTTTTTATACTATATAATGTAAAAACAAGACTACTTGACATAACGTTATTCTTTCATTTTTCTCCTCTTAGCAATACCATAAATATATTATTGCTATCCACCTTCCGTGGCCTGCTGGTATTCATCGTGCATGGTCAAAGCTTTATGGTTTTGGAGCCTTCTACTTTGTATGGCAATAAATATATTCTTTAGGTTCATTATGCTCCAAGTTATCATCCTCCTCTGCTATTTGGGGATAGCAAAATGCGAAGAGAGAATTCCATTCCGTGCAACAAAGGCCCAGAAAGAAAGCAAGATCAAGCTTTTGAATCGTGTTTCATTAAAAGAAGGGGAAGAGTTAAAGGAGCTCTTGAATCACTGGCCTGGCCTGGCCTTTTTATGTACAATGAAGTCAGTCAAATGTCCTGATGAAGAAGCTGTATCCATTAGGCTTCCGAAGATATTCAGTAATACTGAATTTTATCCTGAATGTACAAAAAATTGTTCATGGCGCATTAAATGTGGTTTCCGTATACAATTTATGCACATTTCGGAGGCTTTAAGCGTAAGGATACCGTATGTTTATTACAGCTACAAAAGTGCATCTCGAATTATGCGTGCTGCTATACGAGAAGAAAGCCGACTAACCACCTCAGGAAGTATTGTGACTGAGATACCTGGCAAAACTGGAAGAAGTTCTTGTACAATCCGAGTAACATTTAGATCCTGTTGATGCTCAAAAAAGGGGAAACGAAACATCAGGTACAAGTTAATTGGAAAACAACCACAACACAAACCAAATTCAACACTAAACTTCTCAGGCATGGAGCTGAACATATTATTCTATTGCCTAATAACCGATTTTTACAAAAACTTTCGTTGACACCATTTTTGCAATTTTAAGACCACCAGGATGTTATGTCTCCTAAACAATTTTGTAAATGTTGCTTGCAAAAATAACTTCACATTAACAAACTAATAGAAGAAAAATAGTGCCTAGAAAATAAAAACCTTCCGTCCAGAAATGTGTTTAATATTTAGCAATCTCTCGCGACAAGTTCTGTATATGGTTGGTGTGCCTTTCTTTGGCATATGGACCACTCAAACATGGTTGGAGCTTTTAACTGGGAGCTCCAAAGTTGCTAATAGAGCCTATTGACACTGTTTAGAGGTCATTTTATTGGTTTGCATGTTAAGGGTTAAGGATCATGAACTGGGGGTTGGTAAGGCTTTCGATACTCTCCACCTAATAGTAAGCTTTCACGCTGGATGCTCCAACACTATGCATCAATTCTTAAAAACATACTGAATCCAAAACAAGATAACATTATACCAACAAAATTAAAACCAAAACTTAAACTTGAAACTTTTTAACCCACAGACAAGCCTGGTCAATGAATAGTTAAACTCTGACTCATCATATGAAGATTCAAGTACCTGGGTTGATGTACTCGATATTGAAGTTCCTGCAGTTAAGAATTCAGCAACTTTCTGAACATTATTCAAGATAACTTTGTCCTCCTCAGTTATCGTTGGCAGAAATGCCGCGGGCTTAAAGGGTGCAGGAACCATGCTAAAAATTGGGGCAGCATTTCCCACGCCAAGGATTGCCATAATTTGTACCAGTTGTTCCCTTGCAACAGCATCAATGCTCTTTACAATCTGCATCAGAAAATAATGGTTAGACATTTCAGATGCCCCACATACAACAAACCTGAGAGTACATGACTTCGACTAAGAACATTATTCCAAATACTCACAGTTCTAGTAAAGATAAAATGTCAAGAATTGTAATACCTCGTCCAGTAGAAATTCTCGGAAAAAGTTCCCCTTCTCAGAAAGAAGGAATGCTAAGGCTGCCCTAGTTTGAATTGGTTGTGTTGGTTGAGAAGCATTTGAGAGAAATCCAGGAAAGCTATAACCCGTTTGGCTTTGCAGCATTCCAAGTTCAGCCATATCCCCATTCATACTCTCTCCACCTCCACTTTTTGCTGCAGTGATGAAATTTTCAAAGGCTTGCATGACATCAATGAATCTTTCAGCATCAAAAACACCAGATTTCCCATAAATTGTGTAGCGTAAAGCATTCCTTAGACGAGGGGACTCATCAGTGAGGAGCCTCTGGTAAAAGAAGTATATGTAAGAACATAATGACCTATAATTTAGAACATCATAGAGAAAGTATGATAACACATTGAATGGACATTATTTTATGTGAATCATGCAGAGCATGCTTCAAGCTTAAAGGAATACAAATAGTTATCATTGAGTTTCATTATACACAGGCTTCAAACCATGATTTTAGCGGAGGTATATAGCCAACAAGTTGAAATTCATTTATCAAACACTACAGTGACAAGCCGATTTGCATACCAAAATAGCAAGGTGCCAGCATCAAAACAAACACAACATTATGGAAAACAATTGTCTGGAAACTATCATTTACAGCCACAGAAAATAGATACCTGTGCAATATATGGATAGGCCTCGTCTACAATAGCAAAATCAGGATTCCCAACTAGTGCTATGCCTTCCAGTACACCTATTGCCCTAATGATGAGAGCAAAATAAGGGGGTATCCTAAATGGATAGTCAAATGTTATTTGTGCCAGATCAGATGCTAGCTCCTGAAAGTTTATGTTTTTTGCTCCTCCACCTTCAAGTGCTTGATCAAAGACCTTAGCCAGGACTGGCAAGATAGGTTCCAAATTAACCCCCTCGGGAATGAAACCAAGTTTGACAAAATCTTTGACAATTGCTCCATAGTCCCGATGGATAAGGTGAGCAATTGCTTCGATCATTCCATATTTTTGATCGTCAGTTAATTTTGTGACTAGCCCTGTCCAGCAAAAGGCACTTTAGATTCCACAAAAATGGCCATGATGAGGCAAAATGCAAATGGGTCAGTATAGCATTTGTTAAGAAACCCATGATGGTAAAATGTCAAGAGAACACTATGGGATCTTAAGAAAGGAAACACATTATATATATATAGTGTGTGTGTGTGCGCGCGCGCGCGCACCCGGGCGTGTGTACTGCACTCCTAGTCAGTGTTGTACAGTGAAGAGCAGCGAAACATTCTTATAGCATGAAAGAATATGGTACATAAGGCTCTGAAAATATTTCACGGAAACATGCCTTTCTGATCTGTCGCATTCAAACCAATCACTTCTAGAAACTAAAAGTCTGGTGTATGTCATTTGATTCACCTGAATCTGACTTCAGCTTCAAAGTTGGAGTTTGGTTGTATTATGCCAGCTCAGTTCTTAAATATGATTACCTTATATTCATTTAACAAAAGAAAGATCCCATTTTGCTTCTTAAATCATCAAATATTAAGATGCTCTCGATGGCCATGGTAACTAAATTGAGAATAAAAGGAACTAAGCACATAATAACAAGACAAATACCATTGCTATCCAGTATATGATTAAGCTATTCTACCTACATAAAATCCATCATTCTTTGCTTAATATCACTGATCTTGGTTATCATGGCAATGAAATGTTAAGATGTGGTTGAGAAAAGCAGATTGAGTTTGCTAGCTGAATGGATTACTGGAGATGCTGGGGCTTTTATAGTTATGTGGAATCGGAAACAAAGCAATTTGTGCAGTTTAACTATGAGAGGTGCATCTTTATAGTGTTTCACAATGAAGCATGCCAGAATTGTATAATTGGAAGCCAGTAGGTAAAAAAAAAGGAGAGGAAGAAGATTGAATTGCTTTCCACTATTAAAGAATGAAAGAAGAGAACAATTCAGATTAAGTGCATTCCACCATTATGAAAGGAAAGGAAAGTGGCGTATTCTAATCCAAAATTGCTGGTGAAATTTAACTTTACTATACTAATAAAACAAAACAAGGATCCAAATTCTCACACAACAAATTCAAATAACAATATATATATATATATATGATGTTGCCAACCATGTTCACAGATGATCTTTCACTATATATACTTATGAAGTAGATTGTTACCAAAATCAAGTATGGCAAGCTTCCCATCTGGAGTGCGGATCAAATTCCCAGGATGAGGGTCAGCATGGAAAAGGCCAGTATCAAGTAGCTGTCACTCCAATGAGTTGCAAAAATTTGATTAAAAAGCAAGTAGTTAATTTTCTCCACAATTAACCAATGACAATATATAAACAATAGTGATCAGTGAGCCAGCATGAATTCACATCTTCTATTAGCTGGAGGGGGGGAAGAATTGGGAAGCGTAAAATAGAGCAAGGCAGATCATGTCAACGTTACTTTTTCCTCTTCATGTGGTCTATACACACATTGATGTGTCACAATGGAAGATAGGAGGAGGATTTGGTCACTTGTTATCAAAGGCATAATTGAACTACTTGATCCATCAATCTCAGATGCCTCAGCATGCAATCATGATGTAGATACATGACACCATCTATAATACATGTGTCATTATTACAGAAAATAACCACTCCATACCAAATCTTCAATGAGATGCATATATGGATTAGTCCTTACTATTCACAAGTTCTTTTACCAGGAATCCTAGAGTAAAAACCCATGAAGCAATCCAGAGTTAACTAGTGAAGATCTGCTCAAATTACTGTTTCCAAACTAATTAAGCAAAAATGTGGGCACGGTTAATCTAAGATGCAGGGGAAAATGAGGAAACAAGAAAAGGTAAATCGACAGCAAAGTCATGTTTTGAATTGAAGCATAGTATTATAGTATGCTTCATAGTACTGAGGGGCGTGTTTCACAGCTTGAACAGCACTACCAGACATACTCCATGTTTGACTTCGATGCATAGCAAAACCTAGTACCAATTCATTATTATAGTACATAAGCAAGTATGAGTGCATCCGTGGAGTACCTGCTTCAGGTAGCATATGACTCCAACATTAACAAGTTCTCCAACATCACTTTCAGTACTTTGTGAGAGCTTTTCTCCCTCAATCCACTCTGTGGTAAGAACTTTTCTTGAAGTATACTTCTCGTAGGTATTTGGCACAACAACCTGAAATGCAATACTTTATGTTACTCCATGATTTCTCCTTCAAATACTATAAGAAACTTCTCTTTTTTTCTTTTAAGCTGATACCATAAAAAAACTAAGATACACAAATCCCAAAATTACACACATGCACACGGACACACAGCAAACATAAAACCTTCCACCATCATGACAGTGTATAATTTTTCATTGGATGTCTTTCAGGGATGGACTGTAAAGAAATAGAATGATATTCGAAATGATGACAGTTGCAATAAATTCAATCTAGCATCCAAAAATGCACTTATCACATTCAGCAGTATTCATAACAGCTCTAACAGAAAATCCCACTACCACTTTTTTCAACAGTCAGCTATTCCTATGATTTACTTCAGAAAAGCAGCATCTTTCACTTTAGCACAAAACTAAACCCCACCTAGCATTTGGATCAACCATCTAAGAGCAGAAAAAGGACATGGTTTTAATTTTGTCTTTCAAATAAATAGTTTGAGTTTTGCTTCCTTCAATAATTAAACATCTTAATATGGACAACTTCATTTACCATGAGAATGATAGGAAAATTGCCAGCTTAACCAATTTATCAGATGATCAAGCTAAACAAGACCATGGCATGAATTCAACAAACACATAGAAATTGTATGGTTTGAGCTTTCAGGCTCACCTGTGGAAGGTCCTTTCTCATCATTTCAGCAAACAGAGATCCATTTTCACCTTCATTAACATAATCTAGCTCCTCAAAGAAACGAGCAGCCCATTCATCAACCAACCCAACTACATCTACAGAGATCTGAAAATAAGGTGGAGGGTTGAGAAAATTATCACTTTGAATAGAAGATAAATGTTCCTTCCCAAAATCAAAGAATTGATTCAGTATTTCAGATAATTGACTAAACTACCTGAGGGAACTTTCGGAGAGCCAAACCCAAATTCCTTATGATGAATAGATCGACCGTTACTGTCTCAAGAACAAAAGGCCTCTGTACTTTAACAGCCACCAGGTCTCCATTTTCTTTCAGCCGACCCTTATACACCTGCCCAAGAGATGCTGCCACGGGAATTCCACGATTCAGTAGTTTGAAATTGTGAAGCTTCAGATGCTAGCAAAGAAATCCTAAATTCTATTTTTCATAAAACTCAGTTATTGAGACTACCAGCAGCTATTGGAGACGAAGAAAGTTCAGAATAGATGTTCTGCCATGGCTGACCAAGCTCCTCATTTATAAGAGCCATTGCCACATCATCTGGAAATGAAGGAACCTTCGCATATCATCAAACAGAAAAATCAGATATGAAATTGGTTAGCCTAATTTCTATTGGATGCTGTGAAGGTTAATTGATATTCATCTAGAAGTTAATCATTCTGTGTTCTTTTTTTAGATTTCCAATGCAAGTAAAAACTTGACATACAAGCATTTTAAAACGGTTTCATATTTGGAATATTAAGTTCATAACTTCACAAACATGTGCAGAGGACTGGCAGCGGATTGGCGATCCATTAATGAACTCATACCATTATAGCAAAACGAAGGCCAGAAGGTTGAAGGACAGCGATTTAGGACAAATGTATAGATAGGGGAAAAAACAATGACATGAAAGGGACAAGGTGAAGACAATGAAGAAAGGTTACGAGTAGTGGAGGCATCATATTATTGATTGCAGCTAATTAGCATCAGCACATGGCAGTACCAAAACTAGGTATTAATAACCAACAGTAAAAGAAACAGTAACTCATTTTCACTTTTCCACAATAAGGTCAAAAAACTTTTCCACAACAAAAAATTAGGAAATTAGGAGTTCCCAAGGCTCATGGCTGGCTTTTAGTATGCTTGCCTCGGGACTTGCACATGAAAAAAAGTCAACAATGATTATCCTTGTGTCTCAAAAAACAGCCTCTTTTCAATAGCTTTCAAACACCATCATCTCTGATAGACCTTTATGTCCACAAAGTACCACTAACTTAATATAATTTCTAGATAATTCATGCTACCATCTTCATTGCAAGCATGCTGAATATTATATTTACCACGTCTAAAGTTTCTAATGTATTTTTTATTTTAGAGCTGAAGAAGCATAGTGGAATAAAATTTAATGGCATACAGTTATTGCAATGGAAAACAAAGAAAGAAATATTGCATGACGTTACCTTATCACAAAGTTTTTGTAGCTCGATCATTGCAGCAGGTGACAATATATCTGGTCGAATACTCAATGCTTGACCAAGTTTTATATATGCTGGACCCAAAGAGGTTACAATTTCCCTCAATTCAATTGCTCTAGCAACTTCATTCTGGTTATTAAGATAGAAAAAAAAAGTAATTTAGAAAGAAAGAAAAGCAAATACTTCCAAGAAGAAAAGTAATAAGAGCAATTCGGAAGCAGGTTATGCACATTTTTAGGATCACCCTGAAAACAAATAAGACATACTTACTGAAATGGTAGGAGGATTATCAAGGTGCAAAGATCATCCCTATTGCATTCAATAATTGCTATTCAAGACTAAAAGAGCATGCTTCTGTGTCCCATTTTTTGGGTAAATGTTTTCTAAAGTCCAAAGAGGAGATGTAAGAGGGGACAGAATCGACAAAAAACAGCTAGGGGTGAGTATTATTTCCCACTCTTCAACAATACTATGTATATGGTTCTCATTTCTTAAATTATTGTTATAGGAGCTTAAGCTATTACAATGAGTATCAATACATACCAATTATCCTTGTGCTCTTAGCATACCACAACCCCCCACCTGGGCCACCTCCGCATATAAATAAATTATGGGCATTAGACAGGGAATTTGAAGTCTGAACAGATGCAAACAGTTATTTAACTATGACTGGAGGCTACAGAACTTTTAGATAGCTCTAATAACATTCAAATTAAATATGGCATTTATTGTTCCAGCTGCTTAAACTCTCATGAATGGAGAAATAGAATACATCAAGCTTCCTAGCTGTCTTTTTCACTATATTACCTATATAAAGAATACTCTACAACCTCTACCCCAGGAAAAAAAAAAGTGCATGCAAAATTAACAGTTTCTCTGTGTGTTTTAAGATTGATACAGATGGCATCAGATCTTCAAAATACCAGCCAAATATATATCAATATATATATATATACACAGACAGAATAGCTATCTACCTAAGTATATGCACAGCATTGCACACATACAAAGAGAGTGAAAGAGAGAAGAGAAAGGTCAGGAAAGAAAACAAAACAGGCAAGAAATCTTTACCTCCTTGACTTTCTTGTTTATCACATCCCAAGCAAGACGAGAGAGAAAACCCCCGGCAACAGAAAGTAACTGGACAGCTCGAGTTGCAACTGCACGTGGTCGTTTTCCCCAGTAAGCAGAGATGCTAGAAGGTTCATACACCAAAGGCAAAAACTCACTGCTTTCATCTACCTGCAGGAGGTACAAAAGAACACAATAAGTTTATCAACCAGCTTCACAGAGGGGAAACCTTGGGATCACTAAAGGACATCCTCTATTGACTATCTTCCATGAACTTCTAATAATAGTACAGCCTCCAGCATATCATGTTTATTCCCAGTTTAATTTAAAATCATCACTGCTAGAACAATCTTCCAGCAGAAGATTCCATGAAAAAATTGCACATTGTTCACGCCAAACCACCAAGCACGCTTCACAGCTAAAACAACACCAAGCCATGCAAATACAGCTTGATCCACGTTATCACTATATTTGATTCAGATATCCAGCCATTACTATGAAAAGAACATCCAATTAACCAAAAAAAAATCACTTTCCCATAATTTGCATGGCTCAACTTTCAGAAATGATGGGTTTTCAAAAGTATATAACGAGTCAGGAATTCCTCAAACAAACCAGAAAAAAGGGCTTCCCCGTTGAAATTATTAGACTCAATTACATATGCAGCCATTGAGGTTTTCAAGTACCATGCAGCCGAAAAAAATTTCAATACAATACCTCAACCAGACGAAGCTTGATATTGTCATCAGCAAACTGAGAATCTCTTAAATTTTGACCTCGAAGTCCTCTCATTAGTATTGCCAGCTCTTCATTTTCTTCCATTTGTGCCCTCACTCTTTTTATTTCCTGCGACACTTCTCCCATCCTCTGTCAATTCCAATTATTAACTCATCACAATCCCAGCAAAACAAACAAATAAACTAAATGTCATTTCAATTAAAACATACTAAAAATGAAAAACACATTTTAAAACACAGTCTCTAGCTTTGAATTCTTTTTCCTCTGACGTCTTCTTAATTTTCTCAGCTACCAAATAGAAAATTCGGCATATATGAATGAAATAAGAATCATTTTCCTTATGTCAAACTAAAATAGAAATGAAAACAGAATTAAACAAATGCGTCTAGCTTCAATTTTCCTTTCATTTTCTCAGCAGCCAAACAGAAATTTGAGTACGCTAGAAAGACTGGTCGGTCAAAGTAAATGTTGACTTTCTCAACTTCATTTTTTTTTTCTTTCATTTTTCCTTGACTTTCTAATCAACCAAGCATGAATTAAACTCAATCAACTTGACAATAGCAGACTGTGACACAATATAAAAACCACTCATCAGTCAATCTTACTGTAGAGACACCGTTGACAGGTTTTGACTTTGAGAATTTAGTGGCAACGCCGTTGACAGGTTTAGGCGGAGGGGGCTTGGATGAGCCATTAACTGTGTTTGGAGAAGAGGATGGTGGTGATGGCGTTTCAATAGATCCGGTTTGTGTCGGTTTCGGCTCGGTGGCAACAGCAAACACCCGGTTGGATGGCCTTCGAACCGGAATTCTATTTGGTAAGTTGTAGTGGCGGCGGCGTGGCTGGATTCCGCCGTAAACGAGCTGTGGAGCGGCTGCGTCCATCA
Source organism: Populus tomentosa (assembly GCA_018804465.1). Lineage (NCBI taxonomy): Eukaryota > Viridiplantae > Streptophyta > Magnoliopsida > Malpighiales > Salicaceae > Populus > Populus tomentosa. Next base: position 3,965,547 of record CM031969.1, on the reverse strand, counting down.
AACGATAGAGAGTTAGACAGTTAACTTTCTCTCAAAGATATTAGAGAGAGAGAAATTGGAATGGTCAGTGACTCGCTGGTGCCCGTGACTGAACTATGGTGGTTAGTTTTATTGGTTATTCTTCTTTCCTTTTTGTCTAGAAATGAGGGGAAAGGCTGTGGGCTATGGAGGAACACGTGGCAACGGGAGAAGCGAAGGCTTGAGGTTTTGGTTCTTAGCAAAATCTGTGGAATGGTGATTGGTATGGGATTTTCGGTTTATGTAATTTTAACCAATCGCCTGCCTCGTTGTTGTCTCGGCTTGATTGACGACGCGGAGGGATCGATGGAGGGATATTTCATTTTAAGGGCCAGCCAGCATCTATAGCCCATCTCTCGTTTCACATTAAATTAATGTTTTTATAAATTTAAAATACTGTATCAAAAATAAAATAAATATATAAAAAAATAATATATTTTCAATTAAAAACACGATAAATCATATTAGCGAGCACACACTTGAGATAGTGTTTTTTATTTGCTTTGTTACAAAAGGGATAGAAATAGCTAGTACACAAACTTATTATTTATATTATTTCTAGTGAATGCATATATGAAAACTTATTTTTGTTTTTTTATTTTCAAGATATAAAAATAGTTTTTTAGAAATGAGAGAAAAATTAACTAGGACACGAACTTGTTATGTAATGAAAAAATAAACCAAAACTCGTTTTTATCTTCAGGACAGGAATTAAGTCTTTATAGAGGGAAGGAACGCTAAAAATAAAAATTTTAAAATAAAACTTATAAATTTTTTTTCTTAAAACTGTCTATTTAGATAAATTATAATTCCAACTTTTATCTCTAGTCTTAGATAGAAAAAATAGATGGACGAGACTACAAAACCGAACAACACTAACATTAAGTGAAAACTCTTGTTCATAGTAATTGAGTGTTTAGTTTCTATTGGTTTACATTTATGTGTTATGTTGCGGGGAACATAAATTTTTTAAAACGGAGGAAAAACATATATGTTTTGGGAAAAAAAAAATTGTTGTCATTAAACTTAAAAATACAGTTATTTTCAAATGTTTTATCCATGGAGATATTTTTTATTAACATATCTCTTATTTATTATTTTAGTCAACACAATATTTTTAATTAGAATACTTATTTATATCTAAAAAAATATCTTATAATTTTTAAAAATAAGTTAATAAACCATTTTAAAATATTTTATTCATATTTTATGGAAAGAAAGATCTAGTTTGAAATCAATTTAAAAATTTTAACAATAAAAATGAGAGTTTGGTCAAATTTTCATAAGCAATTTATTATTATTATTATTATTATTATTATTATTATTATTTCATATCATATATATAATAATTGAGAAAATAATTATTAAAATTCAAATAAAATTTTATAATACTATTTGAAAACCTTGTCAAAACTAAACAAGTAAGTAAATTTGATTTGTTTTTTAGGTGTCAGAAAAACAAGGAAAAGAAGAAGAAGAAAAAAGATAACAAATAACCATGTGTTGGGCCTAGCCCATGCACTCTTCAAGGTTAGGCACTAGGCTCGTGTGCAAGCTTTTTTTTTATTTAAAAAAAAAAGGTCATGACAAGTCACTTGTCATATTTAAGAAAATTTTGCATGCGGCAACGCTCAAACATGCAATTTCAAGGTTGTCTTGTATTCCTGAAGTGTGTTTATTTTTATCATCAAGGTTGGGTATATATATAAAAATAAAATATAAAAAATAGTTTTTATTTTATTTTTTAACTTTTTTTTAATGAATTCCATGTACAAAACTCCACCTCAATCATAAAAATAAACACACCCTTACAAGAATAAGTTGAAACTTGGGTTTGTTATGAAGTGATTACATAAATATACATATATATATATATATATATATATATAGAGAGAGAGAGAGAGAGGTATTTCTCTGTTTATATAAACAATTTTTTTTAATGATTTAGGTAATGACAGTGTCTGTAAAATGAAAGGAAACGAGACTTTGGATTGGAGTTGCCCAACTCTGACCACGAAAAAAAAAATCTTAAAAAACAAGACATGCAGGTTGAGGATTTACCCTTGTTTGGTATAATGGAGGCCGGGTAAAATTATTTTTGAACAAATTAAATTTTTTATTGTTTTGATATGTTGTTATTAAAAAAATAAAAAAATATATATTATTTTAATTTATTTTAAATAAAAATATTTTAAAAAATAATCAAAACTAACAGAAATTGTTGGGTCGAGTTAACAAACTGGTGCTTCTTCTTTTATTGGACCTATGTCCAGGACCCTCGAGGGTTTGACGTGCACGTTGATCAGTTTTTTATATGAGTGCTGCTTCTTCTTCTTTTTTTCTTTTTTTTTTTAGATATGGGCCTGAACCTGGAATAAAATGGAGCACGACCTTCGGAAAAAGGAAAAAAAAAATGGTGAATCCAATGTAACAATCCACAATAGTAAGAAAATCAGTTTTCATCCTTTTTTTTAAATTGCAATCTTCTATGCTTAAATTAATGACCAGTTTATTAAAATTGTTAAGTAAAGAAAAATTCAACTACAAAGGATTAGAGTGTAAAAGAACAAGAAATCTTGTGATCGATCTAAAATTTGCCAGAAATATTATGTCGAGTCCACAAACTCATTTTACTCTATAGTCCCTACTCCCTTTGATTTTTAAATTTTAAATTTTTATTCAAAATTTAATTTAAAATAAAAATATTAATCCTTTAATTCGGGAGAGATAAAAGAGAGTTGTTCCAAAACGATGAATGGAAAAAAAGTTTGTGAAAAGCTATTTTTCACAATGAATCTTATTTTTTTATTAATTAATTTTATTTTACAGGAGAAGTTTGATGATGTTAGTTTTTTTATATTTTTTACATGCTTGAAAAAAATAGATAAAGGCTTATTTAGATATTATTGTTTGAGTTGATTTTCATCTTTTTTTTCTTTCAGTGATTTTGAATTGTTTTGGATTTGGTGAATGATTTATGTAGATTTTCATGAATTATTTGGGTAAAAATAGATTTTAAAATAAGAAAAACCTCCTTAATTTCTCAGCTTTATTGATAATTGAATTTCGGGCATCAGTCTAGTGGATGAGAGGTTGTTTATCATGTTGTCTTCCATTTAATAAAAAAAACAAGAATGGACAAAGCATTGTCCACACGTGGACGCGTTACATGTACGCGTGGTATAAAAAGAACAATTATACTGAATAAAACTTATTATTCCTTTTAACAGATTCTATTGATTTATAAGAATGATTTGTTAAAATAAAGGCTTCAAAAAATTTTATTCGCCTCACGTGTAATTAAAATAATATTTTTAAATAAGAATACTCTTCCAATACTACATTGTCATACTAAAATTTAATATAACTCTGAATAAAACTTTTGTTCATGTATGAACTTTACATGTTCATAGCAGAACACTAAATAGGTGGTCGGCCTTATATAGCAAGTCGACACAGGTTTTTTTGCACCGTAAAAAAAAATAGTGAGACAATACAAGTGTTTTTAAATAAGCAAAAATAATTGAGACTTCGTATTATTATTAACTTGATAAGGTTTAATAAAATTATATAATATTAATAATACAGATAAAAAATATAATAATAATAAACAAATTGACAAAAAACAATATCAAGAAATTAAAGATAAAAAAATAACCCGAACTCATTTAAGTTAGCACGCTAAATATATAATCTCGTCATAATATTATAATAATCTTATTAAATTAAAATTGAATAAAATAAATAAAATTTAATTATTAAACATTCCATTATCAAAAGGCGGTGCCAACATTTATTTTTCTAGAGATTAAATCACCATCAACCCTAATCCAGTAGTAAAAAAATAATAATAAAAAAAACCCTCTAACAACGAGTTCATTGATTTTTGTTTTTAATAATAATTTAATATTTTTATTATTTAAAAAAAAAATAAAAAGACCAATAAGCCTCTACATGCCACCTATTTTTTCACCTTTTAACGATGGTTGAGTATTTTTATTGTGCTATAAAAGGTGAAAAAATCGATCTATTCTTGATTAATTTGATAACATTATGTAAAACTGTAAAAGGATTATTTTGCCATAGCTTTGATAGTATAATTATGGTTGCTTTTTAAATAATATTTTGTGTCAAAATGTATGTCAATGATTTTTTTTTTATCTTGTAAAAATTATTTTTGATATCAGTATATCAAAATGATTTGAAAATATTAAAAACATATTGATTTGAAGTTAATAAAAAAATAAAATAAAAAATTAAATTTTTTCAAAAATATTTTTAAAACGCAGAAACAAACAATAATGTTTACGCTTTACTGGCTTGTACGGCAGAGAGTAAAATCATTGTTATATTGTAACAATCCACGATATAGTCCTGCTTTACAGTGTGTTTTACTGGCAACTCCTAGTTTTTTTTAATAATTAAAATAAATCATGAATTTTTTTTATATTATTATTTCTTTTATTTTTGCAAGAAAGTGGTAGAAAATATTTTGATAAAAATATGTGATATAAAATTATATTTTCAATTTCTAATTTTGCCGGTAAATAAATTTACGTAGTTTTCAAGTGATTCTTATCTTCAAAAGATTTAATTATAACTAACCACGTACATGCATGAATAACCACGACACGAATTGAACTGCCGACGAGTTAGTCTAAAAAGTTCTAAATTTTTTTCCTAAACTCAATAATTAGATCAGCCAGATTATTGTGCTATAAAAAGTGAAAAAATCGATCTAATCTGGATTAATTTGATAACATCATGTAAAACTGTAAAATGATCATTTTGTCATGGCTTATTTGACAGTATTATTGCGGTTGTTTTTCAAAAAACATTTCATGTTAAAATATATATCAATGATTTTTTTATTTTTTTAAAATTATTTTTGACATCAGCATATTAAGATAATTTAAAAATACTAAAAACATATTAATTTAAAGTTAATAAAAAATAAAATAAAAATAATTTTTTTAAAAAACACTTTTGAAACGCAGAAACAAACAGTAATGTTTACACTTCACTTGCTTGTACGAAAGAGGGTGAAAGCATTGATATATTGTAACAATCCATGATATAACAAGTCCTGCTTTACGGTGTGTTTTACTGATAACTCCTAGTTTTTTTTAATAATTAAAATAAATCATGAATTTTTTTTATATTATTATTTCTTCTATTTTTGCAAGAAAGTGGTAGAAAATATTTTGATAAAAATATGTGATATAAAATTATATTTTCAATTTCTAATTTTTCCGGTAAATAAATTTACGTAGTTTTCAAGTGATTATTATCTTCAAAAGATTTAATTATAACTAACCACACACATGCATGAATAACCACGACATGAATTGAACTGCCGAGTTAGTCTAAAAAGTTCTAAATTTTTTTCCTAAACTCATTAATTAGATCAGCCAGATTAATCCACCTGGACGAATTTTATAACAATAAATGCAACTCTCATCCTAGAGTCTGTGCATAAATAGGAGGATTTCGTTGCTGTTAATTTTTATATTTTAAAAATATTTTTGAAAAAAATTAAAAATTTATATTTATATTTATATTTTAAATTAATATATTTTTTATATTTTTAGATTATTTTTATGCATTATATCAAAAATAATTTTAAAAATTTTAAAAATATTTTTTAAAAATAACAATCATATTTCTAAACCAGCGCTTCACACAATATGAGCTACATGGATTTAAGGATGTTAACGACTAATAAAAAAGTATTGAATCTAGTGGGATCAAGGCTATGTTTGTTTTCTGTAAAATGGTTTTCGAAAAATCATTTTCTAAACTTTTCTATATTTGTTTGTTCTTAGAAAAGTTAACCAACAGGAAAAACTTTCTAGTCAAAGAAAAATTTGGCTTGATTTTCAGAAAAATATTTTCCTGAAAAATTTGGACAGAAAACACTTTCTGAAAATTATAAAAATTTTAGAAATGTCATATTATTTGCTGATTATATCAAATTTTGTCCTCAAACTTTTGATTTCTATATATATTTTGTTTTGAATATTTATTTTTCAATTTCATCTTTTAAAATTTATTCTATATATTAACTTTAGTCTTTATTTTTATAATTATTATTTGTTTTTCTCTTATTATTTTTTTATTGATTTTTTTTATCTATCAAACTTGGTTTCTATTCTTTTGATTGTTACTTATTTTATTTGAAATAATTTATTAAATGTTAATTATTATTATTTTAACTTTTATTATTTTTATTATTATTTATTTTATTTGAGATAATTTATGAAATTATATATATTTTTTCAATTTCATTCTCATTCAACTTTTTAATTTATAATATTTGTTTCTTATTATTTTAATAAACTTGAAAAAAATAAAATATTAATAAGTTATTTTTCATTTCATTTTCTATAACATAACAAAATACTAAAAAAGTATTTTTCAATTTATTTTTATTATACTATTAAATATCAAAAAATAAATTATTTTTTAAAAATTTATTTTTTTAAAAAAATTACTTTTGTGAATCAAAATTTAAAATGTTAGAAAAGGCAGCAAGAGAGAGAGCGCGCGCCACTCTGTCGCGTGATTTTATATCCCAGCGACTTGAAGAAGTCATTACCAAGTCGGCATGATAAGAGCTTGGCAAGTAAAGCTAATTTAATAACTTTAATATTGATTAGAGAATATTTTTGTATTTTAAAATATATTAAAATAATATATTTTTTATTTTTTAAAAAATTAAATTTAGTACTAAGACGTTAAAACTATCTAAAATTATTAAAAATAATTTAATTTGAAGTAATTAAAATTTTTTTATTTATTTTAAAAAACATTTTTTGAAACTAAAAAAAAAACCCCTACCAATCAGACAGTTCAAATCCACCTAACATGAACCAGGACACCCTCGACGTCCAAATTCACTAATCTAAAATTCCTTCATTCATCATTATCATAGCAACCTCCACCAGCTCTCCTCACCCTCTTGAAAAATTCAGTGGAAGACCCGCTCTGTAGCACTAAACAATCTTCTCTTTCTATTCGTAAAGATTACCATCAAGATCTTAAAGCTTCAGGAGAGGCAAAAACTAAGAATGACCCGTCAAAGAAAAGAATCAGAAGCTCCATATCATCATGTAATTCATAAACTGCCTCCTCCTGGGGATAGCCCTTATGTTAGAGCCAAGCATGCTCAGGTACATATACATGATGATGACTTGGAGAGATACTCACAAATTTCGTTCACTTTTTAGATATTCACGTGGGAGGCTTTCCGGTTTTCTTTTGGGGAGTTCTTGATTCTGGGTTTTGTTTGTTTCCTTGGAAAGTTTTTGGTGTTTGATAGAAGGCGTTATGTTGTTGCAGGGATAGTTATTTATTTCTTTGTTTTGATCTTTTTTTCTTGCACCGCACCCTTCTATCCTGTTGTTGTGCTACTGATCATTCCTTTAGTAGCGCGTGTGGGGTTCCATTTTACTGAACCAGTACTGATGCAGTGATTTGGGCATTATTTTCGTGGTATTTTAAAGACATGTCAGTCATTGAATAACAAAATAATTATTTGATTAATTTAACAAGATAAAAATACTTACAAAATGTTAAAATCTGATAATTTTGATTATAATATTATTTGAATTACTGTAAACAAACGTAATCTAGGTCCAAGTAAGTTGCAGTCCAGGAATTAATCTTTTCTGAATTTGTTTTCTGCTGAGTTTATGTTGCAAGTTTGCTAAATTAAGAAACCGCATCTCTTTATAATTAGTAAAGGGTCTCGAAGTAATATTTCTTGAAAGGCAATTTTGTAGTTTTGTGAGCCTTGGGTGTTTTTTCAGCAATTAGTTTCCTCCTTGATGTCTTCGTCGATTGTCTCGTTTGCCCGTTTGAATACAAGCTGCCGTGTGTTCTCGTTCTGAAATTTGTGTTGTGTTTTTTCCATGTATATATAGCTAGTTGAGAAGGATCCTGAAGCAGCAATAGCTTTGTTTTGGAAGGCGATAAATGCCGGGGACAGGGTCGATAGTGCTCTCAAAGACATGGCAGTGGTTATGAAACAGCAGGACAGGGCAGAGGAAGCTATTGAAGCTGTGAAGGCCTTTAGAGACCGCTGCTCGAAGCAAGCCCAAGAATCTCTAGATAACGTCCTCATTGACTTGTACAAGGTACCTATACATGTGGCATGAAAATCTGATTACAATAGTTAGTTACATTCCTTTTTAGCAAGTTTTATGAGAAGGAATTGCCTACTTGTGTCCTTTCTCCTGTTCTATTTCTTTGTCTTGATGATATCATGATAACTGTGATAAATTTGGCAGAAATGTGGAAAAATTGAGGAGCAGATAGATCTACTGAAACAGAAACTTAAGATGATTCACCAAGGAGAGGCCTTCAACAGGAAGGCTACCAAGACCGCGCGGTCGCACGGGAGGAAGTTCCAGGTTACTGTCAAACAAGAGACTAGTCGGATACTGGTATTATATCTGTATAATCCCTTCCTTGTAGTCCGCTGCTTTTGATATTATACCGTCACTGTTCCGTCTGGAGCCCAGAATGAAGGACACTGGACTGCATTTTATTTTTCTTTTCGTCTCTTTGTTGAGTTGTCTTCCAAAGTTGACTAATCTTGCAAACATTTGACGCAGGGAAACTTGGGTTGGGCATATATGCAGCGAGGAAACTATATGGCAGCGGAAGCTGTATACCACAAAGCTCAGTCTTTTGATCCTGATGCTAACAAGGCCTGCAACTTGTGTTTGTGCTTAATCAAGCAAACACGATATGCTGAGGCAAAATCAGTTATCGATGACATATTGCAGGGTAAGCTTTTAGGATCCGATGAGCCCAAGTCAAGAAACCGCGCCCAGGAGTTGCTACGTGAACTAGAGACATGCCAATCCTCATCGATGTTTTCAGAACCATCAGGATTAAGTTTAGAAGATGCTTTTGTTGAGGGCCTTGACCAGTTGATGAGCCAATGGACTCCTTATAGATCAAGAAGACTGCCCATATTTGAAGAGATCTCGCCATTCATGGATCAGTTAGCTTGTTGATTACCTGTTTTAAGACATTCTTCAATTTTTTAACCCTGGGCTGTGTATAATTAGAGTATATGATAAACTGGGACTAGGAGTTAATGTAACAAATGAACACTTCAATGTGTTCCATGCAACCACCGTACGATGTGTATTTTTCCTGTGTTCTTCAAAACCAAACACACACCAATTACTTTCTTGGTGTTGTGTTATGCAGTATATAGTCAAGTCTTCTACGCGAATGCCTCTCCACGCCGTGGATTCCATTCATTGTAGATTTTGATCCATTACAGAGCCACGTCAGCTGCAATATTAGCAGCACATATTTTTAGGACCCATGCCCCCTTTTCTGATACGGTTTGAAATGAATGGATAGATTAGAGAGAGAGAGAGAGAGAGAGAGAATGTATAATAATAACATTGCAAAGGACAATCTAAACTGCATGGATTCGATGTTCATTACACATTAAACAAATACTAAATTATTAATACTAACGTAGGGGGGAGGAAGAAAATTATCTACTTAAGAGTTTATATAACCTATACAACGAAATTCAAAATACAAAACCTTTCACAATCCTAAACAAAGCTAACAAGGAGAAAGGAGTAATCTAGGAAAAAGAGATCTCAAGGACATATCATAAAAAACAAATAAGAATCAATTCCGCAAAGACAATCCGCAGCAGAAGCAGCTTCCAGTGAAAGCCAAGAGAAATTTAGCAATTGAAGCCATGACAAATAGATAAGACTATGATGAGAATCAAGGCAATTATAATACCCAAAACAATCAGTTTTATCTTCATATTCTGAATCCACATCTTTCTTCTCATCTTAGTTCCCTGTTGTCGGAAATCTTGTGCCTGTAAACACCACATACGTTTGAATATATCATGCCCTGATAACAAGACATCAGAGAGGAGAGAAAACTGGAGAAACAGGGAGAAACAGATATGAATCCAACCAAATCCACTCCCATCTAATGCACTCTTCAAATCATAAAAGTCATGTCTGGAACATTCCGCTGATTTTCAGTGGCAATTTTGAAAGCAAGCCCCCTAACTCAAACTCAGTAGTAGAAGTGTGACAGCAAGCAAAAGATTTAAATGCATTTTCCACTGAACTAACCTGTGAGCGAAGGTTCTCAGTTTTATCCACCAGCAGCTCAATCTTGTCACCACGATCAAGAACCTGCGCAAGAAATAATTGCCTCAACGAGTTGTCTCACTTAGTGTTTCTAGAAATATTACTCTTCAAGATCAATATATTAAATATCATCGCCTTTCAGCAATTACATCATTACTTGGTAACAGTAACATGCACCCAAGACTGTTTTAAGCTCCAAATTACACAGGTAAAGAAAACCAATAGCTGATCTGTACCTTCTCAATGTTTTCCATCATGACACCTTTAACTTCAGAGACCTGAGCCTTGACTTTTGCAAGCTTGCTGATCTCTTCAGGATGATCCACACAATACTGCATATGCCCCTTCAATTTGGACCTAAAATAAAAACCAATAAGCAAAGCATGTTTGCAAAGAAACAAAAATGCTTATAAGTGAAAAATTAGACATGTTTATACTACCCAAACTCTCCGTTCAGGCTCTTGGCAACAGCAGTTGCTGCTTTTCCTCCACTGTATCTTTTGTTAAAATCTTCCTTAACTCGCTCCAAAAAGGCAATTGGAATTTGTCTGCCAGCAGATTCAACTGCAACCACGCAGTAAGCTGTGGCATCCAACACAAAACACGAGAATTAACGCTATACACAAAGTTGGTGATTATGAACAGAAAACATCGCATCTAAATGCAATGTGTTGTGTTTGATTCAGGTAAATCACATGAATTTTGGATCGGGGGCAAGGATTTGAAAGGAAAAAAAACAGAAAAGAAAAGAATTGATGCAATGTAATAAGTTTCAGTTTCTGAACTTTGAAATTGCAATTAACAGAAACAAACACTAGTACAAGCAATTTTATGCTCTCATATACAAAAGAGAACTATTCTGCCCCAAAATTCCCTGTTCTGTATTTCCATAAGCTAGTTCATTTGTCTAAAGGCAGCAAATTAAAGAGTCAGCAACAACCAAAAAGATATCAATGGGTTAAAAAACAATAAAAAAAAAATACACAGTATTCATAGAAGTTGGGATATCAATTAAAATCTCCATTCTCTGTCATATACGATACAATGTTTGTTACGAGAGAAATATAGTCATAGTTTCATTTGAAAACAATGACAAAAACGCCAGAAACCCTATCAATTTCAATTAAAAAAGGATCCACAAATAAAAAGAATAGTCAACATTGAACACGGCCAGGACTAGTCGAAGTACTATACAATAGTAATACAGTGCATAAAACTTCCAAGAGAACAGAGATCAGAAACCGCCAGCCGATTAACTGCAGACAAAATCAATATACACATCAATGAAAACCTCAAAGTGTCTTCATTACAAGCAAGACATAATTTAAAATCTAACCATAAACTATTTCACAATATACAAATCCATAAATTCCAATAGCTATCAGCCCACGTAAATCACCAAGAATCCCCTACCCCGCAGAAATGACTAACAAAAACAAATCAAAACATTCAAATGAAACAGTCAAACACACAGATCAACCTGAAAAAGTCAACCAATTCAACGAATCAAATCAAAAGAGATCGATCAATAAACGCAAACGATGGAGATCATGATCAATAAAAATATCACAGATCAAATCAGCAAAGTGAAAACATAATAATAATAATAATAATAATAATAATAATAACAATAATAATATCTTACTGAATCCGTTTTCAACGAGGTAATTGAAGGTATGGCCATCGCAATTATAAGTAAACTTATTATTAGAAGCGGGAAGTTTTTCAAGACATTGTGCAGCGATGCCTGTGAAATTCCCTTTAAACTCCGTGTACTCCGCAAGAATCACCGTTCCTCTTGCCACGAAGCTATAGATCAACGTTTGTTGCCCCATCTCTACCTCCTCTCCTTCTTTTCCCCGAGAAAAACAAGGAAACACTCAAACCCTAGAAGATCAGATGATCAAATCAAATATTAAAAGCGAAAAAAAGGAAAGAAAACGAGAGAGACGATGGGATCGAATGGAAAGGAAGAGGAATTAATTTGCTGAATTTTGCTATTTACGAATTTTATTTATTTATTTTAGGGAGAGACTTACCTACTACCTGGAAATAGTGGAAATGTGGAACGGATGAGAGCGAGAGCGTGACCGAGAGAGAGAAAGTGACAGGGAGTTGAATTTGGGAGAGATGGAGAAATATAAATCTGTTCTGTTGAGAACGGCTGGCTCTCACGCGGTACGGGTGTTTTGAATTCTACAGGGTTTTTCAATTAATAGTTTTTCCTGTTTGAACATTTTGCTTGGAATTCTTACTTAATAATTTTCTAGTTCTTCGATACAGTGTTTGGGATCAGGTGGTGTGGTGAGTTATGAATATTTTTTTTTTTGTGGGGTTTATATAAAAAGCAAGAAAAACTTGTTTTTAGTGGAAGTTGTTTTTTTGTACATTAAATAAATTATATATTAAAAAAAAGGCGATCATGTATTTACCATATTTCTATCCCAAATATCACTTCTTGTAGGGTTGATTTTCTTGTCAAAATTCTCAGCTACAGTGCGGCAATTTAAAGGGCCTGTGGAGCTGTGTTTCACTAAAATGTATTTTTTATATTAAAAATTTATTTTTTTATTTTAAATTATTTTAATGAGCTAATCTTAAAAATAATTTTTTAAAAAAAAAATATCATTTTAATATATTTCAATACAAAAAATATTTTGAAAAACAACGGTAATTATAATTCTAAATATACCCTTAATCCCATTACTTTCATTTTTTTACTTATTAATTTATTTATCTATCACTAGTTTGCCCCACAAATCCACAAAAAAATTTTACTCTTTTATATTATAAACAAATAAAATACACAAATGAATATAAACAAAGAATTCACAAAGTCAAGCATAGAAAATTAAAGGAGAACTCTCAACCTTTTATTATCTCTCAACAAACAAAAAAGGAATACACAATTTCGATTTGTGTGTTGTGCACTGGATTAAATTAAGCAGTTATATGTTGTTACCTTTTAATTAAAAAGAGGTTACTACCAATATTTATTTAATAGAAGAGATATGCGTACAAGTAGCATGTTTATTGAATTCAATTTAGGAGTACACCCAGCAAAGTCAAAGTAATGTCACTTAAAAAATTACAAAAAATCAACATGTTTTTAATTGAATGGTCATAACGGATCAATTATCTTCTATTTTCTGTGAAATCTGACCCGGCACAGGTTAATAACCATGAGAGGGAGAAGATAATTTAAAAGGTGAATTTTATCTTTTCATTTTAATTTTTTATTATTACTATTAATATAGGTGTTAAATAATATTTATATAGTCTTATTTATTAAGGGTAGAATAGTACTTTTAGTTTAACCTATATATACTTTACTTGTATTTAGGTTAAAACTATGCATTCATAATAAACAGATTATTCAGAATTGTAGCCTCCCTTTTGTATTTGATCTCAATAAGTTTAACATGGTATCAGAACTGGTTTTATGAAACGAGGCTTAATCCCAAATACAGCTTCGCGGATCCAACTTTTTTTGGAGTGATATTTTATCTTCCGCTTCTGCAAAATTAGGTATTTCGACAGTTTCTGCAATTATTTTGGTATTTCGTGTTCTTTTCAGCTTCTGCAATTTGGTATTTGCGTTCAGTTTTTGCAAATTTATTTTGTGTTTTGGAGTAATCATATAATTTCGAGAAGATATTTGTTTAGTTTTCTGCAATCTCTATTCAGTTTCTGCAAATTGGTATTTAGTTTTCCACTGTTTTTGCATTCTGGTTCTTTGTGAATGTTGATTATGGCTACTAAAAGAGATGATTCGCTTCAGTCTGTGAGTGTGAGGTTGGATGGGAAGAACTATTCGTATTGGAGTTATGTAATGCGAAATTTCCTTAAGGGTAAGAAGATGTGGGGGTATGTTAGTGGAACTTATATAATACCTAAGAATATTGAAGAGGGGGATGCTGTTTTGATAGATACATGAGAAGCAAATAATGCAAAGATTATTACTTGGATCAACAATTCTGTTGAGCATTCGATATGTATGCAGTTGGCGAAGTATGAGACAGTAAAAGAGGTTTGGGATCATCTGCAAAGGTTATTCACACAATCAAATTTTGCAAAACAGTATCAATTAGAGAATGACATACGAGCTCTTCATCAAAAGAATATGAGTATTCAAGAGTTTTATTCTGCTATGACAGATCTTTGGGATCAATTAGCTCTTACAGAATTAGTAGAATTAAAGGCATGTGGTGCCTATATTGAGCGTAGAGAGCAGCAGTGATTGGTACAGTTTTTAACAGCACTTCGCAGTGATTTCGAAGGACTTAGAGGTTCAATTCTACATCGTTCTCCACTGTCTTGTGTTGACTCTGTTGTTAGTGAGTTATTGGCTGAAGAAATACATCTTCAGTCTTATTCTGAAAAGGGAATTCTTTCTGCTTCAAATCCTTCAGTATTAGCAGTGCCTTCTAAGCCATTCTCTAATCATCAGAATAAGCCTTACACAAGGGTTGGCTTTGATGAGTGTAGTTTCTGTAAGCAGAAAGGTCATTGGAAAGCTTAGTGTCCTAAGTTGAGACAGCAGAATCAAGCTTGGAAGTCTGGCAATCAGTCACAATCTAATGCTCATAGACCACCTCAGGGTTATAAACCACCTTACCACAATACTGCAGCAGTAGCTTCCTCAAGCTCTATTACCGATCCTAATATTTTGGCTGAGCAATTTCAGAAGTTTCTCTCCTTGCAGCCACAAGCACTGTTCGCTTCCTCTTCCATAGGTCAGTTGCCTCATAGTTTCTCAGGTATGTCACACTCTAAATGGGTCTAGGATTCTGGTGCTTCTCATCATATGTCTCCAAATTCCTCATCTTTTACCTCTGTGTCCCTTTTGTTCTCCATTCCTGTTATGACTGCTGATGGCACTCCTATGCCATTAGCAGGTGTTGGTTCTGTTGTCACACCTCACTTGTCTCTCCCCAATGTTTATCTTATTCCAAAACTCAAATTAAATCTTGCGTCTGTTGGTCAAATATGTGATTTTGATGATTATTTAGTCATGTTTTCTGGTTCGTTTTGTTGTATACAGGATCTGCAGTCTCAGAAGCTGATTGGGACAGGCCGTATAGAGAATGGACTATATATTTTGGATGAATTAAAAGTGTCAGTTGCTGCTGCTGCCGCTGCTACTACTACCGTTGATTTGTCTTCCTTTCGTTTGAGTCTTTCATCTTCTAGTTTTTATTTATGGCATTCCCGTCTAGGTTATGTTTCATCTTCTCGTTTGAGATTTTTGGCATCTACAGGAGCTTTAGGAAATTTGAAAACTTGTGACATTTCTGATTGTAGTAGATGTAAATTGGCAAAATTTTCCGTCTTACCTTTTAATCGAAGTATTTCTGTTTCTTCTTCACCATTTGATTTGATTCATTTTGATGTATGGGGACCTTCTCCTATTGCCACAAAAAGAGGATCTCGATATTATGTCTCTTTTATTGATGATCATACTCGTTATTGTTGGGTTTATTTAATGAAACATCGTTCTGAATTCTTTGAGATATATGCAGCTTTTCGAGCTCTTATCAAAACTCAATATTCTGTTGTGATTAAATGTTTTAGGTGTGATTTAGGTGGGGAATACACCTCTAATAAATTTTGCCAATTGCTTGCCTTAGATGGAACCATCCACCAAACTTCTTGTACAGATACTCCTGAGCAAAATGGTGTTGCTGAAAGAAAACATAGGCACATTGTTGAAACTGCTCGTTCTCTCTTGTTGTCTACCTTTGTTCCTAGTGAGTTTTGGGGAGAAGCTGTTCTTACTGCTGTAAGTTTAATTAATACAATTCCATCTTCTCATAATTCGGGTCTATCTCCTTTTGAAAAGTTATATGGGTATGTTCCTAATTATTCCTCATTTAGAGTCTTTGGTTGTACTTGTTTCGTTCTTCGTCCTCGTGTAGAACGAAGTAAGTTATCCTCTCGATCCGCTATTTATGTTTTTCTAGGCTATGGTGAAGGTAAAAAGGGTTATCATTATTTTGATCCAATAACTCAGAAATTTTATGTGTCTCGTCATGTTGTCTTCCTTGAGCATATACCTTTCTTTTCTATTCCATCCACTACTCATAACCTGACTAAATCTAATGTTATTAGTATAGATCCGTTTTCTGAGGATTCTGATAATGATATCTCTCCCCATGTTCGATCAATTAGTACTCATAACTCTGCAGGTACTGATATTTTACTCTCTGGCACACCTGAAGCTCCATTCTCATCTACAGCCCCTCAAGCTTCATCTGAGATTGTGGATCCACCTCCATGTCAGTCCATCCGTATTCGTAAGTCTACAAAACTACCAGATTTTGCTTATTCTTGTTATTTTTCATCATTTACTTTCTTTTTAACTTCTATTCATTATCTCTTTGAGCCCTCTTCCTATAAAGAGGCAATTCTTGATCCGCTTTGGCAGCAAGCTATGGATGAGGAACTTTCTGCTTTGTATAAGACAGATACCTGGGATCTGGTTCCTCTACCTCCTGGTAAGAGTGTTGTTGATTGTCATTGGGTGTGTAAGATCAAGACTAATTCTGATGGGTCTATTGAGCGATACAAAGCTAGGCTGGTTGCAAAAGGATATTCTTAACAGTATGGTATGGACTATGAAGAGACATTTGCCCCGGTTGCAAAAATGACTACTATTCATACTCTTATTGTTGTAGCTTCGATTCGTCAATGGCATATTTCTCAGCTTAATGTTAAAAATGCCTTCTTGAATGGAGATCTTCAAGAAGAAGTTTATATGGCACCCCCTCCTGGTATTTCACATGACTCTGGATATGTTTGTAAGCTTAAGAAAGCATTATATGGTCTCAAACAAGCACCCCGTGCTTGGTTTGAGAAATTCTCTATTATGATCTCGTCTCTTGGCTTTGTTTCTAGCAGTCATAATTCTGCTCTTTTTATCAAGTGCACTGATGCAGGTTGTATCATTCTGTCTTTATATGTTGATGACATGATTATTACTGGTGATGACATTGATGGTATTTCAGTTTTGAAGATAGAGTTGGCTAGACGGTTTGAAATGAAGGATTTGGGTCATCTTCGATATTTCCTTGGTATTGAGGTAGCATATTCACCTAGGGGTTACCTTCTTTCTCAGTCAAAATATGTTGCAGATATTCTTGAGCGAGCTAGACTTACTGATAACAAAACTGTTGATACTCCTATTAAGGTTAATGCAAGGTACTCTTCTTCTGATGGTTTACCTTTGATAGATCCTATTTTATACCGCAGTATTGTTGGGAGTTTGGTATATCTCACCATCACTCGTCCAGATATTGCATATGCTGTTCATGTTGTTAGTCAGTTTGTTGCTTCTCCTACTACTGTTCACTGGCAGTTGTTCTTTGTATTTTGCGATATCTTCGGGGTATAGTTTTTCAGAGTCTTTTACTCTCATCCACCTCTTCCTTGGAGTTGCGTGCATACTCTGATGCTGATCATGGTAGTGATCCCACAGATCGCAAGTCTGTTACCGGGTTTTGTATCTTTTTAGGTGATTCTCTTATTTCTTGGAAGAGCAAGAAACAATCTATTGTTTCTCAATCATCCATCGAAGCAGAATATCGTGCCATGACATCTACCACCAAAGAGATTGTTTGGTTACATTGGTTACTTGCTGATATGGGAGTTTCCTTTTCTCATCCTACTCCTATGTATTGTGACAACCAGAGTTCTATTCAGATTGCTCACAACCCGGTTTTTCATGAGCGAACTAAGCACATTGAGATCGATTGTCATCTTACTCGTCATCATCTCAAGTATGGCACCATTACTTTGCCTTTTGTTCCTTCTTCCTTGCAGATTGCAGATTTCTTTACCAAGGCGCATTCCATCTCTCATTTTCGTTTTCTGGTTGGCAAACTCTCGATGCTTGTAGCTGTCACATCGTGAGTTTGAGGGGAGATGTTAAATAATATTTATGTAGTCTTATTTATTAAGGGTAGAATAGTATTTTCAGTTTAACCTGTATATACTTTATTTGTATTTAGGTTAAGACTATGCATTCATAATAAACAGATTATTCAGAATTGCAACCTCTCTTTTGTGTTTGATCTCAATAAATTTAACAATAGGTACCTGAACTAACTTGTGTGCACCTTGACTAATCTCATAGGTCCTAAAATTAACGACTATGTAAGTTTCTAATAACCTTGAGGTTTGTAGAACTCGAACTAATGATCTTCAAGGAACAAACCTGGGGTCTGATTAATTGAGCTACTTTTCTCATGGTTTTATCTTGAATAAATAACTATTTTTTAAAAATTTCTTTTCTATTAGAGTGGGGGGAGAAAATGGTTAAAAACTTATAAAAAATCTTAAATTTGAGCTCTCGCAGTATGCTACATGGATTTGAGGACTTGTCGGTTCTATGTCTTGGTTGGAGATGGATGGGAAAGGCCCAAGTATTGCTCACCAAACTGGAGATACAGCCACTCAAGCCATATGGTAATGGCTGTTAAGGCAAGAAAACTGAGGTAGATGCGATGGGAATTGAAATAAGACGAGTGCTGGCCGAGTTTATTTTCCATGAGTGATTGATTTGGACACGTATTCCATTATTTGTTTTTGCTCCTTTTCTAGCAACACTCGCATCGAAATTGTTTCTGTTCTTGTTCTATATGAAAACAAAATAAGTTAAGATGTGAACTCGCATGTGATCAGCTGATGGGAATAGTGGCAGTGCTTCATTGAAGATAGCCTGGTCGATTCACGAGCACTAACGAGTATGTTGATTTTATAACCAGTTGCATGTGATTATTCACGTCAATTTATGATTACTAGTTAATTATATCTATCCGTGATCCATGGCATGTAAATGTAAAAATGCCTTATAAGATTATATATATAAAAAAAGAAGCTTGAAAGCGTGTTCGTAAACTAGGTGAGAACTAGATCGTATTTTAATTTTAAAAAAAGCATAAAAAATGATAAAATTATATAAAAATAAAAAAACACATGATAAAACAAATAAAAATAAAAACTCATACTCGTGAATGTGAAATTAAAAGGGAAAAAAAGTATAAGAAAACCAATGGATCAAAAAAGAACGGTCGAGGCACGCGAGCCACACATGGGTGGCACCCTAGTTGTTTTCTTCTTAATTTTCAAAAGACAGATAATCTACTATTCACCCTTGTTTATATATATAAAATGGGCAATGTGTCATTTGTTATGGAAAATGACTTGTGGCTTACTTCTCCTATACTTTAATCATTGTAGTGTCTAAAAAATCGAGAAATGAGACTTTTTTAACAGGAAACTCATTTTTAAACTCATGTTTATTGAAACGCTATATAAATCTTAATAAATCTATATATAATTTTAAATAATAAATTTTAAAAATTAAAATTAACCTAAAAAAGAGAGTCTATATCTACTCTTTTAGATTGTGATAAGATAAAAAAACACGCAGGTGAGACTTTTCTCAGTATTGATACTAAAATTGATATTTTTTATGAGCTAAATTAGTGATAGTTGAGACTTTTTCTCTCAGTCGTTATAATTCAGTGACTTTACATCTCCTGTCTTGAAATAGGAACAGAAAAGTAACAAAAATAAAACATTGTATCACAATTGAAAATGTGAAATACTCGAGGGGATAAAATTATGATTTAAAACGCAACAATTGAAAATGTGAAATACTCGAGGGGGATAAAATTATGATTTAAAACGCACAAGGATCAAAGTGATTTTTTGTCCTATTTTTCTCCTTATTTTACACCTTGACACCCTTTGTTTCAATTATGACCCTCCTTGACTTTATATATATATATATATATATATATATATATATATATATATATATATATATAAGCCGGTAATGAATTTGGGGATAAAATGAAGTAATTGAAGAGAAATAAACTTTGAGGACTAGATTGTAAAAAAATAATCAGTGTAATTACTACGTGGAAATCTCGTATGTTTTAGAGTTTCTTCCAATTTAAACAGCTAGGTTTTGTTTATTCATCATTGATGTTTTGTTTATTTCTTTATTATTCGTTTATATTCAGTTTTTTATATTTGAATGTAAGTTAGTATTTCTATTATATTATCATATACAAATAGTGTGTATTTTTTTAAAAAAAAAACTATGATTGGATCAATAATCAATCGGCTTTACAAATTCTCGATCATTTTATATGGTGCTTGCCCTGTGTATCAAGGATTGCCTTGTCTTGCACGCTAATCTTCACGATTACTATTTGCTGGTCATAAATATTTAAAAATGTCGAGCTGCTCAAATAAGAGTGATTTTGAAAGACATTCGTGGCTCAATAAAATCGACCAGTCTCATTCTTTTCAACCAGGGTTGTTTAGACTAAACCGGGTTAATCAATCCAACCATAACACCCATGAATGGATCGCTATACCAATCTAGTTAAGTTGTAAACCCTTAATGAGTTAAGATTGATCAACAACTGGAAGAACCGTGGGATCAAATCGTCAACTATCTAGTCCGCGATCTTCTTTGATGGTTTGCATGATTGAAAATACAGCATGCATTGCTTTGACTTAAAATTACATTTAAATATTAAAAAAAAAATTGACATCAATATATTAAAACAATAAAAAATATATAAAAAAATAATTCAAAACCAAAAATAAAAATTTAAAAATATGATTGAACCACAATACATCTTAACATGTATTTATTTGCATTGGATTAACAACGTGGATAAATAAGTGGCTACATAACATGTGATCTTTTTTTATATTTTAATACCTATTTGAAAGTGTAGTGAATATTACTTATGTAACACACGTTAACTATTTTTACTTTTTAATTACATTTATATTTATTAAGAGATTATATATTACCCCTCGTTCAAATTGACTATAACTAAACAATCACTATAAAATATAAAAAAGCCATTGGACATTATTTTTTTCCCTTACTCGTAAGGGTAATATAATCATTTAACTATGAAATTAAAGCATTAAAAAACTAAAAAGTTACGGGATCTCAATTTTAAATCATGTGCTTTTAAAGCCGTTTAAATTATTTAATTGTGTTTATAAAATGTTTAAAATAATAATTTTTCCCTAATACACATAATAATAATAATAATAAATAAACCTTACCCTAATAATTAATTAACTAATTTTATCTAATAATGGTAAAACAATCATTTCACCATCTTAGAGTTTCAACTATGAGTTACAATTTAGTTCACCCATCCCGCAATAACCTTCATTTCACGCGGTCTCGCAACTATACATATTTTTTCTTAACATATATAGCTCGGGAATAACAAGATGAGAATTTATAACAACAAAATATATACATGAAAAAGATCAAAGCCATTTCATATATACCTTAAAATTTTCAATACACAGTAACCATAATACAATGAAGTATTGAAGGACTAAAAGTATTATTTCATGCTCTCATTCCTTGGCTAGTACGAATTGTGATATCTAGGGCGTTTGTTTTCAGGAATTCATTTTTCTGAAAACTATTTTTTTTATTTTTTTATGTTTGGCAAATACATGAAAAGTGAGTAAAAAAAAATCAAATTCTGATAAAAAAAAAATGTTAATTTTAACATAAAAAAAATATTTTCTGTTTTTTATTCTTGAAAACACTTTTCTTTTTCACTTGAAACAAATCTCTCTTTCAGGGACCCGCACCAGCACCTTCACGTCCACCAGCCATGCCACTTGCAATTGATTCACTGTCTGATGTCTCTGGTTCCATGTAGAAACGAGCTCGAAATGCAGCAAGATGAGCATAGTATGCAGGTGGCACTGCAACATCATAAAATGCTCCCAAGCAAATATTGTCATATGAAAAAAAAACTTAATTTGACTTTTTTCATATAAAAAAAAAACTTATTCTAAGCTTTTAAAATAAGTTTTTTAAAAACTTATTTCCAAAAACCTAATCGTTGCGTACTTTAACAATCAATTTTTCTAGTTTCTATAAAATCCCATTTTTTCACCGGTAATGCACCATCGCTATCCAGAAACCTTTCAATGATCTTGGATGGATATTTAAAAATACGATTAAGATTATTTTTTAAAATAATTTTTATTTTAAAAATATTAAAATAATATATATTTTTTATTTTTTAAAAAATTATTTTTAATATTAATATATTAAAATGATATAAAAATATCTAATAAATATTAATCTAAAATTTTTAAAAACACAAGTTAGATCACGTTTCCAAGTGGTCTCTTGGAATCAATCCAGGCGAGGTCTCTAGTTAAGTCAAGGATGACCCAACTGTGGAAAAAAAAACAAAATAGTGTCTGGTACCGTGATTTTATTATTTTTAAAATATTTTTTGTTTAAAAATTTATAAATATTTTTTTATTTATTAAAATTAATTTAATATCAATAAAAAATTATTATTTTTTTAAAACCGCTCAAAATTGCAAAAACAAACGGTTCAAGGCACCGTTTAAAACGCAATTTCAAATGACATTTTATGAAAATTGAAAAAATTATTATTTATTATTTTTTTATTTTTTCAGATCATTTTAATATATTAATGTTAAAAATATTTTTTTAAATAAAAAAATATTATTCTAATATATTTATAAAAACAATATTTGAAAAATAACTGATATAATATTTTTAAAAACTAAAAGTCATTTATATGATTCGGCTGGTCATTGAATGGGTATGGGCAAATTGATATTCTCTCTCTCTCTCTCTCTTTTTTTTGAAAAAAAAGCTCAATTAAAAGACACCAATGATATAAATAAAATGCAATTCAACTCTTTTACTGCAATGCATTTTCAAGTACCTTGAAATGATCGACGAGATATTCAGTCAATATTTATTGCTTTTCTGTTGTGTTACTCTAAATAAAAAATATCCATCCGGATTATATTTTTTTATTCATATACTCGTGCTTTGCTTATGTTTTCCCGCGCATTGTCTTTCATTTTCCCTCCAAAACCAGAAAAGCATCATTCCTCTCTATCTCTGCCGTTGCTGCCTTCACACTCACTTGATCCGAAGCTCCTCCACCAGTGGACATGGAGATGGACATTCCTCTCCCGGACGAGCTTGAATTACTTGAAGCTAACTCTCACTTCTACCAAGACTACCTAGACCCTCCCTCACCCGATCCCTACACTTACTCGCCTCAACTACAACCGGAACAATCACCTCCTCAATCACCCTCCGCTCCCCAAATTAACGACTACAACAAGCGCCCTAGGTCCGACGGTCCGGATTCACCAAATCAGGAAGACGCTGTCCTCCTCGACGAGAAGAGAAGCAAAATCGACGATGATGCGGGACCGGAGGTCGACGATGAGGACTGGCTCCGGCAGGTGCAGGATAGGAACGGCGGAAACGAGGAGGAGAGGGTGGAAGTTGTTTTCGAGGAGGAGGAGAAGGAGAAGATCGTGTCTAGATACGTGTCGGAGATTGACGGCGATTTTATTCCAGTGACGGCGCCTAGTGGCGGCGATAGGGTTTATGCAAAAATATGTAGAGTGGATACGGAACAGGGAGCGAAGAAATTGGATTTCAAATCGCAATCAAACGGTGCGAATTAATTTTTGCTTAGTCGAAGATATCATGTTTTGTTTTTAGTAATTTTAGAATCTGGATAAATAATTAAAAAAAAATAATCACTTGTTAGATCTCATTATAGGTGAAATTTAAGAATCAGTTTTTATGCGATTGTTCTTAGCATTACTGTTCCGCCCTTTTAAATCGTATAGATTTTAAGAAATTGGAGTGGCATAAAGGGAAGGGTTATTAGGTTACTGGTGGACCAATTTTAATTTCTTATGTATTAATTCCTTTTGTAGGTCTTATATCGGAACCGATTAATGTTCTTTTGCAAAGAATGGAGCAAGAAGCTTTTACCAAGGTATGGACATTACATGGTACATGGTAGTTTAAGCATGATTGAAGTGTCAAAAAATATTGAGAATTTGAAATATCATGTTGATTTTGCTCAGCAAAGAATCAATGTATTGTAATTATGCAATCATGATTTTGAAACTTTGCTTCAATCTGTGTTTTCGGTTCAGTGAGTCAATGCCCACCACACACGTCATAAGAAAGTCTTCCTTTTAGTTTTTAGAGAATACACCAAAAGGCCAAGTGACGCAGATGTGGTGCATGTTAATCTAGATTTGTATTCATCCATAACTCATCAAAGCAAGTTATTTTGATTCTAGTTGTTTGATATCAGGAAAATGCCTCCTTTGAAATGTGGTCTGAAAACTGAAGAAATTAACCTCACGAGCCACTGTAATTTCTCTATCATTATGGTTTTCCTTGATATTTTCAATCTGGCATCTGCTTACAATTTCTGTCAATAATGGTATAGCAGATGATTTGTTAGTGGTCGGAGCCCTATGAATTTAGCGTAGGTGGTAGAGGGGTGCAGGGATTATTAGGGCCTGTTCATAGGATATAATCTTAACGGCAACAATAAATCCCCTGTGAGATTCCTCACACATTGTTCTTGTGGTGCTGAAGGCCTTGCAAGCTAGTTCTGAAGATCAGAGTGATGAGATTCTTCCAGAAACACAAGTGATGCATGAAAAATTATGGGTGGACAAATATGCTCCAAATTCATTTACTGAGCTGCTTAGTGATGAGCAGACAAATCGCGAGGTAAGTTGCAGTCATTGGTCAAAGTTCCTAAAAGGTTAAATTACATGCTTGTTGCTCTTCATAAAAATAATGGTTCTCAGGCTGAACTCTTTTGGGATCTTGTTATCTTTGCTCACAATTTAGTGAAAACTGTCACGTTGCAGGTCCTCTTATGGTTTAAACAATGGGATTCTTGTGTTTTTGGATCTGATATTAGGAGTACATCAGATGACATTTTGTCTGCTTTAAGGCGTCATTCTTCTATCGCTCAACATCCAAAACCTTCTGATTCAACTTTCTTCAGCAAGAACAAAGGAAATATATGGAGTAGAGGGAATGTTAGACACTCTAATAATCTGGAGCAAGAAAATAGTAAATCAAAAGGATTTCAGGACTCGTGGACCAAGAAGTCAAGGCCTACTGGTCCACCAGAACAGAAGGTAAGCTAATAAAATCATATATTTTTCCTTAAATTTGGCCTGGAAAGAGAAGCAGTAGGAATTGTTTATAGATATATATTTTCCTGTTCACATATATGCTTATGCTGCTTTCATGATTTCAATTCATGAAATGATGAAAGTAGATAAGTTGCTGAATTTAGTTCACACATCTACTCTTGACGGTTCCTGGCTTTCAAGATGGATTGCTTGTTTCCTAATTCTTCTTAATTTGAGGTTTATATGTATCTGTTATAAGCTATGTCGATAGAGAAACACATTAATACAACGATGTTTCAAGTTGCAGTCACTTCACACCTTTAAAGGAAAAAAAATATGACGCCATTATGCCTGACAATGGTCAAGCTAGATGCATCCCCAGTTGCAAGAAAATATTCTAACTTTATCTTTGAGGCTCAAACACTCTCAATACTTCTTAATTAGAGATGACTCTTGGCAAGAATATGCTTGACCTGTAATGTACAATCCTAGGTCTTGATAGTTAATTCTCAAATGCTCCCAATCAATCATTCTCTGAATAAAATTCCTACTTCACGTGCTGCTCTCATGAAGGAAAACATTAGCTGTGGTAGCAGGTCTCTGTTATCCTCATGGTAAGGGAAGATGAGGATGAGTTTCGCTATTAGGCTTCGCCAATTTCTTTGGTGTGTGGAGCTCAGAGCAGTTGGTGCCCATGTTTATCAGCCTATATGCGGTTTGAAACTATTGCTACAATGATTACTGCTTGGGTTTCCCTTGATACGAATTCTATTGTCATTGTGAAACATCGTAACCATTTCTCTCTTCTTAGTTATAAAAATAATACCAGTTATGTTTTTTCTTGGATTTATCAAATGGAAATCCCAGCACCCGCTTGTGTTTTATTGAGTGAAGAGGCTGAGTGCTTTGGCATCTCCAATTCATGAACGATGAATTGCCTTGACCGAGACATTTGCGCTACAATGAATTCTTGAGAGTGGATGAGTTGTACCATGTGTGCTTGCAGTTGGCTGTGCATCGAAGCTATGGAACAGTCCTATCAGATGAATTCCTACAGGTGCTGATAGGTCTACAACTGTTTAGATTGTCAACAGGCTGAATTTACTGCGCTGCCTTCTTGTATGCGAAGCTTGTCCGTATCTTAGCACGACAGACACATTTTATATGAGCCCACAAATCTTTTTTATTCTTTTTATATATGGATTTGTGTGACGTGGACATGTATTTCCATAAATTTCGAAGTGCTTATTAATGTAGATGATGGCCGTGACCTTGGATTATCTTGGCTGATTCAGCTCTTGTATATTCTACGTCTAGTGTATAGCTGAATTGTTAACTAGTTTTTTCAGGATCTTTCACCTTTTCTATTTGTGTTGTAGTAACTATATTTTTGGACTCAACTAGTTTTTAGTTTCCAAATTATTCTATCATAGTTTATACCTTTTTAGATTTTTTCCTTACTCGTTACCATCTGCGAAACTTTGTTGTGTTTGCAATAGAAAAGAAATATTTGAATTTTTCTTTGTATTACCTAACTTCATCTGAATCAAATTACAAATTATTGATATTTTCTTGTTATTTATGATAGTTGTTTCTTTGCAGTTAATTTTTATCCGTGAAAACCTTGAGTAATTGAATCTTGTGACCATTGCAGATTCTTTTGCTTTGTGGTCACCCCGGGCTTGGAAAGACCACACTTGCACATGTAGCTGCTAAGCATTGTGGATATCGAGCTGTGGAGGTCTTGCTTTTTACTTCTAACTAATTCGTATATGCATACTTGCAAAATCATGATTACTTAAGGCAATGATATTTTGGTTCTTTTAATTGTTAAGTTTGTCCATGTATCTGTTACCTCAGATTTATTTGGTTTGGACAAGCTACCACAAAAAAAGTATTAAAGATATTATCATGACAAGGCGCATATATATATATATATATTATTTTTTCCAAAGCTCTTTTTTTTGTGCTTGTTTTAGGTTACATTGATTCATTTTGGTAATCTTAATGTTTTGCATTTAGTTATCCTACTTGCTTTTAAGGCATTCTTGTTTTATGTGAAACTTCACTAAGCTTTCTGTAATATGTCTTTTCTTATTGAGAGTTTGAAACTGTACAGATTAATGCTAGCGATGATAGGTCTTCGTCAACGATCGAAGCTAAGATTCTTGATGTGGTTCAGATGAACTCTGTGATGGCTGACTCAAGACCGAAATGCCTGGTCAGTTACATTCCTTCCCTTTGTGCTTGTTTTTCTCTCATATGGGATCTAAATATTTAAAAGAATATGTTGATTTCTCTATAGGTGATTGATGAAATAGATGGAGCACTTAGTGATGGAAAAGGTGCTGTGGAGGTTCTTCTAAAAATGGTACTTGAATGGCATTATGATCTTGTATCTTCATGTTCTATGATGGATACTTGAGGCCACCCTTTTCCCATGCCTATTTTCTGCTTTGTTTTTGTTCTTTATTGTGATTTTTATCTTCTTTATTACTGAGTTTCCTTTGAGACCTCTGAACTTTTTGGTTGCATCAGATTGTGCTTTTAGAATTTTTCCTTGTCAAAACGAAATGTAACGGAGGCGTTGATTTATTCGTTGGTCATAGTTTATTTTTAAAGACCACACTCTAAATTCTGATCCAAATAATATATTTTATATATTGTTCTCCTCTTGGACTCAATGCTAGTGTTTCCTGTTTGTCCTACCTTGAAGTTGAAGAACACAATATGGCTTATTTTACCAATATTATTGAATTCTAAAAAATACATAAAATTTAGACGTGGAAGGAATCTGCCACAAATTCTCTCCTTGAAGACATCTAGTAAGGAAAATGCTATTCATTCCATATAAGTTATCGTAACTCATAACTCTTTTAGAGGCAGAACCCTGATGCAAAAATAACCTTTCTTGTAGCATTAGAATATAACAAGCTTTTTAATTTGTGACCTCTAGGATAATAATCAATTGAAGTTGATTTTCACAAACATATTTATTTATAATATACTCCCTATTTTTTAATCTTCTTAATAAAAAGGTATCTCTGGTTTTCGTGATAAAATAGCCATAAGATTTAAGAATTATAGTTTGAGAGTTGAAAATTTCATGTTGATACGTTACTCTTGTGATCCATCAACACTTATAATATAGAATATGTAGTTTTAGTTGTGTGATTTTATCATTTTTGGGATTTATCATGTTCATGCAGGTTTTTTCTGAAAGGAAGTCAGATACCGGGAAGGAAAATATCACTAAAGGAGAGCAATTTGGAAGGGTATCCTCAAAAAAGAGGCAGAAAACAGCATCCCTGACGAGACCTGTGAGTTTGAAGTAGTCATGGATGGTTTATTTTGTAATATTTCTGTTTCCTTTCCCTCTAAATCCATTTAAGTTGGCTTTCTATGTAGGTGATTTGCATATGTAATGACATATATGCACCTGCCTTGAGGCCATTACGTCAGGTTGCAAAGTAAGTGTTTCTTACAAATATTAAAGTGGCAATCTTCTAGTAAAGTCTAGAAAGTTATCTTATAGAACCTCAATGCTTCCTATACTCAAGTTCTTTCAAATATAGTTTAACCGAAAATTTTATAATCTAGTATTCATCTTGGTTTTAACTGAATTAAAGCTGCAACATATTTATAATGTTTTGATGTGTACTTTCTTTTGAGAGGATTGCAATGTAACAATGTGAAAGAGATCTCCTGAATCTTGGAATTACCATTTTTGGGAAGTTCATCAAACAATATTGTTGTATTTTGGGCTTACAATTTTATAACTCGATTTTCTCATAATCTGCAACCTGAGGTACTGAATGACATTTCAGAGCGAAGATGACAAAGGACTTAATATTCTTAACCCACTGTAATAAAAGGATCCTTTTCAAGTTACACTCAATACAATGACCTTGTTTAACCAATTACCTTCCTCAATCTTAACCCATTGTAATATAAGGATTCTTTTCAAGTTACGTTCAATACAATGGCCTTGTTTAACCAATTACCTTCCTTAATTCAGATCTCGACTTTAAGGCAATGTTATAATTTAGTTGAAGATATATAATTGTCTTCACTGTCTCAACCTTCTTAGTTTGAACTGTGTACATCAGTTCTTGGCATATTTATATGAATTATTTGGAGTTTACAAGTTTCAAATCATTATATTGACATGTACATGCTTTTTTCACAGGGTCCATTTATTTGTTCAGCCGACTGTTAGCCGTGTTGTAAGCAGGTGATGATTGTCAATGATTTATTCATAGCTCTGGCATTTTCGGTCATGTTCTTTGTAAACAAGTTAATTGATTGATCAATTCTGAATATCCTTCCCTAGCTAGAATATTGAAAGTTGACATGCAAATTCCCATCCAAACGAATAATATCTTATCATATTGATACATATGATCAGGAAATAAGACTTCCTCTTCAAAGTAAGAAGAAAATGATCAAAACTCTAGGGCTTGTCTTTTTTAACATCAGCCAAGGAGAATGCTCTAGAAGCTCTAAAAATTATCTAATTAGTCAAAATCCTCAATAAGATCTGCTCTCAGTTTCCCAACTTTTTGCTTATTTATTGATATTCAACATCTAGTCTATATTAGACTACACTTGTTGTGAAAGAAGATTAAAAACCATATTTGTTGGTTCTCACATGCTTAAATAAATTAATATTTTTACAACACTAATTTTCTGAAAATTGGGCATCATAGGCTCAAATATATATGTAACAAGGAGGGAATGAAGACAAGTTCCATTGCACTTGCCGCACTTGCAGATTACACTGGTGAGTTATATTTCTTATCACATACACGATGGTGCTTTAATTTTTCAATCCCGTCATTGGTTCTTGTAGGCCTATAAGACTTTATAATCTAAAAGCTACAATTGGTTTGCAATATAAAATATCCACTATAATTTTTCTTGCCAAAGTAATTTTGTTAATTCTACCCATTTCATTTAACTTCACAGGATGTGATATACGCTCATGTCTGAACACTCTCCAGTTTCTCAACAAGAAGAGAGAAGTTCTTAACGTGGTAAGCTTTGGTGATATAACATTGTCATTCTAAACTATCTATTAAATTTACTAAATCTCCTTGGTGATAATATAGGTCAACTTAATGTTTATGAGTTGGTGATTCTGTTTTGACATTGACATGAAATTTCTTTGGGAATTTCATCAATGTTTTTTGATCCCTCCAATTTTGCTTAGTCTCATGGATATTGAGCATAACATGATATCCCATTATCATATATTAGAGAACAACGAAAGCTATTGAAGAATGAATTCAGCCTGAAAAAAATACTTCATCATAAAGGAAAAACTTTAATGTGAGAAGGGGCATTGGTCACGAACCATGGTTTAATATTGTTTTTCTAGTAAATCAAGCCTCTATATTAGTTATTTCTACAATTATTAATTAAGCTACCTCAATATTTTAAATCTCTTTTCGAAGGATCTCGTAAAAAGTAAGACATCAAATTTGGTTATGCTTTGTATCAATACACTGGAAAAAAATAAGTAAATGAATAAAACATTCACCATTGAAATTTGCATAAAATCCTAAACTCTTGATTAATTTTCAGAATTCTTTTTAAAGGCACTCCCCAACCACCACAATTCCACAATTCTTCTTATCAAGAACACTGGTCATTTCTTCTTGAGCTACCATCTCAAATTTTATTAGGGTGGTTCAAAGGAGATTTAGTGTTTTTTAAGGATGATGATGGTGCTATTTCTCTTTGATTTTCCTTTATTTTTTTGTTGCTTTAATTGACTGACAATATTTTGTTTACTCGGCCTCAGCTGGAGATCAGTTCCCAGGTGGTTGGTCGAAAGGACATGTCAAGAAGTGTTTTTGATATTTGGAAGGAGGTGACATAAAGATTGTACATTCCATAATGTCTTTCCTAACTATTCATCCCTTTCCAACTTCTTTATTTGTGAGTGTGTGCTACTTGCTCTGTAGATTTTCCAAAAGAGAAAAACGAAGCAGGATAGAAAATCTAAAGGTAGCTGTGGCAGCATGAGCAATGAATTTGACTCTTTGCTCTCCCTTGTATCTAATCGGTAGATAATCAATACTTGTAAACCTTATATACTCCTTCCTCTAGTTCAAACCTGCCTCTTTCTAGCTTTAATGCTTACTGTATATGCAGTGGTGATTATGATGTGATTTTGGATGGGATCTATGAAAACATCTTGCAGCTCCATTACCATGATCCAGTGATGCAAAAGACAGTAAGCCTTAGCTCCATTTTCTATTGGACCACATGTGACTATTTTATCTCTTACCTATTTAAGTGATTATTAAGTTTGACTTAATTGTAGGTTAAGTGTTTCAATTGTCTTGGTGTTTCTGATGTGATTCACCAATATATTATGCGTTCACAGCAAATGCCCCTTTATGGTAAGCATGTGCCTAGCTGTCTTTCCTATTAGTTTTCCCAATGCTGAATAGGTTTTGAATTTTAATCTTCTCATCTCATTTTCCACTTCTCTTTCGAGCAGCTTATCAGCCTTGCATTGCGATTTCTATACATCAACAGGTAGCACAAATTCAAAAACCAAATATTGAGTGGCCCAGGTCTTATCAAAGGTATTTATATCTCCACTGTAGTTGGCACTTGATGTCAAACGTGTGCACTCATTTTTATACTATTATCATATCTTTTGCAAATCTTTAGATACCGAACTGTATTGATGGAAAAGATGGACAAGTTAAGGTCTTGGCAGAACAAAATTCCAGCACATATTTCAAGGCACTTGTCTACTAAATCTTTCGTAGAAGACTCTGTTTCTCCCATCTTACATATCATCTCTCCTCCAACTCTAAGGCCGGTAATTTACTTGCACTTATTTACAGCTTTATTTAATCAGTACACTTCATACTGTCCCCCCCCTCTTAATCTGTTATGTTGCACATTTTACTTTGCATCATGAAAAACTAGTTCACTTTCATTTAAATCTTGTTCACAGTCTGTATGTCCCTTTTATGACGAAAAGAATTCTTTTAAGCTGATTTCTCATTCATAATTTTTTTAACGAAAAGATTGTTTATAATAACTTGAGTTTTTTAAATTTTGCTCTTCTCCAGTGTATTAATGACACAACCTCAATAACTCTGATATTTTCTGAAAAGTTTGAAATTCAATAATCTCCTTTAAAAAATAGCCTACAAGCCTATTTAAATACAAGAAAAACATTCTAATTAGTGAAATTGTAATTAAACTGAAAATCCTAATCTATAGGAAAAAGAATCCAAATACACAGGGAAAAAAAGATCGTTAGTAAATTCTAGTATGAATTTGGGCGTGCAGCCGAAACTCAGATGAAGTTTTCTTTTAAATCTCATAAATAACAGGTACTTTGGAATGTTATGGCAAAATTTTAGCCTGGTCTCAAAAGTTATGGCTCATTTTTGTTAGAAAGGCTGTTTGGTGTCCAAACCTTTTCTTTTTCTTAAGCTAGGACTTTTGTTACATGCCCCACATCTATTAATGCATATTTTCTTAGCTTTTGCTTGTTGATGTTCTCATATAATTTGGAAATCTTGGTGTTTTTTCTCAGGTGGCATTGCACTTATTAACAGAAAGAGAGAAGAATGATCTAGCTCAGTTAGTGAGCACAATGGTATCCTATTCCATGACATATAAGAATATCAAGTCAGATCATCTTTCCTGTAAGCAGGAAAACGAAGCTGCTTTAGATGCTGCGTCGCTTTCTGTTGATCCTCCCATTCATGAATTCATTAACTTCAAGGTCTGCGTTGTTCTTTAAGTCTCTGCAAAGCCAGTATGATTCCATATCTCATGTTTGCTGTCCGCATGTTTTTTTTTGGAATTAACAGGGCTATAGTTCTGGTCATCATGCACTTCCCTTAGCCGTGAAGCAGGTTTTGGTGCATGAGGTGAGTGGCAGTAATTTATTGCTTATTAATGTAGTCTTAATTTAACAGCATGATCACCTTAAGATCCAAAATTTAAGAAGGCAAAAGATCCCTAAGTTAGTTTCTGCAGACTGTAATGTGAACTAAATGGTTGCCTTGTTCTTTTCAGTAGTGATGGATTTGTTTTCCAGCAACTTATCGCTGTTGCAACTTTTCTATAGTTCGACTTCAATAGAGGTGTAGTTTTGAAAGGCATGTATGGTCCAAATGGACTTGTGATAATCAAAAGAGTAAGCATGTGTTAAAAAAAGTTCCTTGTTTCAGCACCTTTGACTTGAAATGATGTCTTAGGACGCTGCTTATACTGCAAGCATCACCAATCTCTCAGTTAGATGTTCATGCTTCAGCATTTGCTTGAGTCAACCATACTATGTATCTTTTATTGGACATTATCAGGGAGGACACTGGTGTCTTCACTCTTCACGTATTATGGCTTGCCTTTCAGTAACTTGCATTTCATCATTAAGTAACATATAAAATGTCACTTTGATGAGATATAGTAGAAATCTTTCAAATAAATTTGAAAGTTACAATTATTAATATTTACTTGCAAATGATAAGAGGCTGGCTAAAGGGCACAATTTTTGGTCCTGAAATAGGAGGACAAGCGAGGCCATATTAGTCTACTGTGAGATCTGAAATCTTTCACGTGATTTCTGTTCAAGAAAGAATAGTTTGTCATGGTTATCATATCTATTTTTCTTAACATGAAAAGGAATTCAATCTTGCGCACACTTTATATGGGTATTTGTCTCAAGGAAAACTTCGATCTTCTTAACTATTTTGTGGAGTGCAAATTTTTACTCTCAGAATGAAATTCGATTTCAGGTGGAAAAGCGTAAGATTTTGCAAGCTAGTAGATCTGTACATTTAACAGATGGGTGCAATAAACAAAATATGTACTTGGTAGAGCGGGAGAGTGCAGTGCAGTTAGTCAAAATTAACCATGCAGCTGCATTTTCTGGTAACAGCATCGGCAATCAAAAAAGCATGATAAATTCTGGGCAATGTGTTCCAAGTGACTCAGCAACATCTCCGATCATGGATTCTAGTACAAGGGCCTTGTCCAATGCAAAGCTGAAATCCTCAGGAAATCCAAAGAAGCCTTCTAGAAGCTCTACCAGCTTCTTTGACAGGTATGGATACCTAACAAACATCCAGTTATCTGTGCCATCGTCTCAATGCTTGCAATCTTCAATTATATCAAGATCTTAACTTCCATTTTCATGGTTTCTTATAAAGGTTTCTAACTTGTCCATGCTATTCATATAACTATGTATCTTTCATGGAAGTGACATATTCGGTCCAAAGTTTGCACAAGCTCATTTGGTTTAACAACACAGCTAATTATTGCAGTAAAGCTCTGGCTAATGTGGACTTCTGCATAGCCTTGCTTATCACACTTGGTACATTTTTAGCTGTTTTAGAGGTTACATTTAGATGTAGACGTGTTTGATAAAATGCAACATAATCGTCAATTATTGTGATTCTCAACTAAAATCTCTATAAGAATTGCAATTCTAATTAGAGAAACCTATGGATATACCTTTATATAATTCATGTTTTCTCAATTGTATTCTTGTGCAAAAAAACTAGTCTATCATAACCCTTTAATTTCTTTTTTATCAAAATTAACGGTCACATGCACTACACATGAAAGCTAGTTATGAACTTACTTAAATACCATCTCAAGAGTTAGTAAATTTTTTTAATCTAATATTAGTTAATTTAATTTATTATAAAATATATATTTACAATCAAAATAGATCTTATTTTACCCTTTGATGTTTATCTTATAAAAAATAAATTTAATTAATATGATTATATATTTTTTAAATAAACTTTAAATTAAATCGACAAATAAATGTATTAATTTACAAATGAGTATATAAGGATTTTTTTAATATGCTTTAATTACACATGACTGTTGATTTTGATGGAAAAAATTGACAAATGAGCATATTGGAAAATGTGGATAAACCTAAGGTTACGATAAATTGTTTTTTATAAAAAAGGGTATGATTGAGAAAACGTGTGATATATAGGCTCCCCTCAAATTTCTGTTAATGAAGAAGAAAACCCTTTTTCGTCTAACTCAGACTGATACTAGAAATTATGCATAAATTTTAGCATGGCCAAGTTACATGGAAATAGTAACATATTTCTTTAGTTGCTGATATGTGTTTCTTCACTGTCAAACCAGGTTTAGGAAAGCAAACGGTAAGGGTTCTCAAAGTACTGACAGTGCTGGATGGAAGACAACCACCTTGGAAAGAGATTCACGTCCTCTGATATTCAAATTTAATGAGGTATGCTAATATTTTCAAATCGCTAAACTTTTGAATATGATAATAGATAGTTCGTTCTTGTTTGTCCATCCATGAGCTTCATAGACCGGTTAGGCATAAATACGTGGGGTTTTTTGATTTGATCAACATTTTGGTTTACAAAAGCCAAAGGGGATAGCAAATGATGTTTGTCAGGCTTGACTTCACATTCAAGTTTAGAAAATGCAGGAGTCAACACCCATCTACATTTGTTACTACGTATTAAGTTTTCTTTTGCCATTCTCCACGATTTACATAAAATGACTAGCCTGGCTGTGCGACTTCAACATTTCTGGTGTAACCGGTAGTCAATCTGCCCACTGTTTTTATTACTGTCATATATGTTTTTATTATGATGGTATAACTTAAGATGGGCTCCTACAAATGCACAGTATATTATAACAATTAGATAGTGGATCTTTTGATTGACTGCGTTACTGAATGCTGATGCTATTGTCGTTTTGGCAACTAAAACCATGAAAAGCGATAAAATCTGCCCGCTGTTTTACCATCAATGTTAACTTCATTTGGTAGCAGCTATTTTTTTAAACTCTTAAAAAGCTTTTAAAAGGAGCAAAACCCTAACCTGTTTTATGACCATTGTTGACTTCATAGAAATTTCAATGAAGTTCATTGCTTTAACAACTTATACTTGAACAAAAATCAGATCACATGCTTACTGTATCCTCTTCCCCTCCCTCTTTTCCCAATCTGCGCAGGGTTTTACAAATGCTGTAAAAAGGCCAGTACGGATGCGTGAATTTCTGCTATGATTAATGCAGTGCTTGGAGGCTATAATACAGCAGTGCCCATTTCACATCACAATGTAAAGTTCCATGTGTTCATTCCTTGCCTTCTCAAACCTGTGCAGTCCATAATGTGTTCTTATAAATTAACATATGAACTTTCTTATTCCGTTAGGACGCTGTTTAGCCATATGTACCTGACATCGCTACTTGAGCTGTAGGCTGGTGAGCTGAAACAATCTGTCAAGTTTCCAAAATAGCCGTCTATATTTGTTGTTCAGGTCACAGCAGTTTTGGTGATTTTAACACCTGGAAATAGTAAAGGATTTGAGATTCACAGAGCTCGTCATCTCCCACTTATATAATAGCTGCAAAAGTAAACGTGCCTTTTATCAACATTAACTATATCTCGATGGCTAAAATGTACGGAGCCTCATGAATCGTTGACTGTTTCGATTGACATGCATGAATTATGGGTATTTGGATTCGTACCTCTATGATGCCTCGCCATTACTGGAGGCGAGACCATTACCAAAAGGAAGGTCTCGTTCATGCCCGTTAATTCATACCAATTTTTGACTCGGCCTTTATTGTATTTCAGGTGTTTTAATGCTTGGAAATCCTAAACTTAAAAATCAAAATCCAGGTTTTTGTGTTTTACTTTGATTTGAAAATGGTTTTTGACATTGGAATACTGTTTACGATGATGAAAAGATTGTTATGGTCTTATTGG
Source organism: Populus tomentosa (assembly GCA_018804465.1). Classification (NCBI taxonomy): domain Eukaryota; kingdom Viridiplantae; phylum Streptophyta; class Magnoliopsida; order Malpighiales; family Salicaceae; genus Populus; species Populus tomentosa. The sequence continues at coordinate 3,928,593 of CM031969.1, read as the reverse complement.
AAGATTCGGTGACAGGATCTATGGAGTTTTGACAGCAGAGAACGACAGATGACAGGGGTTCAGGAAAGCAAAATAAAGGGGGTGCCAATAAAGCGACTGAATATATCAGCCACTACAACTCTTCAGTATGGAACGTTGTAATCTCAATCCATAGCAAATCACAAACCAGTTGCAGCAAATAAAAAAACAAAAAAATCCCCCAATATATTCGTTAGCTGAGACCTGTAAATAGTGAATTGACATGAATTTAAGTTTTCTGCACCGTGTTCAAGATAGTGAGTCAAATACAAGTGATACTGAACTTTATAATATGCTGATATGTTTCCGAGAAAGTAATCAGGAATTAAGGGACAGGTATTGCTAATTTTCTGGTGCCAATCTTGGCTACATTACTTTTTTTGCCTAATGAAATACATCTAAGAAAATTACACCATGGAAAAAAGAAAAGGAAAGTGTTTCGACCTCGGTTTCTTGTTGCTGGTCATCATTATACCTCAAGTTTTCCACGATTTTCACTGGTGATTGAAATCCAAAGCAAAGACACAGTAATGGAAATCAGGCCAGACCAGACATAAACAATTGTCGGTACTCTTCCCCTCCTTCCCAACAGGCCTTTCACAAATGGATACATGTGAGACAGCACCCAGAAGCTGAAAAAGAGTCCTCCCATCAACTTACCCCATTCTGGTATCTCGCTGTATAGTGTCCTCGAGCACCCAATAACAATGGCAACAAGGTTGACTACTATGATGGTAAGTGGCATAAAGAAGAGACCTGTCCACTTGACGATATAAAGATCAGCATAAATATCATCTTCATCCTCGCCAGCAGACTTCGAGGTTAACGTGAAAGAAATCTCAATACCAGCTACGACTTTTAGAAGGCCTTGGATCACAGCAATAAGGTGAGCACTAGTTCCGCCAATGGCCCAAAACTGCTCATTACGCCACCATTCCTCGAGCCCAACACCGGACCATCTTATTTCAAGAAGGGAGATGAGAGTCAGTGTTACAGTGATGGTTAAGAGGTAAATGAGGAAACTTATATCCAGGTTTTGAACAATGAAGGTTCCTGTGAAAAGGCAAAGCGCAGGGAGGAAGCAGTAAGTGACTAAGAAGAAGGAGGTGAAGGGGTAAATGCCAACATTGAGGTATGCAATTCGCTGTAGGAATTTCAGTCGCCGGCTTCCAAATAAGGCATTGTTTTTGGAGAAAAAGATTTCAACTGAACCGGTAGCCCATCGTAGCACCTGGTGAAGGCGGTCAGTGAGGTTGATTGGTGCTGTGCCCCGGAAGGCATCTCTCTTTGTTACGCAGTACACAGATCGCCACCCACGGTTGTGCATCCGATAACCAGTCACCACATCTTCTGTGACTGAGCCATAAATCCAACCTATCTTATCCCCCCAGTCAGTCTTGTCCTCACACCTGTGCTCGACAATCAAAACACCACGTTCAGAATTTGATTGCTGTAACTAAAAAAATGAGGTTCTCGGTACAAGAATCATATAGATATAGGAAGGCATTGGTATGATTATTACCAGCAAGAGATCACAGCAATCGCTTCAGCAACTGTGGGTGCATCTAGAGGTGGACGTGGCAGGAGAAGTGCACCAGGAGGCCTGCCATTCTTCACCGATTTGTGATCAGCAAGCGGCCGTCCTTGGAATTCAGCAACAGCTATGGACTCATTGAACATTGCTGAATTCCCAAACTTCTTTGGCAGGTCCAAGTCAGGGTGCGATGTAAGGGGTTGAGCCTCTGATTCATCTTCTAATTGACCCGGAGCCCTTCTTTTCGTGCTGCCGAACATGCCCAAGTACTCGTTTGCCCTTGGTGGGAGGAACCCATATAGTGCATATCTACGAAACATGCACCCTGTTCCTACATACACCGGACCTTGAAGACCATCCAGTGCTCGCATACTTCCTGTTTTGTAAGGAGGTAACGTTCAAGATATGATGATGATGCCTCGAGGTTTCAAAACCAGAAATTTTAGATTAACAAATGAAAACCTTTCAGTTGGTATTTTTGCTTATCTTTGTATCTTTCTAAAAATGGAATATAGGAAAGTGCTTTACAAATATATGGATAGAAATAAATAAAATAGTTTATTTTGCTTCTTCATGACTACTACAACTAGTTATTTCGGTTTTCTGCAGTGTGTTATATTTCTTATTTGTCCTGTTCTGGTCTGCTTCAGCAGAGAAGTAGTAGTGTCTTCAAGTCTAGGCAGAAAGTGGAATCCGTATCACTTCAGGTTCCTTATACAGATGACTTGAGTTAAACAAACAAAAACTAATCCTAGAAACAGATGGAGTAAAGGATCAACATGTCTGAAAGGTTTTAGGCATGTGTGTTTTCTTTAGTTCTACAAATATATTTTCATGGACTGAAAATCCCCATTACGACTTGGAAGAGTATAGCCTAAAGAATGCTTAGCCATTTCAAAATCTCGAAGATTGTTTTCGTAATAAAAATGTCATCAATTTCAAATGCAAAATTTGAAGTTAAATCCAAAGCATTACCATCAAAGAAGACAGTGTTGTGATTTGCATATCGATCGGAGGGGTCGATCCCTTCAAATCTTTGTGGAAACTGGATGTAGCATATGCGGTCACCGCCACGGTCCATCATAAAGCACATTCCCTCCCTTATAGCTTGACAATTATAGAAGTAATGATCACAATCCAAGTTGAGTATGAACGGTCCATTGGACAATATAGCTGAAGCTCTAACCAATGCATTCATGGCTCCAGCCTTCTTGTTGTGGTCAAAGCCAGGCCTCTTTTCACGCGATACATATGCGAACATTGGTATCCTGATGTCAGCTCCAGTGAAATCTAATTTTTTCTCATCTGGCTGACCCATCACCTTCTCATTTTCTGGGACCTTAGTCATTACCTGCATGGGTGCATGGTAACAGATTCAAGTTTCAAAAGTTAATTCAGCACAAGAGCATATTACCACAGAATCTGTTCAAGAAAATATTAGACAGAGTTGCAGAGGCCATTTAAATCAAGAGACAACACTGGCGTTATCTTCCTCTTTCAATTTGTAGAAAACATTTGTTGACGGATTGAGTAATGCTTGTCAAGCAACGGAAAAACCAAGTAACACTTCACTTTCCTCTTTTATGCCGATGTATGAGAGATCTTTCCATACTCTTCATGCAATTACTTGATCCTTTTTCATCAACATCGGATCTATAAATGTGCGTATATATTGAGAAATCATTTAGAAGTGCAATCACCTGCAAGATACCAGCATGGTCCCCCTTTTTGTGATCCGCTGTTTGATCTAGCCATGTGCCAGGCCACTGGGTACCATCGGCCATCCATGTAGCTTTAGGGACGTCACCAACCCCCTCCGATGGCAACACGCCACCATTCTTCTCCCTGGCGAGACTTTTTGCCTTCTTCAGCTCCTTAGAGTTAAATGATTTGCTTCTCCTTCGTATTGCCTCTGGCAGACCATTGATCCTGACCTTGAACTCGTCATACTCTCTCTTCATCCATCTGCGGTCCTTGACAAAATCAGGCCGTTTCTTGTTTTTTGTGTGGTCAGTTTTTTGGTTGAAGTAACTATCCGGATTCCTCAGATCAATGTCGTGTTTTCGACAAAATGGTACCCAAACCTGAGCGAACAATCAAACAAAGCATGCTTAGTTAGAGCATGTAGAATCTATATGTGTGTAAATTCAATCACTAAGCAAATATTCAACGAAATCACAACTTGTGTTTCGTTGGATGTAAGGGATAACATTTTCTGAATTAAACAATATATTGTCCGTAATGCAGCGAAAAGGTGGTATGTTTGAAACTCATCTTGGGACGATGCTCATTCAAACATTGAATGGAAGCACAAAATTGTTTATTGGTGTCATTTGTGTTTTGGTAATGAAGGGCCACTGGCTTCTGTGAAAAGCAACAATGCCAAATGACTTCGATAGGAAATATCAAGTAGGGAAATCTCAGTTCTAGCTTTTAAAGGTTTAAATCACTTCAAACTGGGCTAACTTGTTTTGTTTCTTTCTTTTCCCGTTCATTTTGGTGTTCAAGATTGTAAAAGAACCTCTGCGAATTTAACAGCTTCAGCCATAGCCTCGAAGGTGAGTATGGCACCCCCATCATCAGAAATGTAGCAGGAGAGCTTCTCAACAGGGTAGTCAGCTGCAAGAATCGATAAAATTGTGTTGGCAGTGACAAGTGGAGGTTCCTTCTCAGGATCAGCAGTGGAGACAAAAATATCAACTCCTGGAAGGTCTGACCGGCCATGAGGGTTTGCAGGGGAGGGCTGCTCAAACTTGTCACGCAGAGCAGCAAGGTCAGTGGATCGGTTGATGGGGTTGTACTTGGGAAAAATGTCTAGTAGCCATGAGAAAGCAAACCAAATCTCACAAACGATAGACAGCCCCCACAGCCACATGGCATCACGATTGGGGTTCTGGACTCTCCACCCAAGGAAGAAACATAGAAGTACCAAACGGATCACCACAAGTATCCTGTTCATACAAAACTTGTGTTTAGAAAATTCTAAGATAAATTTTACAAAGATAAAAAGCCTTACTACCCTCGTTAATTTAGTTGAAACCTATATATTATAAGGTCTAGCAGAAAGAAAATCGAGGGTAAACTCAGCTTTCTGCAAAGATTTGTCAAGCAGTGAATATATAAAAGAGCGAACTTTCTAGAAATGAAATTCTATCTACCATCTACTATGCTCCTGTTATGTTAAATTCATTTGTTACATATAAAAGAGCGCACCTGTAGGGGCTGAGAATAGCTGCTGGAACCCTAATCTTCCTAGAGAGTGGTTTCCAAGGCTTGTCCAAAAAATCCGACATACTCAGCTCTGAATCCTGACCATATTTGTCTTGGTCTGACCAATACGCATTTCCAACACCGTAGGTTCCTTTTGTCTCAAACAACCACCTGTTGTGATCAAAATCTCCTGTTTGGCTCCTTGACAATATTGATCTATTATTTGATTTCATTATCGACATTCCTCGTTCCGTTTTTGAGTTGTCATTGCTGCGGCCATCGCCACCACGGCTTCCATAACTATCTTCTTGCTCTCCTACCCGACTGGACGCGTTCTGTGCCTCGGAACCAAAACGGCTCGTAGGCCCATCGGATTTATTTTCTGAGGATGGCCATGCAGGCTGGTTATCAGGGGTGGGGGGCATGACAACAGTGTAATTGATGTAGTCATTCTGCCCTGAAAATTCACCAGACAAGTCCAAATCCTCATCATGTGAAAAGCTGGCAATGCGTCCACTAGATGTCCGGCGTGCAAATTTCACAGCCTGTTGAGGACGGCCAGCGGTTGATGCTTGTGATGACAAATTCTTTGCTTTAGGTTTTGTTGAGGTTGCCATGACATAAATGTTGTGGTATTGATGACAAATTCCTCAGAAAACCATTGCTTTTCTTGCAGCATACATAGAAATGGTTTTTTGTTCTTGATTGAATTTATTCCACGAAACTAGAGATTTCATTTTGAAGAAAGGAAAACCACATTGAGTTCGATGGGCCAATGTGGTCCACAATTTCTTTCTATTTTTTAGATTTGTTGCCACGAACTTTGTTCCCTTATTTTAAGCTTAGCCTCTCTAACACACTTGGCTATAATGCGATTAATTAGGTGCAAAATAAATTCTTGACATCTCCTTCTCTCCTCTGGGTTACCAATAGACAGAAGAACTCCCTGAATAGAAATTGAAGGGATAGAAATATCTGAATCCTTTAGGCAAACCCTTCAATCCACAAGACTTTTGTCCTGAATCCACAAGAAACGGGTCTTGAAACCACAAGAACAAAGGAACAAAGAGCAGAATCCACCTTCTTAAGTGACTACACAAAAGGTATGTCTGATATTGTATGTTGTGCTGTATTTTGGCTACTGTGCCCTGCTGCACTGTAAGAAAGAAAGTTCCAATTTTTCTGATCTGAAATCACTTTCTTCCATGTCTCGTCTCTGGATATCATTCTCTCTTACCTTTGTCTCTACAATTTCTCCATATTATATTCTAGAGATTACATCACAATGTATATGTCTGACACTTGACACTACGACACATATCACAAGACAATAACTTAACCACATAAACTCTCAAGTTACTCAAACCAACTTTAATGAGCTTACTTATCAGTTTACTCTCCAGAACATTAACATCAACACATCCTTCACTGGGTAAAAATTGATACCCTTTTGAAACATGTGTATACGGTGGTAGCAGGCTGGAGCACTTCCAACACAATGCCAGGATTTCCAAGAATGTAAAGGGTTCAGATCACTGTATTAAACAGTTAAAAGGATCTGTGCCCCATATTGGCAAGGCTCAGAATTAAAAAGCTGATTTAGAACTTCACGTTCAGTTTCTTCTAATGTTTGAGGATCGATGTGTTGCCTGAATTTGCTGATGACAAATAATCACAGTGCCTAGATATGAAGTTTTTCATTCTTTTGGAAATAGGATTGTGAAGGAGAGAACCATCTTTGGTGGTCTCTTAATTAAGTTGAAAACATGTAGTTATGCATAGGTGATTTTTACTACAATGATACCATTGTTGATGATGATGGGGTAACGACAAAGATGAAAATAAAGTCCTTTCTTAGATAATGAAGTTAGGGATGATGATTGAGATTGAGAAGCCGTAGTGCTGGAGATAACTTCAAGTAAGCAGATGACATAAACTCTCCCAGGCTGCATTAGAATCTACAACAGATTGAAAGGCATGAGAGACCAGTGATGATCTGCAAGCTTCCCGTGGTGATGTGGATTATTAGCTATGCACTCCTCCTGCAGAGCTAGCTTTAGTAATATCCATCCAAGAGCTCAAATTGGCACAACTAAGCGATATGCAATGAAAATCTTGTGGAAATCATCCAGTAGGTGGCTAGGAGCTTAAGATTAAGGGATTTGTTTTTCTTGTGATCTCAGGTTCGAGTTCTATAATTGCTAATATAATAGTTATTAGAAACTTACATGGTCGTTAACTTCAGAACTCGTGAAATTAATTTAAATACACGCAAGCTGACCCGAACACCAACCATCCATGTTAATAATAAAAAAATTAATCTTGTGTAATAGTTTAAGAAAAAGTCTTTTACTACCACTTCCGCGAATGATCTCGAGACCAGCAAAAACTGTCGAAAATGGGGATCAACTGGCAGCTACCAGTTTTTAATGGCTTTAAAAAGACACCAGCAAGTGCCACCATCCTGCTGCTAAGCCTGCCCTTCATGCAGTAAATGCACATGGACCAGGCCTTAGCATGAACTTGGTAACTGATTTAACATGAAATAAGCAAATAAAAATGCTAAAAAAAAAAAAACTGCATCACTTTTTTTTTTTGTTTTTTGTAATATAAAACATAGAACAAGTAAACGTTTTTTAAACAAAAATAAAGTTGAGTCTCAGGAATACAAAGCCATCAAAGCACGTAAAACAAAACCTGAACAAATATTGACTATACCATGTAATCAACCTCTCTCTACAAACATATATATGTTTCAAGCAAGACTGGATAGAGTTCTACAGGCAGTACATAATTTACTTTCAGGGACATGGAGGCGAAAAGCTGATAGGAGTTGTGCGCTCCAAATGACATGGATCATTTGGCTGGGAATTCATTTACCCTCTTTAGGCCTAAACTCAATTCCTTCAATAATGAGACCATTCTTTGTAGTGTAATTATCAACCTCCTTTAGATAAGCCATCACGCTGCCGACGTCTTCACTGTCATAGAAAAACTCACCCATCTCAACCTCCATCCACCCATCGCTTCTCTCCCGAGGCAGCGGAGGCATATCATAGTATGGAGGGACATCGAGGAACACATGGCGCTTTTCCTCGCCCGCACTTCCTTCAAAGTTGACACTCAGTTCGACAAGTCTCTTATCAAAACCACTTGTGGAATCAGTCAGCTTAAACACAAGGTAAGCTGCATAGGTTGTTTTGGGAGACAAGATTTTAGAATCTATCCACCCCTTGACATCAAGCCACCACACGTACCTAAGCTCAGCCACCTCAGAGAACCTATAAATCCATTATCACAGAACAATATGGCTGTGAAAATGACAAATTGGGATCAAAGCAGAAAACCAACAAGGAAATAAAAGATTTACAATCCTTTGCGCACATTAATTAACGCAGAAAACTATCAGCAACATTTGATTTCTTTTCTTTGTTATCATTCATGAACTTTTTAAGTTCTGAAAGAGAAGAAAAATGCTTTCCTTCTCTGCCAAAAAAGTTATTTGGTCAACATAATCACATGTACCGGCTACAGGAGTCGGCCAACATAATAGCCCAGCAATTTCATTGGAGGAAATTTCCTATATATGAAGTTCAGGGAGAAAACAAGGAGCTCAGGCTGAAGTTTGGTTAATCTAGTAGGCATTAGGCAATTATAACCTTTTGTAACGACTGGGACACAAATACACAATAAAGTTAGCAAATAAGCGTAGGGGTTAGGGATCAAGAAAAGCAGATCAAGGACAGTGACAATAATGGCGGTGGCTAGTAAAGAGCAGCCAGCGCTTGCATCCTTCTAGGATGGCCTGCACTGCTTCGGAAAACATATAGATCAACCTTCTAGAATGATCTATATATAGCTTGCAATCTACATTTTTTTATGAGAAATCAGCATCACTCGTATTTGTTTTTGGTTATAAAGGTGAAGACATTGATCATCCATTATGTTCAACAACAGCAACCATACTACTGAAGAAGAAAATCTTTTCCCATCATAAACTTCACACAAGTCTGTCTATATATCTAAGAACCTCATTTAGTTCTTGACTAGCTATATGCAAAACATCATCTGGTAAATACATCAGTAAAATGAGAGAGAGAGAGAGAGAGAGAGAGAACAAACCTAGACTCATCTGGTAAGGGTTTCCATGTCCAATAGCTAGGTGTATGTCCCCAGATAATTGAAAGTCCTCTTGCTCCAATCATGTAGCATTTTTTCCCACCATGCTTCTCTAGTGCAAAACTCTGTTTTAAGTTAAAAAAAAAATAACAAAGGAAAGTCTAAGATCATCATAGTAGAACAGGAGCATAAGAAAAAACCAATACTCCACTGATACATGACTAGCTAAACCTCCTAAACTTGTGCAACTAATTGAATGCAAGACACGCACGGTGGCGGAGCTAGGATGTTTTTCTTGGGCGGGGGAACTCATTTGCAATACCACAAACACAAATAAAAAATTATACTTTCAAAGATATGCTAAACATCAAGAAAAAACTTTCTAGGATGTATTTTTTATGTTGAAAATTGGTTTAAAACATGGTTGAAGGTCAAATTAAATGCAGGTTTATTCACATTTGGGATTGAGATTTTGTTGAAAAACTTTCTTCAACATAAATACCTTAATATAGAAGTTTAACATGTCTAAAATCAATTATAGATTAATAAAAAATTAATTCAATTTAAAAAGTTTAAATTAGATTCTTAAGGTTTTCAGAGGATAAAAGCTCTATACTAAGTAGACTGTAAATCGCATGTGCACACTAATTTGGAATTGGGTTAGCTATAAAATGAATTTTTAGTAAAAAATTATTTTTTATGATTACATGAACTAAAACTGAAAAAATATTTTGGAATAATGGTGGTAAATGAAGAGACATGAATTGATTGTGTTAATTGACAAAACTAATTCATTCATCAATTTTAATTCCAATACTCTTGTAAAAATAGGGATTGGATGGCTTTTTTTTATTATTATTAAAACGACATCGTTTTGATTTAAAAAAAAACAAAAATAACCCGGGTGACTTGGTCAAAACCCGGAACTCGAGTCTTGGTCTTGGATTGGACCGGATTTAAAAACTATTAACTTAAATTCGTAATTTTTATTCATTTCATTATTATATGCTTGTTATGATTTTGCATGTGTGTATCATCTTTTATGTGTATTCATTTTCATGTGATTTTTGCTTTCTTCAGTAGTTTTTCCTGCTCATTCTATTGTTTATTTTAGAGCTTTAGTTTTTTGCGTTGTAGAGAGAAATTGATTTTTTTTTTCTCTAAGTTTGTAGGCCATAATATGTGGTGTAACTTTTAATTGAATATAAAAAGAAAAGATTGATTAATTTCAGATGAATTTATATAGGAATTGTGGAAAAAAGACACAGATATTCAATCAATTCGATCGGAAAGTAATATATGGAAGGCAATAAACTAATTACATACAATTTTATTCCAAATTAGTTAATGTGTGTTTAATATTGTGGTGTATAGTATTTTAAAAAAATATTTTTTATTTAAAAATATATTAAAATATTTTTTTTCAATATTAGTATATTAAAATTATAAAAAAAATACGAAAAACATTATTAATTTAATCTTTTTTTAAAATAAATATATTTTTAAAAAATATCTAAAAACAAAATTACTATATTCCCAAGCACGGGTATCGTATTATTAAAACTAAATGAATTCGTAAATTTTATACGACAAATAATAAAATTTCTAGGTAGCCAAATCACAGAGAAAAAAATAATTGAATTTAAGGATTTTTAAAAGTTCACATCTGACAATATCGTCTCTTCTGTGATTATTTTGTAAATTTCATTTTGTGCTATACTTATATAACATTAACATAGTTATTAAATCTAATAAAAAAAATTAAATTTTTCTAAAATACAAAAAAAAACAGAGCAACAGTGATTTCTCCTTATTCACGAACTCTGTCTACCCCTTCTCTCACAGGTTTTTTTTTTTTTTTTCTCTCAATTTCCTTTACCCTTTTTCGTTTTATCTCCTAGGTCGCTTCCTTTTCTAGCTTTTTTTTCCCTCTCTCTTCGATTGTTGGTGTCTTTTGATGCATACAACGAGGTCGATCGGTGTAATTTTGAGGCTACTTTGTTTTGCTATTACCCTGATGAATCTTGATGAGAAAGGTCTCACTAATGTAATGAATTTTAATCTTGATTTAATTTCTTGTAATCTTTATATATTCTTTTTTTTCCCCTTGTAAAACAACATTTATCCCCCAAATAATTGCTGGGACGCTATCATATTTAAAAACAAAAACTTGACTCACACATAATTCCGACACCAGTTCTATAACACAGATAAAGCAGAATCATCCTTACCATGATACCATTGTTGACGAGGATAGGGTTGTTACAGAGATGGAAGTAAAGTTCCTTCTTGGATAAAGCGGTTAGCTGTGTGGCTGGCGAGGAGGATATGATTTCATCAAGATCGGAGGGCAGAAATCCTTTCCAAACGACATCAGTATCTGCGGCTGTCTGGAAGTTACGAGAGACCAGAGCACATCGGCAAGCATCCGTTGGCGATGTGTAGGAAATGATGTGGGCTAGGCACTCCTCTGGCAGAACTTGGGACATATCCATCTCCTTTTTTTTTTTTTTTTTACTTCTTTGTGTTTTTTCCAACTGCCCTTACACCATATATATTAGTATGGTTGTTGTATATTTCAGCGTCAGAATCTCTTGGGTCCTTCACATGTTGATTGTCCAATTGAATTCTCCCTCTATTTAGATTTTTATCAATCAACCCCCTGTGATGTGTACTTAAAGTGTGTTTAGCATTGAGATGGAAAAGCACTTTTCAAAAAATTTGAACTTTTTTTTTGCTTTAAAGTAATATGTTTTTGATGTTTTCAAATTATTTTGATGTGCTGATGTTAAAAATAATTTTTTAAAATTAAAAAAATATTATTGACATGTTTTTGTGAGTAAAAAGTATTTTGAAAAACAACAGCAACCAAATTCTCAAACACGCTCATAATGATCCGTTAAATAGACATGTAAGGCCACTTTTCCAATCAGATTTTAGCTTGTAATTTTGCTCTTTTTCCTCGAATTTTTTGTGGCAAAGGGATGCATTTTAGAGTCTAATTCAAGTCCCATGAATGAGCTTTTAGGACTAAGAAACCTGTACAGATTTGTGCTAAGGATTGGCTAGATTTGTGCTAAGAATTGGCTTAATTCAAGACCCATAAATAGATGGCGGGGGACTTGATTGAGACAAACATGATAGTTTAGGAGCAAATATATTCTTTTCTCTAAATTATAATTTCTAGACGCGCAAGTGTTTTTACGTTGTAATTTAAAACGATACGCGGTAGCGTGGGCCAATTCAGGGACGTTGCATCCCATGAAGAAAAACCAAGTCAACTCCTGAAGCACTCTTTGACATGGCAAGGAGAACATGTGTTCCTTAGTGAACACGGCAGGTGAGAAGCAGCTAAGAAATAACTTCGAAATTTACGTGACATCTCAAACTTCCAGATGCATGAATTAACTCCATTCAGGAACAGTTTGTTTTCCGACGCAATAGCATTTTTTTAAAATGATTTTCTTTCACTTTAGATTGATTTTTTTATTTGTTTTTAAATTTTTTTAATGTATTAATATTAAAAATAATTTTTTTAAAAAAATATTATTTCAATATATTTTTAAATAAAAAATATTTTAAAACATAAGTACTATCACAATATCAATCAAGCTCTTAATAATGTCTAATATAAATTTTTAAGATGAATTCATATGTAAAATAATATATTATTTGATTGGACATAACAAATCATATGTGTTTGATGCACGCATTAAATATAATATGACAAGTTATTTAATATCTATATGTGTGTATTAATTATTAAGTGTGAGTTTGAATATGGAGTATTGGTTTTTTTAAAATTTTTATTTATTTAAAAATATGTTAAAATAATATTATTTTTTTTATTTTTAAAAATTATTTTTGTTATCAGCACATCAAAATAATTTAAAAATATAAAAATAAATAAATTTAAACAAAAATAAATTTTATTTTTAATTAAATACAATTTAATCCGTGTTTAAAAACAGGATATAAAGACGGCAAGGATTTACAGTCGACTTTTTTCTTAGAGATGGAGGAGGCCGAGTGCCCTTTCTCACCAAGGATCAATTCTCATCGTGTATTTCTCGTATCCAAACCTATTCCAATGACAAAAATTTTATCGTACCATGGTGGTGGAACAAATTTGTCCAAACCATGGTCATAGTCACCATTTCTCAATTTTCTATATTGTTGATTATTTATTTATCACCTATTTATTTATTTAATTGACTTAATGAAATTTGACAAGTTTATTTGTAAATTATTTAAATAAAATTTTACATGTAGGGTCTTGATTGAAAAAAAAACTCTTTTACTCGGGACTAAATTACATATACTAAAACATTAGAGGACCAGAAAAATTGAAAAAGGACTAAAATGTCATGAAAATAAACATATGGGCTGAAAATAAATTGTTAAGAAATTCAAAGACCAAAATGATCTCTTACGAAAACTTTATGCATTCTTATCCTGTCGAATGCTCCCAAGAATGATAAAAATATATATACTTATCATGTTGAGATCAAAATAGAATAATTTAACACCAATATTTATTATTTTTGTGTTCAAAATCAGTGTCAACAGCAGAAATTTTTCTCTCTAGTGCTGAATCACAACAACTTTCTCCCATCTCTCTCAAATTACAAACAAGAAAAAAGATAAAATTGATTTTTCTCTTAAATTTTAGAAACTAAAGAGACCTAGTAGCAACATATTATTCCTAATACCTTTAGCTGATTTTGCAAATCACTGCTCTTGTTTCCATGTAATCATAAACCTACCCCCCATCAGTCATTATCGTTACAATTACCTGACCCTTTTTTTTTTTTTTGGTCTATGGCTTGTTTTGTTGTTGGAGGCGACATTGGATAGCGGTGAAAACGAAGCGCTGCTGACTCCAATGCTTACGGAATGCCGAGAAGCAGTCCTCTTCTTCCAGCGAAGGAATAGAAAACGAAAAGAAGCAGTAAAAAATACAAACATTTCCTTGCTATACTGAAACATCTAGGAAAACATACGTGTTTATATAAATCTAAAAAGTGAAGTAACTCTAAAATCGGCGTGCCCAAGAAGGATAGTATATATTAAAAAATGAGAAAAATACTAGAATATTAATTCAATTCACACTTTAATTTTTTTTTACTTTAAGAATACTGAAATAATTATACTATTTGTAAAAGAAAATTACGCAAAAACCCGCTTACTCTTTATATATATATATATATAAACTACTAAATTATTCCGGATCAATTTGCAAAAAAAATATATCATGCTAACAAGACAAAATATATATAAAAATAATAATTACACTTATAAATCCACATTGAATTACCAAGTGTTTTATAATTTACAAAGGTGTTAATGTCCCCTCTCTCCTCTTTTAAGAGTCTTGAATCATAACTTCTCCTTTATAATAATAATAATAATAAAAGATCTAATATTTACGTTAATTTAAAAAAGTTGTCAAGGTTCGTACTAGCAATAAATGTTTTTTTAGGACATCTTCAATAAAAAAAGTTCGAAGACTTTTGAATTTCGGTTGCAGATTTCTAAATTGGAAAAGAAGGGAGTTTTTTAAGTAGGACAAAAAACATTGAATTTTAACACCATATATCTTTTTTTTGGAGGATTCCATCTCTCGGCACTCAAAACAATATTAAGCAGGGTCATGGAGTGCATAGTATATAGACAAATGCAGTTATTAAATATGTGAAATAAAACAAAGTTCCAAATCTTTAATAATAAATGTGTATGAATTCTAGCTTTGTTTAATATATTAAGCATGGCAAGAACATTTGCAGTGACTCATAGAACAGAGCCTATCAATCAAAATCTTTGAAAAATCAGTCATAATCACCGTTATCTAATACTTTTAATTTTAAAAAATATAATTTAATTTATTAGATTTTAAATTTATTTTTTATGATCATTAATTTAAATATCATAAATTTTAAGGTCATTAAAAATTTATATAATTATTAATTTTAAAATTCGTAGGATTAGTCGAGGCATACATAAACTAGTTTAAACACCATATTAATAAAAAAAAAAAAAAAAAAAAAGACCATGCTTTCGTTGCCAAGTGTCCATTGCCATCCCCTAAGGCGTAATGCCACCCAAGCCATTCTTCGAGTCCGTTTGTTTGTGTGGTTGCTTCTGCGTTTGAAGCAACCACATCAAACATTGTGTTTGGTTACATCAGAAACGCACTTTAATGTTAGTGGGCCCCACAATAATTCACGTTTTGGACGTGATTTTTGCACAGCAGCTCTGAGCTGCTTTTTAAAGTTGACGCCTCATGTGCACAGTGCAATTCACTTGCACTGTGCACGCAAACAGTGCAATCACTTGCATTGTTTGCGTGCACAGTGCAAGTGAATTGCACTGTGCACCCGAACAGTGCAAGTGAATTGCACTGTTCACGTGAACAGTGCAATTCACTTGCACTGTTCGCGTGAGGTTTTTTTTTTTTTGTATATTTTTTTTAAAAAAAACTAGTTTAGAATGAATTAAATTTACTTATATTATCATGTAAATAATATTTTGTTTCTTAAAAAACTAGTTTAAAGTGAATTAAATTCACTCGCACTGTAATATCAAATCAATTTTATTCCTGATAATGTTTAATCTAATTTTATTGCACGCTCAAAAAATTATAGAAATTGTAGTTCTTGTTGAATGAATTTTGTATGTAATGGAATTGTAGATGGTTTAACGGAATAATAAAAAATATTTCATATAAAGTATTATTTATTTCATGAAATAATAACAATAGTTAAATCTACAACATTTAAATTAAAAACCATCAATATTAATATATATATTTTAAAATTATTTTATAACTTTAATTTCAAAAGCATTCTTAACCAAACACATTAAACTACTTTTTATTCAACCTCAATTTCAACCACAATTTTAACCAAACACCTATTTTTTTAAACCAACCTCAATTAAAAGTACTTTTTATAAAACAACTTTTTTGAAACCACAACCACAACAGCTACCGCAATGCCAAACACACTCTTCATGCCAAACAAAAGCCGAGGGAGAAGACCCAATCCATGACTAAAAATAACCCATCAATTAAAAAAAAAAATGTTCCCGAAAGTTTCAAATAGAAAGAAAAACAAAGACAACTCTAATCTTAGGATTCAAAGTCTTCTTGTTAATCAACCGACTGATCTTCCTAATTAGAAGAATAAGATAAAAAATTAATTTTAAAGTTCATAAAATTAATGAAATGTATACAAACTGGTGTTATATACAATATTTTTGCTACATGCATTAGTTTTTTTTGTTGATTAATGATGATAATGATAATAAGGGTGAGGGTTACATGATAAAATAGGCAGTCATGATGTGTGCTAATGATAATAGTGGCATGGTTATAGTGGTGTTATATTATTATTTTGTTCGATGAACATTAAAAAACTATTCGGGACTGTATTAGCTATTTTTTAAAAAATTATTTATTTTTATGTTTTTAACATATTAAAATTAAAATTTTTAAAATTATTTTTATAAAATACTATACACTACAATACCAAATAAAAATATAATTCTAATAAATTTAGTGTTTTTTTCATTAGTGTTTAGGGATGTTTAATATTGAGTTTTAATTTGTTTTTTATGTTGAAATTTAATTTTATTATTTTAAATTAATTTGTTTTAGATTGTTTTGATATTAAAAATAAAAAAAATATTATTATTTTAAAATAAAAACTTTAAAAAACAATTTTTACCGTACTCTAAAATAACATTCCAAACGACAGAAAAGCAGCAGATGCCAGAGAGGCGAAACTAATTAAAAATTAGTAATAATTTATTATATTTATTGACTTCCTGCCCTCTTTATATATAGGTGGACAGGACGATCCCTATAAATTATAAAACATAAAATAAACAAAATCTCACTCGCTTTCCTCGACTTCTTTTCTCCTTCGCAAGTCAATCTCCAAAGAGGTATTTTCGATTTGACTTTCCTATTGTTTTTTCCGTTTGTTTCTCGAGTAAAATGAAGGAAATGTAAAAAAGAACCGAAATTTCGATGATATTTTCGTTAAATTCTTTTAGTCTCGCTTAACTGAGCCTACTGCAGACGGTGGTTTTTTTTTTTTTTTGTCCTCGTCTGGCGTTGATGTTTAAGTTTGACGCTCATTTTTTCTCTTTTTTCAACTCATTACATTAATAATTTGATTATCTTTTGTGTATTTTATATATATGTATGTATGTATGTATTTAAATTTCTTAATTTCACTTTAGGTTTGATTTCTCTCTCTCTCTCTAATTAGATTGTAGTTTTGGCTGGTTTTAAGTGGCATAGCTCTTAATTTCAGGGACCAGTGTAGTTTAGTTTAGGACTTAAATAAGTGCATTTGTAATAACCTTTGTTATTGCCATTTAAAGTAAGTGACTTTGTAATTTATTATAATTTTTAAAAAATAGTGTTCATCTGGTTCTTTTTTATTTATTTAATTATTTTTTGTGTGGATTCAGTTAACAATCATGGCAAGAAAGATGCTTATTGATGGGGAGGTGAACCAAACTAACCAAGTAGAAGAAGAGGCCCACTTTGATTTTGATTTGTTTGTTATTGGAGCTGGGAGTGGTGGTGTTCGTGCTGCTAGGTTTTCTGCTAATTATGGAGCTAAGGTATACTACTGTTTTCCTGATATTGAGGATATTAAAAAAAAAAAAAATCGAAGAAAACCTTTCATGGGTTTTTGATGGGGTTTGGGAAAATTCGTGTTAAATTTTTTATTTTTTTTTAGCGAATATAGTATAATGAAGTTCAACAATATGGATATACTATAGTGTTAATTGCTTTATGGTCACTTTAACAGAGAATAGAAGAAACTACCTTGGTGAGTTTTTGTTCATCGGGTTTATGATTTTTTTTGTTGTAAAGAAGGAGTTGTTTTTGATCTTGTGAGAACAAATAATTAATTCTGTTGCTTGATTGATGGAATTAACATAATATCGACTTGTTTGGATTCACTCGGGAAACTTTGTGTCAAACTGATTTAGCATGTTCTTTTTTCTTGTTAAGTGAGAAACTTTAGCTTTCAGTGATGTTAACAATTCACTTTTCTGTGAAAGCATGATGGTTGACTGCTCACTAATGATATCCAACATTGTGTTTCAAGGTTGGAATTTGTGAACTTCCATTCCATCCTATCAGCTCAGAAGTAATTGGAGGGGTTGGTGGAACGTAAGTCCATTTGAGCTCTTAATTATGCCTTCTTAGTAAACTATCCCTGTTGTTGTCCTGTTTAAGATTTACTATGTTTTAATTCAAGTGGGAGCTAAACAACATCTGGTGCTGTGTGCTTCTGTTTTATCTCCTTTTTTGGGGGGAGATTTATCTGGCAGTGGCTAATGATGAGATGTTTATTATTTATGGTTTAGCTGAGTTCTTTTAACAGTTATTTGAGTTAACTCCAGAATAATTTAACAAAGGAAAATTGATTTTAACATTAAATGACCTTTAATGGAATGTTACCTATAGGGACATTTGTTTGACTAAATAAGAGATTTGGTTGGCATCGTAGTTACAAGTTAACAATATTAAGCAATGACACACTAGCTTTTGCTGATATGATCTCTAACTAGAATCACTGAATTCTTACTTTCATGGCCAATTGATGTACATTTGATGAGTTTTGAATGGTGACACATGCTCTTGATATTCCACTATGATGGTAAAGGAAGTTTCTTGTTATTATTGAGAACTTCAAGAATTGTGACTTTTGAGTTTGTTTTTATTTTATGTTAGGGATGACTACCATTGAATGTGAATTGACTGAAATGTTGAAACCTAACTTAAAATCAATGGTTTGTCTTCATTTGGTTTTGTAGGTGTGTTATTCGTGGTTGTGTTCCAAAGAAGATTTTAGTTTATGGAGCCAATTTTGGAGGTGAAATTGAGGTGAGAACAGGATACATACCAGAATGAAATGATCAGTTGACTTAATGTGTTAGTGGCCATCTTGTAGTTTTTTCAAGTTGCAAAGATGGGAGTGAAGAGAATGTTCATGACAAATTTAGAACCTTCTGTGTGGAATGTGATTATCTGAGAGCATGTGGACATCGGACTGTGTGCTTCTATTGTTAAACATTTCTGAAATTGATCAATTTCAGAAGCATTAAGTTCTACTTAAACTGAAATTTGTTGTCTCACATTTGAAATTGTTGGAATGGTCAATGATACTTGTATTTTTTTTTGTTCTGTAAAGCAAGGATGCATGTGTAAAGTAAAGCATGATGCTTAGTATAGAAATTTGAGTAGTGGAGATGTTTGATTTGTCTGACGCTGCCATGTCATATCCAATGAGTTTTTGTGCCAAATGCAGACTTTAATATATGCAGGGATCTGCATGGTTGTGGGGAAATTTTCTTGGATGTAGTTTTCCTTTATTGTCTTTTTGGGTGAGGTGAGCTGTATTAAATGGTATTTGGTTTCATGAATGGAGAGGTTTGGTTTTGTAGGATGCCAGGAATTACGGTTGGGAAGTGAACGAGAAAGTGGACTTTAACTGGAAAAAACTGTTGCAGAAAAAGGTGGGTGGCCCTTTGAGTTTTCTCTTCATCTTTATGATGTTTGCCATGATCTTACATGAGACACCCTTTCTGGTGCTATTCACAATATCTTTTTGCAAGCAACTCAAAGGAAAAAATGATTTTTTTCTGAAGGAAAGTTGATCCTTTATTCCATTTCTTGGTCTACCTTTTTTTTTGGAGGGTGTGAAAAGGGGTCAAGCTGGATTTTTTTCCTTCAACCTCATCCTTGTACGCCTGAAAAAGGGAAAAAGATGAAGTGATTGACCACTCCTCATTTTACTTCTTATCCTTCAATTCAAACATTGTTAACTTTGAAGGAGAAATATATTTCTTCGAGCATTTAGATTCCATTTGTCCATTGTTTAAGATTATTTTTCTTTCAGAAATTCTTGTTACATTTTTTGGCTTTGTCTTGCCATAACCTAGAATAGAAACAGTTCATGATTGTGAGTATATTGTTTCATCTATCTGCTGGTCAAAATTGCAGACGGATGAAATAATCAGGTTAAATGGAATTTACAAGAGGTTACTATCTAATGCTGGGGTTAAACTGTATGAAGGAGAGGGAAAGATTGTTGGTCCTAATGAAGTTGAGGTGACTCAACTAGATGGGACTAAATTGAGGTACTCAGCAAAGCACATACTGATTGCAACTGGCAGTAGGGCTCAACGTCCGGCTATTCCTGGGCAGGTTAGTTTTGTGGTTTCTTCTTGAATGATCAAGAATCTCTGATGGGTATTCTGTGTCATTGTGCATCCAAAACCTTAAGTCATTTAACAGTAAATATCCTTGTTGTCTGTTATGTGCTATTGAAGAGCTGTTGTTTTCTGATTATGAATTTAAATTAGGTAAAGTGTTTTAAGTTATCTCTGGTCCTGTCTTCTTGGGTAAAATGTTTTAAGAATTCAAATTTCCTTTTGATTACTAAAGCTCTAAGGATCATAACTAGTAATTTTTGCTAAAATAGCATACCAGGCGGATCTGGTAAAAAAATAAAATTGTACTTGACAGAGAATAACCTACGAATTTGATGTGTGCCATTTCTTTTTATCTTGATTTGTCAAACTAGTAAAAGGTAGTGACTAATAGGTTTCTGTAGATGATTAAATTGAAGGATTGCTATATAGAACATACAGATAAACTTAGGCTGATGTTTATAGGCAGTGTAAAAGAAGTATGTTGGTTGGGGAAAATTGGACTAGTGAACACCATTGAGAAACATACTTGTTTATATTTACAAATTTCTCTGTATTGTTCCCACATGTAGATGCATGCCTGAAAATTACAAATTTGTGCTCGTTATTTTCTTTGATAAGATTTATTTTAGACTTGTATTTGCACTGAGATGCAACTTCAATATGACATGGATTTGCTAATAGAAAATTAATAAATATGACATGCATGCATGTAATGGGGCAGCATTCTTCTTATTGAAATTCTTTCCTAAATGTCATCTTTTGTTTCAAATAGAAAAGAAAGCATTTTGCTATTTATTATATGAGCATGTGCACTAATTGCTATTTATTATATCAGCATGTGATAGTGCACCTTATCGATTGTAACATGTGCCTGAATAATAGTTGGTCATGAATCTTACAACCTTGTTTCATATTTTTATTTGAACAAAAATTTCTTCCTGCTCAACTCGTCAGTCTCTCAAACTACCATGTGGATAGCATTGATTGCTTTTTATTTTTTTAGTCAATGAAAATCTTTTGCTTTGCCATAATCTTTTGTAAAGCAAACTTACATTTAATTATGCTTCATTATTTTGATATCAAGTATATTTGTAAAATAATATATGTTTTCCAACATATGGCAGTCCAAGAGATTGTCATGTGTTGGGCTGTGGAATTTTACTTTTTAGTTCTCAGTTTTTGGTTTTCTGTTTGAATGTAAACTTCTGTTTAACCATCCATGTGTTCCCATTGTGGTGCTGCTTAAGCTATCGTTAGCTTTTTCTGTTCAATTGTTTTCTAAACACTACACCTTCAAGGCTGCCCGTAGTTTATCCATTCAGGTGCATGGTGCTCATCTTTCAATCACATAGTTGATTCTTGATTGCAATTACTGCTGGAATTACCTAGTTGAATTTAATTTGCTTGATTGCTTGAAATTTTTCACTGGGTTCAAGTTATGTCTGTGGTGTAGATAGCTTCTTGTTGGAGCTGTTTTTCTTTTGTTTTCTTTTTCTTG
Source organism: Populus tomentosa (assembly GCA_018804465.1). NCBI lineage: Eukaryota > Viridiplantae > Streptophyta > Magnoliopsida > Malpighiales > Salicaceae > Populus > Populus tomentosa. The sequence continues at coordinate 3,906,970 of CM031969.1, read as the reverse complement.
CATGCTTACCTTATTTGTTGTTACTTTTTGATTATTTAGGAGCTGGCCATAACTTCTGACGAGGCATTGAGTTTGGAAGATTTGCCTAAGCGTGCAGTGGTGTTTGGTGGGGGGTAAACTCTCCAGATGGCTTTGCTATCTATGTGTTTTATTTGCACATGTTCTAGCATGTGCATGATTTTGGATAAATATTTTTTTTCTTGCTCAGGTACATTGCTGTTGAGTTTGCTTCAATATGGCGTGGCATGGGTGCTACTGTGGATCTATTTTTCAGAAAGGAACTTCCATTAAGGTTATGATCAAGGCCTTAATGTTTGTTTTTTCTGAACGACCAAGTTGGTTTCATATATTAGCACACACAATGTATGTTTGCAAGTAAACTGTGTAAAGAATATGTTTTCAACTGGGGTTACTCTTTTAATGTTTTCTTGATGATTACTTCCTGGTCTGAAAAACTCCTGGCCAGAATAGTTTGAGTTTTAACTTGTCCACAGCAGCCTTCACATTTTTCCCTTCTATATTGGTTAGGATTGGAACCTATAATCTAGCAAATTTTGGTGTTTCATAGTTTAAGTGGCGATTGACATTCAAATATGTTACTGCAGTTTTGTATTATGCTATTAAAGTGGTAATTTTAATGTGCCATCTGTCACACATTGTCACTAAGGAGTCATGTGGCATTTTTGGTCCAAGCATTTTGAAATCTAGACCACAGTTGTGTTTCTCCTGCCAGCATATCTGATAGCTATCTAGTGCAGGGGTTTTGATGATGAAATGAGGGCCGTGGTTGCAAGAAATCTAGAAGGCAGGGGAATTAATTTGCATCCAAGAACAAATTTGACTGAGGTACTCTCTCTTTTATTAGAATTTGGTGTCATTATGGCATGCGTTGCTTTAGTTTCAAGCTATTTTTTTTCCTGGATTTTGTAATTTGTTGCTTTTTTTCCAGTTTATGTTTTGACTGTTCTATGTTATTTATGGTGAACCTTATATTGTAAATACAGTTGACTAAAACAGAGGAGGGAATAAAAATTTACACCGATCACAAAGAGGAGCTGCTGGCAGATGTTGTACTTTTTGCCACTGGTAATAACAATCCTTGTTTAAATCACACACGTTGTGAAGAAGTTCCATTATTAAGCTTGTATCGTAAATAGAAAGCATGCACTGCCATTTCCAGTCTGTGCAGCCGCATGAACCAGAATGTAATCGTTGGGTAAAAATGCAATTTACTTGTGTTTTTTACTTGGTAGGTTCATTTTGTCTAAACTTAAATCCTTTCTAGAAGTATTTGGTATTTTACTATTTTTCGGGGTTAACTTGTCCTCATTTCTAGAGCAGTGTTGCCAGTACCATGGATTGATATGTTGGTGAAATGGTGATGTGAATGTTTGGGGACTGAAGATGCATAATATGAAGGGTTACAAGACTTTGGATTGCTAAAGCAGAATGCAATAGGGTCACTGTAGAACAGGAATGAGAATTTGAATTTATAATTTGTATCTCATGAAGTGATTAAAATGATAGTAGTATAGAAGATAATAAGTATCCACGTTAGAATGAACATTCCAAATTGAAAATCATTGAAGTACTGGTATTTAAGGTAACAGGCATTGGTTTTAGGAGCCTCAATGAAAAAATATAAGGTGCCTTTTCTTATATTTGTTATTATTGGTTAACATAATCACCAATGTTTGTATTGTCAAAAACATTTGTTCACTATTCATGATGATGAAGTTATTGATATTCTTCTCTCAATTTTTACAGGTAGAGCTCCCAATACGAAGAGATTAAATTTGGAAGCTGTGGGCGTTGAGCTTGATAATGCGGGAGCTGTGAAGGTCAGTAACTTCAGCTGTCATTGTTTTAATCATTGAGCATTATGTTATTAGTGCACAAACTGCAGATGCCAATTTCAGTGTTATTATAGTCGTTTTGTTTTCTGCATTTACTTGTAGATGGGTATTTATCACACATGCTGCTGGTTGTGGGATATGGGATAATTTAATTGTATCCCTGATATAGGTTTAATTATTATTGTATAGTAATTTTTCCTTACACTCCATCATGTTTGGCTGATATAGGATAATTTTTGGCGAGTTCTGTCTATTGATGCTTTTGTGTATGAAGAACGTAAATCTTGAGTAAAAAGGCTAAACCTGGTCAGAAGATGTCTCTGGAGATCCCTGCAATTGTGTTATGGGGTGGGGTTCTATAAAACATGAAAGTGAACGAAGAGGCTAGTTATGGAAGTGCATGTATATGCCACGTTGCATCTGATTGATCAAAGGGGCATTGATTACCAGCAAGGTTAAAAACACGTGACCTTCATTAGGTTTCTGACCATGTAGAGAATATCTTCTGTTTTGACTGTATTGAAAGACCTAGCCGTTGAGACCATACTTGCTTTGTCTCTCGACCATTTTCTTTATTATTGTGTTTTTGTTGTTATTATTCTTTTTTTTTTTTATGGTATTTTCTTGTTTTTATCCACCATGTAAAAGAAACTATATTTTCAATTTACACTGAAAATCTTGTTCACGTTTCTACAAGTCATGTAAAATGACTGGGTCCCTGCTACTTTCTTGATCAGGTTGATGAATATTCTCGCACCAACATACCTACCATATGGGCTGTTGGTGATGTCACAAACCGAATGAATCTGACTCCTGTAGCCTTAATGGAGGGAACATGCTTTGCAGTATGTGTTTCTTGTGATCTGCTTTTCGTTTCTTCATATTCATATCAATTTTTTTTCCTCCTCCCCCCTCCCTTTTTGGCAATCTTGCAATTCATTTGATTTTCAGTGGATCTGTTTCTGATGTATTGCATGCAGAAAACTGTTTTTGCAGGGCAACCTACCAAACCAGACTACAATCACGTACCATGTGCTGTATTTAGGTATCTGCTGTTTGATTTGCTTGGACTGTTCATTTTCTTCCACAAAATCATTTTTGTATTATGCTAATAGCTTTTTCAGTTAAATGAAAATACCATCATCAATAAGAAATATAGTGGTTATTGAAAGATTCTAAAATCGAAACTCATTAACCCTCGCCTTGAATTGTAAAAGTTTAGCTCATTAACATACAGTAAGATCGTTCTGCTGCTTCAATGCAACTAAGTCCTGCACACCTTAAAGAAGTTTAAGCTTAATAGAAAATCTAGTGCTTGTGTTCATCTTTCTTCACTGGTAACTTGTGATATTTGGTAATCTGCAGCATACCTCCTCTCTCTGTGGTGGGCCTCAGTGAGGAGCAGGCGTTAGAGCAAGCAAATGGTGATGTATTGGTTTTCACTTCGACTTTCAACCCCATGAAGAATACTATCTCTGGGTATGTGCTGAAATTTGAAATCTTATTTGCTAAATAGGTCTGTATTATTACAAACAAACATGTAGCATTATGGAATTCTTGAGAACATCACTCACAAAATGACAAATAAATAAGAGGTCAAAACACAACATTTGTAAACTTAAACTGGCCGGGTAGAGAATATCTCTCAAGAGGTCTTGGACATTTGCTGCGCCTATAACTTAAATCCCCTAAATCAGATAGACTTTGAACATCCTCGCTTACTTTTTGATAACAGTCATTCTTTTGTCACGAAACCAAATTTTACTGTTGCTTTTAAACTGCATTTCCCTGGTCTGGAAAGGAGTTTTGTTTATGAACAAAGATGAAGGACATGATAAAATCATCAAAGCCTTGGGAATATATGGATTGGGATGTTCTCGCTGATCAGTGGGGTAGTATTTGAGCACCTGCCTCGTTTTACTGTAATTTGGTGAGGCGGGATCTGTGTCTTATGCATCCCCAGGCTTTTGGTGCGGTGCTTAAAACTTCTGTGAGCTTTTCAGTTTAATACGCATGTTCTTATCTTTGTTTCTAGACGACAAGAGAAGACGGTAATGAAGCTTGTTGTTGATGCTGAGACGGATAAGGTTCTCGGAGCTTCCATGTTGGGGCCAGATGCACCTGAAATCATGCAGGTATGTGTATTTTCTGATTCGTTAGCCATACCCATCCTTAAGTTTTCTGCCCCCGTGTACTTTTTGTTATTCATGCATGCTCTGATCATTGTTTCTTGGTTATCATCTTCTCAGGGTATTGCTGTTGCGCTGAAGTGTGGAGCAACAAAGCAACAATTTGACAGTACTGTAAGTACCACGTAACTTTCCTTGAGAGAGGGGCTAGACATAAGGATGCTAGTGATTCTTTCCATTCCTACCATCCCCTTGTCAGGCTCTTATAATGACCATGTATGTTCTTATTTTGCCACCTCTCCCCCCGTAATTACCTCATTTAATGAACGCAGAAGGGATGCCATCTTTAAACTTTTAGATTTTCATTTTCATGTATAAAGTTCTTTACGGTGGCATGTGTTCAGCTGGTGACGTGGCAAACGATCACTGGCCGTTCCCTCATTTTTTATTGTGTTACTGAGGAGGTTTTTTCGTTTGTTTCCCACAGGTGGGAATACACCCTTCTGCTGCTGAGGAATTTGTGACCATGCGTTCAGTGACTAGACGCGTTACTGCTGGTGGCAAACCAAAGACAACAAATCCGTAAAAAACATCAGCAGGAAAAGAAAACCCAAAAATGATATATTGCTTGAATTCAGCTTTCTCGTCGGAAACTATTTCCTGTTAGTAAGTGCAAGAAATAGAGGCAATTAGGGTGAGGCTATGACTTTTCAAACCAATAAAAGTTCACGTCATGATATTGTATGCCTGGCAGTTCAGATGCGTATATGGAAATTATTATTAATTTTTTTTTACCAAGTACTTAGATGTTACCTTTCAGTGGTGGACGAATGCTTTCTTAGAACCAATGTTGACTATTTGACTTTTTTTTTTTTTTTTCTCTTATTAAATATGGCAAACGCCTTTTTATGGTTTAATGAAAAGTTGTGCATTGTTTAATGTTCATGAAGTAGGCTGTAACAGCTGCTTGCATAAAGAATTTGATGATGTGGATTATGGATGATGTATCCTGGATCTATAATACAAGGCTCTTGCTGTATGTAAGATTAAGACCTGCTTGTATACAGATATATCAAAAAAGTATCCGCTGTACCTAAATTGTTGTTTTTCCCTCGCACACATCACATATTGTATACCCTTGGCCTTCACAGTAAGGACAATTTGCTCCTTCATCAACCCATTCCAAAAACTACAGCATAGATTTTGATTGTGAGGATGTTGAAATGGAAACTAGTAATTAAAAAACATAAAGGACCTGTGTATGTGAAAAGTTTCGTACCTGTGGCTCCACGTTTGGCTCACCTGTACCATCACACTCTGCAACAGAAAATCACAAATAAGCAACGAAGCATAAGATTGCGAATACCAGAACTACTGTTAGGTTCCTAATGGTCATCGAGGCTGCAAAAGGCGAACTGCAAACTGCATCATTTTAGGTCAAATGGCAAGCATGGGCAAACTTCTAAGAGCTTCCTCGGTGACATCATTGAAAATATTTGATTAGAAAAACATGCTTGTACTTTGGATGTTCAGATACCTTGAAAATAAGAGAGTAAGCTAAAAGGTTAAATTGATTGATGGTTGCACCAGCTGCCAATTTTGCTGCCATTACATTGCCAGAAAATCTAAAACAATTTCTAGAGCCCAGGCTGCTGTATTTGCAGGCAGTGGGATATCTAACCAAATCAGGCAGTGAGGAATGCTACTATATATGAATTGCCAGCCGGTTAAACTACTTTTTTGTCCCTTGAATGTATTTTAATATATTAAGTATTCTCAGCTACGGACAAAAGCAATAAACAGGAGAAATCTGATTTCAGTTCGTCATGACTGGTTAATAAGAAGCTTTTAAATACAATCAGATAAAACGATACTGTATTCATAAATATGGATGTCCAATCCAGGTAGTGGCAACCAATTTACCTGTGCACAACAAACGACCCTCCCCACGACATGTAAGGCACTGTTTTGAGGAATCCTTCGTTTTGCTCCCACTAACTTGTTTCTTTCTGCCATTAAGTCTAGAAGGTTCTTCCCAACGATTCTCCCCCAGAAGAAATACTCTATGATGCGATACCTCAACTTCTGTTACTTCTTCTTTCACAACTTTCTGGTGTATTTCTGGGATTTCTGTTACAGACGTAACAGCAGCTCCATCAGCACCTTCCTAATGTACAGTGGATTTGAAGTCAGCAGCATATTTTGAAATTTCACAATCTCAACGCATGTATTCTCAGTGTTCTTGCTAACCAGGGATCCCTTGGAATGATATCTAAAACAATAAATATTCTGCTCATCAAGCATGCTATCATTGCCGAAAGCATCTGTGCAAAGAGACAAATTTACTGGGATATGCATCCATCAGCACACATACACTCGAGTTATATACTAACAACCCATTAAACAACGATAGATTACAAGTACAAAATTGTACGCTATATAGGACTAACAAGTAAGCATTCAGTATTGTGAGAATATCACAATAAGAGCTTATACAGGGCATTTCCACCCTTTATTCAGTATGGTCACAACCATAGTGCTAGAAACAAGGACTTTAGTTTGACCTAGCTACTTCAACAGTGTAACTCCAACATGGAACGCTTATGAATTTTTAAAAGCAAGACATTACTTTCAGATTTCTGATTAAAAAACTAGAACGAGAGCCAGTGTTTGTGTTGTTCAGAAACAAGACTAGAGTATTTCCTGTCCTCACAGTCACCCATTCAAATGTAAATCAAGGGGATGATGCATTTGAAACAGAAACTAAGCACAACTTTTATACAATATCAGTCCCGATTATTATATTGCTAAAAATATCATAATTGCATGTACCTCTGCTGGAACAGTTTGAGCGCTTCCCTTTTGAGTTTCGCTAATACTTGAAATCGGAGCATCAATATGTTGCTCCATATATAACCTTTTGAGGAGCTCTGTAGTCATTATTCCATCTTCAGAGGCACCTAAAGATGCCTGTCAAGCAAGATCATATGTTATCTATTAAAAATAAATCAATTGAACTATCCACTAAACTATTAGCCACAAGCTAAGAGACTACCAGGATTTTAGAGAAAACAGCATGTGCATATGCATGTATGTACATTTTCCATGTACGAGGGAATGATATAATCAACCCGCGTGACATTTATTTCTGTCCATTTTGAGGTACCACAAAAGATGGAAATCTAAAAACTTACTTGCCAGGTCTTCACAGCACGTTCAGTCCCACTTGAGAAGCTAGAATATTCCATGTCTTCTTCCCCCGAGTAAAATCCCAATTTTTGCAAAGCGTCCTGTAACAATCAGAAAAAGGTACGAAATACATCAAAATACAACACACAAGCTTCGAATATCACCACTACAACAATATTAAAAGAAAAAAATATATATGTAAAAAGCAGCATTCATATCATGTATTTGATAAACAATTCAAGGAGTACACATTGTTCTCCATGCCTAATAATAATAATAATAATAATAAAAGAAGAAATGAAATTTAGTTAGTAAAATAGAGAGTAGAGTCAGACCTGCATCTCTTTTACTTGTTCTCCTTCGCTTCCTTTCCTTAGGGTTTTCCTCTCCTTCTCCTTCTTCTCCTCCAAAACCCTACCAATCACTTCCTTCTGTTCTTCCACCACATTCTCCTCCAACACAAGAGGTCTCGCACTGGACCCACTCTCTGCAATCAAACTGTTATTATTCTTGTCTTTCAAAACTTGCAGTAACAACCCTACTTTAGCTACCGTATCCTCTCCTCCTTGAAGGACTGAGATTCGATTCTCTAGTGCTTCGATTTGAAGCTTTAAGGATTGTATTTCAGCGAGGAGCGATTCTCTGTCGCGGCTCCAACGCTTCTCTTCACGGAGCCACCTTTCCTCTTCACGTAGCCACCGCTGTTCCTCTCGGAGCCACAGGGATTCCTCTCGGTCTGGATTAGAAGAGAAGCAGATGTAATGAAGTTTTGAAAGAGTAGAGCGCGAGAGTGGTAGTACTGTTGTGTGTTTGGAGAATTGGAGTGGAGAGGGTGTGCTGTGAGATTGCTTGTGGGGATGAAAAGGTTTAGGATTTAGAGAGAGGGGAAAACTAGAAGAAGACATTCTCATCATCATTATTATTAGATTTCTGGGATATAAAATAAAATAAAATGGAAGGGAGAGAAAGAAGAAGCCGGACTGCAAAGAAGATTTTTTGGCTGCTTCTTCCAGAGTTTGAACTTTGAACCACACGATTGAATCAGAATAACAACAGCTGGCTGGCGGGAAGATAAAAATAATATATTTTTTTATTTACAGTTTACACTTTCTCGGCTTTGATTTTTTATGTCTGGGAATTAGGAACATTGTTTCCTATCAACTCAAGCCTCAAGGCCCAAGCCCATTAAAATTTACAGTATTGCTAAAACAATCATAATTGTTACCATGATTGAAGGAGTGCGCAATTGTTTTTTAAAAAATATATATTACAATAATATTTTTTTAAAATTACATTTTTACAATAAAAAAACAGAAAAAGTTCATTTTTTAGAAACACTAAATGCAAACTGCCACTAAAAAGTAATTTAAAAAATTACATTTTAATATTAGCATGAAAAAAAACATTAATTTTTTTTTTTTTTAGAAATGCCAGAGCGCAATTTACAACTCCTAAACCTAAACCATGAAAGTTTTTTTTTTTTCATGCTAGTATCCTCTTATTCAACAAATACTATGCATGCACACTATGAGAAACAACTTCAACAACGAAAAATAAATAAATAAATAAGATTGCTTAATGATTGTTGTTCCACATTTTGTCTCCCCAAAAAGGTTACTGTGTCCCACTGTATACGAAAGGAGTTTGCATCAACCAACAGGTTTTCTTGTAAGCCTTGTCCCTTGATCAATGAGCTAATGCCGCCTATAAAGCAAGCATCTGATTCGCTAAAGCAACCTTTTCAAGACAACAGAACAACCAAGGAATAGGTTTAGGACAAGAGATCTACAAATAACCCATTGAATGTGGGCTCGATGTTACCCTGCGGCAGTAAAAAGATCTACCGGACTCCTTTCAGCTTAGTCAAGCTTGACGTTGGAGTAGAGAAGGGTGTCCCTTGTGATTGGCATATTGAGGAGATAGTAGATCTGCAGCAATGAGAAGATTAACCAAGAAATTATTTTTTTATTGCAGCAAAAATGAATAGAACTGAGATGCAAACACTGATAATTTTTTTTTAAAAAAAAACTACAGTTTACTGCAGAATTTACAAATTATGATGTGTATTCTTCTGTCATCTCATCAAAAAAGAGAGTATAGAAAGTTAACCTTCCATTAAGTTTGTCTGAAACCCTTGTTTTTAAGGGTATGCCTACGAAATACATTGATTTAAGAGATTCATACGAGCTATCATGTTTAAGGGTATTCCTTGTTAAGTGAAGGGATTAATTGAAGCTCACTTGTGAAGAAAACATTTAGCAAAGGCATTTGAGTAATGAAATTGAAAAAAATATAAAAATCTGCCGGTTTTAAATTAGCATGGATAATTCTTTTCTTTGATAGCTTGTCCAGGTTTAATCTCACACGATGAATAGCTGTTCTATCAACAAAACTTATAAGAGCTGTGAATCAGGCACCCTGTGCAGAATCTTAGTCCTAAACTCGGCAATGTCACAAAAAATATGGATCATTTGTCTACATTATTCTACAAAAAGGTTCAAGGATAGGATAGTTATTCAACCCACCCCCTTCCTTTTCCTTCTCCAAACCTACAAGTCACATGCAATGCATCTCATTATTTTACCAGTAAGCAATCAAGATTTTTTTCTACTTACAAAAAAATATTGATACAGAGCACATTAGAGATGTTAATTAGCTCCATTTGCAGTGTTCCTAAATTAATTAGAGGGGAAAAAAAAGGAGAAAGGTTTTTGTTGTTAGATAATCTTACCCCCAAAAGAGTAGCAATGATAAGAACAATTCCAGTTATCCAAGCAAGGGTCAATCTAACCAAGGCCACTTCTGCAATGGTTCCAATGCTAGGTGTTTTTGTTTCTTCCAACCAACGTGCAGATGGCTGGGAAGTCAGCATGATATCCAGCATTGTTTCTGATTCTGATGCAGGTGCGGCGTTAAAAAAGATTACTCCAGCAATTTGACCTGCCCAATTATCATTGGTTATTGTAATACAACCATAATTTTCAGGCACAGCAATATGCAAAGGAACAACAATTATTAATGGAAAAAAAGAACGCAAAATTTCATCACGCCATAAACATTTACTAGAGACCCGCAAAGCTAGCTTAAATTCTACTTTTTGGTCGATTTAAAGACCTTGACATTGATATAACCAAAATAAGACATCTACAATTGGGTAAATGATTGGAAGCACTAAAAAAAAACTAGGTCACTACTCTTTTCACCCATCATTTACATGAAAACTACAACATTACAGCTTAAGATTGTGTTGGTGATTTCCCAAAAACCCAAAAAACCAACCTTTGTAAGCTGTTTGCAATGAATCAAACATCTTGGACAATGTAGTAAGTAATAGCTCCAGCCCTTTCTGTGCAGCACCCTCGGGTCCATATTGCTCTCCCAAAGCCTGTGATGTGAAATAAAATAAGTCATGAGCTAACTGCTTTCTAGTTGGGATATTCTCTTGAACGATTGGGGCAGAAAATAACAGAAACATTTTGCATTCTGAACTTGGAAGATGTGGCGCAAAAAAAAAAAGTATGAATACTGAATAAATGATAAACCATAACAGAATCAATCAATTTATAACTATATGATTTCATTAAATGAAGAAATGAATCGGTGAAAACCGACAACTCACAAACACTCGAAAGGATGTAATCAAGATCATTATATATCACCCAAATCACTATATAGGATTCTATCAGAAAACCCTCTAGAACCAAAGGGTGAAGCCAACCCAAAAGGAAGTGTTGATTTTTCTCTCAAATTCAAGAATTAGCAGGCTTACTTCACAATTCCACCATTGCTTCCTTTTTTCCACAAATTCACACACCAGTTAAATAAGATGATCGTTGTGATATTGTTTCCTAAAGTTCATTGCAATAAACACCATCTTTGTCAAAATAAAAACAGAAAAAAAAAAAAAGACAAACCATGAACCAAAATTAGAAGCTGTTTGTTTGTGTTCAGAGACTTTATATGCTCTTTCCTACGAGAGATTATTAGATACTCCCGATCACTCCCCCGCTCACATAAGTGTGGGATCCATGGGTAGTTATCAGGGTGAGTCCCGCTTTGATGAGCCAAGGACCAATACACCAGGAGTTTTTATTTTTCTCCTTCCCTACTACATAAATTCTATGCTAAAGTAGATACACAAAAAATATTAAGAAATAAAAATGGATATCGTCACCTTAAGACCATCAAAACCGCCCTTCAATAACTCTGCAGGTGGTTGAGTGCTCTGTGACAAATCTTCATGCATCTCTACTGCTCTTCTACTATTGCGGAACAGAGCTAGAAGACTTGTTATAAACTCCCTGTTTGCTTTCTGCAAACAATCAAAACCCAACCTTCTAATAAAAATCAGAAATTTATAAAATGAATGGTTCAATTTAAAATACAAAAGGTTATAAATAATAATAAAAGACCTTAGACATATGAAAACTTGTAGTGGCACCACTCGCCAGTGGGATTGCTAACTCTCCATTCCATGCTTCCAAGGGATCAACAACATATGATCCACCCAACCAAGATGCCTAAACAAACACATGATGCCAAAGTCACACATTCAAGCCAAATGATCAATGACTAAGAAGAGATCAATAACACAGGAAAAAAAGAAATAACTGGGGGTAAATCAAAGTCAGGGCTTACAAAATCACTAATTTCCTTGTCAGTGAAGTCTGCCAACTCTTCATCTAGAGAAACCACTGAAACCTCTTCACCTGAAACGAACCTCGTAAAATAAATAGTCATAATAATGAAACAAATCTTCATATTCTTCAAAGCATACAGAGCATAAGTACCTGGAAGTTGAATGCCAGCCTTATCTGAACCAAGAACAATCTTGCTCTTGAAGGCACCATTGAACATGGCATTTGCTTGTTCAGCCACAGATGGGATTTCTGCGTGTCAAAATCATTCACTTAAATATCAAGTCAACAAAAGAAAACAAGTCAACAGAAAGCCAAGAGACCCTCGCCTCCAGTGACTTCCAGCATGAAAACAGCTCGAGGCCTGTTAAATGGAGTAGGCATGAGAACCTCGTTCAACTAAAGAAGCGAAAACAGAATTTATCAAAACCAACCATTTCCACAGGACAAAATTGTAGCTATACAAATTTAAGTCTGCACTACATGTTATTTCAAATGACCTTCGATGAACTAGCAGCTGAAAGAGCATCCGATGGCGCAAAACCAAGCAAGACCGACACAGCAGCACCAACTTCTTGAAGTGACATGGACTGTAAAGGCAGAAATATAATCATTCCAACAGCGTTCGTGCTTAATGAATAGAAGCAGCAACAAAATCATTGTTCAACATTGAAGTAGACCATCAATGAAACACAACAGACGTGTAAAAGGTGATGGATCGACTCACCTTAAGGTATCATGACTAGTATAATTGTGCAAATTGAAATGCAGTTTAAACACTCATCGTTGCGATTTTTCTAGTTCAATTGAGAAATTTCTAATGCTAATTTAAATCATCTCAGGTAACAGCTACGAACACTGATTAACTTCCCTAGGATTTCTGTTAACCGATAAAATCCAATAAATTACACATCAAAATTCTGCATCGGTCAGCTTGAATTGAAGAAGCGTATAAATTAAGCATTGAAATGGCAAAAACCTGGACGACATCGTTTGGTGATGGAGTGCGCAGATATTGACGAGTCTGGCTATCGATGAAAAAAACCGAGCCAGCAGTCTCAGCCTGGAAGGGACAGGTTAATCAAATCAATCAAACGGTAACTAATTAGCAGATCATATCGAGCATAGATTGGTTTGCAGATATGTGTGTTGAGAAATATACGAAGATAGAGAGGCATATACCTCAGCTAATGAGAAGAAAAGAGAGAAGATGACGAACAGATGCAAAATGCTGCGTATTTGGAAATCCATTTGTCCAGAGAGAGAGAGGGAGAGATCTGTGGTATCAGGAAAGGAGAGAGGACGCATCGAAATTTCATTAATCCCTTTGACCCGCACTCCGCTGCGGGTCATGTATTTTTTCTTCCAATAAAAAAAAATGAACAACCAAGTTTTTTCTATATGTAAGTTAAGAAGAATATATTTAATTTAATTAAATAAATTAAAACTTATCTATGTTAATAAATAAATAAATAAATCAAGAGATAGAATCAAATGATAATAAAAATAAATATACATTAAATTTATAAAATAAAATAAAAAATATTATGCAATGATATACAATATTAGAAGTATTATCTAAAAATAAATATTTTTAAAAAAAAAACATTTATATAAAACATTAAAAAATAGATGAATAAGAATAATTTCTTTAAATATTAAATATAAGTAAAATAATTTTAAAAATAAAAAAATCACATAGAATAAGTATTGATTGAAATATAAGTTAAAAAATACTTTTTACAAGAAAAAAGAAAAAAATGGATCATACACAGCTAGGACTAGCAAGTTAATCCAAGGCATCTAGAACATTTAAAAATGATCTGCGCGTGGATGTTTATATATATGTTTTTTAAAAAGTAATTTAGCGAATGATATATTATCAATTCTAATTTTTTTAGAAAATAATATATCAAACAACACGCTGAATATATTTACTTATATTTTAATTATTATGGTGATTGAAAATTGAGTTTAATGATTATATGTTCTACAAATCTAATTATAATTCAAAACATACTAGATATTTTAATAAATTTATTTATAATCTCAAAAAACTGATGAAACAACCAAAAATCTTGAAATCAATCCAAAAATAAAAATCTTTTTAGGCTCATGTTTGTTTTCTAGGTATTTTTAGATAAAAAACATTTAAGTAAACTTTTTTTTTTGTTGAATAGAATTCATTGACACCAAGATCAACCATTATAGTGGTTAGATTTAATATCAATAATGATTTTCTCTTATTATTACTAGAATTTGGTGATCTTTTCTCATCTTTCAAAACAAGGAGTGATAATAAAAAATGTAAAATTTTAGATTAAAATTGATTTATTTAAAATTTTAAAAATTAAAAGGACCTAATTTTTATAATCCGGAAGATATAAGAATTAAATTGAACATCTCACCAAAAAATTTTAAAATGGCACCTATCTCTTACAACCTCTTCATTTTATTTATTTTTATTTTTATTTATTTTACCCCCTTGATAATTTGAGCTAAATTAACCTTTAATTAGGTTCTTAAATAAAAAATTAAAAAGAAAAAAGAAAACGAAAAAAAAAACTCATGGACAGTGGACACAGTGAATTAACGGTGCCCATAAGAATGTATCTACAGTGCATGGAGTAACGGTTTTTTCCCCGGTTCATTTTTAGAGTATTGTTAATGGTGGGAAGATAACACGCGACGTGGTTTCATAATGGGCTCATTTGTGGACTTTGAGCAGCCATAACTGGGCTTCTGGTTTTTTTTGAAGGAGAAAAGAGATATGGGCTGGTAAAAATTCGTTATAGTATAAATAACGGTCGGCCCAATTGAATGCTAATAGGCCCATAATTAAATATCACGAGGCTGCCATGGAAATCAATTCGAATCACTTATCTTGAAACCTTTTTTTTTTTTTAAGAAAAAAAAAACCACATATAGCATTTATATACTGTTAATAAAAGTTATAGGCTTATGGCTACTATATAAACTTCAACTAGATTATTGATTTGTCTTCAATGGAAAGGGTAAAGGAAGGTAGAGAAATGTCGACCCAACTTTATGAAAAAAAAAAATGGAGATGAAAAATAATATAAATTGACGATATATATATTAAAAGAGTGACAAGAGAAGTCTATCCTTTTTACTTATAAGGTGTTTGCTGCTTCTAGAAATGGTTGCTTGAAACCAATAAATAAAGGTAATTAAATTTGATGTCATCATGCATACAAAATGCATGCATCATGCGTATCCTGATTAGGGGTGAATAGAACGCGCAACGTCAAAACAATGTAAATTGACAGGCATTAATCATAAAGTTGATAAAATTACTGAAAAGACCTTACAAAAGAAGACTAGATCTATGAAGAGATCCATGATTTATCTTTTTGGCCTGCCATTTTCTCATGTTTATGACACTTTCCAGTTAACTTCTTATCATACAATTAATTACCATGCCTCTTTTTGTTTTTTTTTTTTTTTTTTGGGTATCGTATTGTAAAAAATGATGGGTAGGTGAAAGGATGATTAGGAAGGATGGCGATATATACATGCGGAAGCTAAAAGCAACAATAATTAAAAAACACATGGTTTTTTATAAGCAAAAAAATTATAGATATGATTTCTAAATTTTTAAAAATTATTTTCTTATGATGATAATAATAATAATGACAAGAATAATAATAAAGTTTGTTTCCTTAAAAGATTTTCAAAACTTTAAATGGATAAAAAATCATACACCAATTAGAAAATAAAAATATAAAACTGAAATTATAAAGAAATCATCCATTATTATTAAGCCCGACTACATGATTATGAAAAATGTTAACTCATCCATTAAGTATTGTTTGGCCAGCAAGAAAAATATGGAAATCCATCTACCTAAATACAAAAATTGTAAGTGAGGATGAATAGGAAAAGACCTTTCCGTTCTTTGCTTGGATCTCCATCAAATAGAAAACACCTTATTCAATTCATTCAATGTATTTGCTATTCTTTCTTACATTTTTTTTTAGTTTTAATTACATTTATGTATATATTATAACAAGAGAGATCCACATGAACGTGAATTTGGCACGCTTAAAGTGAGGATTACTAAGCCCTTAACTCCCAAAACCATATAATATAAAGCATGATTTCTAGGTAAATGTCATGTTTCACCAATATCAATGGTGGATCATGCATTAAAAAGACAATTCTAACTTTTTTTTCCTATTGGACTGGGTTGGTGGTTGCAACTAATCATATATGTTTTGCTATTGGTATTGATTTGAAGAGGCGTAATAAGCTAAATCAAGGTAATTAACGAAAGCACAGAGAATATATAGGCTTTATCATTTTGTTGCCTATGTATCCATCACAATCCGCAGGTTACTTGTGTAAGGGCCCATGGAATGACTAATTATGCATTATATATATATTAATTCTTTTCTTAATTATAGGTTTTGTCTTTCTCCAACACAAGAAATCTGGTTTCCAAGATTTGCAGTCCTAATCTTTATCCATGCGAACCAGTAATGACAAACATAAACTAATAAGATATTGTCTGAAAACGCACCGTGTCATCAGTTCCACATATTTGGGATGGTCAATGATAAAAAGTTAAACCAAGTACCTTAACTAGCTAGGTACGTAGGAATCAAAGGATAGCTTATGCATTAAGTAATAATTCTACTTAAAAATATTCTAACCCGTGTATATTTTTTTATTAAACCATACTGTAAGAATATATATAATAATAGAGTTTTAATTATTATTTTTTTGTGAAAGTCTTAATTATTAGTTGAAGAATCAATTTCCAACCGCTATATACATACATACATACATACATACATACATACATACATATGTGTGTGTGTGTGTGTGTGTGTGTGAAATTTCAAGATGACGCAGCAGCAAAGTTGTCGTAGGGTGACCTTAGCCAGCACCTTCAGAACAGGGATTGGTCTGGTCCGTCTGGAAGAAATTAAAAGGGGTAGAGGTGACATTGATGGAGACTGAATTAAAGCTCCGGTGTGCTTTTACGTGGAAATTGCTTTACAGCATGCATGCGTTTTTCTTTCTTTTCTCTACATTTCAAAAGATGATCACCCTGGCACGTCACCTAATAGAGGGGGCTGTACAGGCAAATAAAGGTAAGAAACGCTTTCTTTTTCCTTTTGGTCACCATCGCGGCCACCATTAAGGAGAATTTCTCAGCAAATTGAAAGCTGCAATCACACTAATCGCTTTTGAATTATTCATAGCACGTCCAATGGGTTTCTTGAGCTGCACAACCCAAATTATTGAGTCACTTTATATAATTCTTAATTTCACCCTAGCTAGCTGCTTATATATATATATATATATATATATATATATATATATATGATCCAGGGTTTTTTACTCCATATTTTCTTATGATTATATAGTGCTTTTCACAGCTCATCTAAAACTCAATTAAGTCCTAATTCTAACGAATTCGAGTAGGTAAAGCCCACATAATAAATAAATAAATAAATTACAAACACAAATAAATGAAAGTTAATGCTGGTCAACCTCTAGCTAGCTATCCCTACAAACTACAAGTCTACAACTATATAGCTCAACTTTAATAAAATCTCCCAAAAAAATAACATCTCGAGTAACCTTATATACCCACAAAGGAAAAGCATCACAATAAAACCTTCCAAAGAAAATCTCTCAAGACTACAAGAGTCTCGTACTACTCTTTGAATCGAAGCCAGACAATTAATGAAAACGCGTTTTTGTTTCTTAGCCCTTGAAATAAATAAAAAAGAATAATAATGTTGGGATAGTGTCAATTATTATTGAATATCACACAGTGGATATATATATATATATATATATATATATATATAAAATTGACAACACGTCATTGAATATGGAGGAGACATTGGGGTAGGATTTCAATCGTCTCAAACATCCACATCGCATCCCATATGGTTGTTTTTTAAAAACTTTTAAATTAATTCCTTCCCTCAGGCCACCAATTAAGGAGAAACTGCTACGAGCATAATCAGGACAAAAACATGGATTATTTTATGAACAGTATTTCTTAGACTTTTTGTATGTAAGAAATTAACAAGGAATATTAATTTTAATTACCAATACCACCGTTCAAGACTGGCTTGGCATGTTAATATTGAATTCATCTACCTTGACAGGTAAATCTTTTTTTTTAAAAAAAACCTTTGATTAATCCAGTTAAAAACCCTCAATTGACAAGTAAAAATATTAATTTTAATTACAATCCTAATACCACTGTTTTAGAACTAAGATTGTCCTGATTTGTTAACTCTGAATTTATCCAACTTGACAGGTTGATCCATGACCTGGATCGATTCGAATAAAAAAAACAAATTTTTTTTGTTAAAATAATATTTTGATTTTTTTTAAGAGAAATTAGGTTAACCCTGGTCCAAATTTATTAAGAGACTTGTTTCGAATAAGATTTGGGTATTATGAATTGAGCTTAAATTATAATATATTTAAATTATGTATTAAATTAGTGTAAGGATAACTCTAAATATTTTGGATAGTTATATCATTAATTAATGTGAATCTAGAATAACTAAAAAAAAACACTTTAAATTTAGACCTTAAATCTAATTCTAACAAAAGCTAGTTTAGGGAGAGAGAAGGATATTTCATTAAAATTTTGAAATTGAAAACATAGATTTCTTCTACATTTGCTAGTTGGCTGATGGTTTTTTTATGGAGTCATGGCTGAAAACTTGGGTTCAAAAACATAAAAAGATGACATGAAACATGAAATGCAGCAATAATTTCTACTGACTTTAACCTTCTGCCCTAGCACTAATAGGCCAAAAGGAAGAGAACACTTTTGTTTGACTAGATTTACAAAAATAACCTTAACGTAACATGTGAATTTGTTTGCTGAACAAGCTATAAAGGAAGTGGGGACCCCATGCATCAGATCATGGAGACAAGTCCTGGATTTTCATAAGCAGAGAAAGCAGTGATTGAGGATATGATGCTCTTTGCTTTCTCTCTGTGTTAATCTTTTTCAAGTTTTCATTAAAGAAAAGAAATAGTACTGATATATAAAAAGAAATCTAAACAACAACCACCCAATTTCTGTAGACTTCAAAGGGCTTAGCTGGATTCTTCAAGTCAAACCAAAACGAAAGATTTTTAGGGCAAGCAGCCAAGCTACAAAAGGCCACAACCCTCCTCTCATTCTGCTATATATCTTTATCTTTTCAGATTCTTTTTTCGTACATGACCTAGACTACCCAAAGTTTGAACAGTTAACAATATTTACAAGTATGGTTTTCGTAATATATATGATCTCTAATCAAGAAAACACACTAACAAAACAAAAACCAAAATTTGTAGCAACTTCAGTTGATTTGGGTTGGTTAATTTGATGTGAGGTAAGGTTCTTAGTATGATCCAAATTAAGACCCAACTCAACATAAATAGATGTTCTTCAAGACACAGTTTTGCCCTCCATTTTAGTTCAAATGTTAAATCCAATATAAAGTTCAATCATATTAATCAAGATTCCTTGACATTGATTTGTTGATGGCAAGAGGGGTAAAAATGGTATCATAGCAGAATGTTATTACAATACACATTCACATTTTAATTGGTAAGCTTATTATATATATATAAGCTCCTACTCTCCTAGCTTAAAGCACAAAACAATTAAAGTGGTCTCAAAAATTGCAGAACTTCCTCACCATCTGCCACCATTTTTTCTATATCTTGGTTTGGTGTTTTGAAGTGGTTCATGGATATTGATCCCTTCTGGATTACTGGGGGGTGGCTCATAATTACCGATTTTAACTTCATGGCACCAGCTAGAAAATCACCACTTTGCAGAACCACAACAAAATTACAAGCTATGGTGCTTTTTCTTGATCTTCTCTTGATTGTCCCTCTCCTTGCTCGTCCCATAGATTTATCCAAGAAACTCACGGCGGCTTCCTCACCTACAGGAACAAAACATTCTACCACAGAAATGCATCCACATGAATCAAAGTATGCACCACCTTCTAGTACCACTGCCGCCGCCGCCGCCGCCGATATGACAAGCAGTACCACCACCACAGTTCCTACCACTCCCGCAGCTTCTGCTTCAAATCAACAGTTTAAAGCCGCTGCCCATGAAGTACCTAGTGGTCCAAATCCCGAATCCAATTAACAAGTAAGCTTGAGGAATCCTCCTTGATTCCGGCCATTATTATTCCCATGATTTTAAACGACATATCTTCCTCAAATTTGATCAGCGAAGACATTAATGGGTTTCGAAGTACATCACCTTCGCTGTCTATTTTGTCCTAGAGAAGCACTAGAATTTGTGTATATAGAGCAAGCAATACTTCATTAGTTTTTGTTCAATTTTGTGTATGTCAGTACTGTGTGTGAGAAATCTTAGTGTGCATGGGGTGATACTGTTGGTCCTATGTAAGACCTTTTCAGGACAAGAATAATAGTACATGTGTAGTAAATTATTGTAATACTATATGATTATATGCTCAAGTTCATCGTGTCGTATGAATATAATGATAAACTGGCTCGGTAGTGTTTTCTTTTTCTTTCTTTTTTCAAAGGGATAGTGGATGTTTTCAGCTAGGTCTAGCTGGGCAATATTCAAAGCCTAGCATGTAAACAATGCGTGTCTTTTTAAATAGATTGTAATGATGAATTCAGCGATGCAAGTCCTTGGGATTCTTGAATAGTTGAGCTGATCACTTCATGATGCAGATTGTGAGTTTGTGAAATCTTTGTCCAAGAGCAGAGATGAATGGTGTTGTGTCGTCGTAGGACCTTCATCAGTACTGGGTACTCTTTGTTTTTTCTTCTGTTGAATAATTAATAACCCTGGATTTTTGCATTTGTCTTTTCATGCACAAAACACAAGATACCTGACACCAAAAAAAAAGACGTTTGGTATGATTTGATAACAATAATAAAAATATTTAACTGAGGCTTTCGTGCAGATAATTAAAAAAAATAATAATAAGGATGGATGGTGGTGAATTCATTGTGTCACTTGGCCGTATTCCCTTTTTTTTTTCTTTTTTAAAAAGGGGGGTTTTTGATAAATGTTTGGGGATAGGATTTTCTTTGTGATGAGATTATTTGGCAGTTTACCATTGATCATGGATAATGCGGTATTTTTTTTTTTATATAGTAAAATTATGTTTATGTTCTTAAAAGAAATCAATTGTTGAGTTGTCATCATGAAGAGTTTTTTTTTTTTTTCTGTGGTGGTTAGGTGTTGTTTCATCTTTTAATTAATAAAAAGAAATTAAAAAAAAATCATGACTCCATGCAACTTTAGTTTAAAAAAGAAAGTATAATAAACACATTTTAGTTGTCTTTAAAAGGATGGTGTGGTTGATTTTAGAGGCCAAAAAAACTATTACGTTATTGCTTTTGCTTCGTCAAGGTATCTCCTACATAAAAGTATAGAAATTGTAATGAAAAGAACTCTAACTCGGCGTTGCAGCTTTTCTTTCTTCTTTCTTTACTCCTTTTTTTGGTGTTTGTGCCCTGTTCCTTAGTTTTCAATCAACCCCTAAATTTCTTTTTATTTTTTTTGTTTGGTCCATTTTTTTGTTATTTTTTTATTTGTAATAATTTATAAATTAAGATTTTGATTTTGATTTTATTCTCATTTAATTTTTTATTTTATCAAATTTAGTTCATATTTTTATAATAGGAGATAGTTTTTAAATTGCCTTTTTTTTTTATTACACCCTCAGCCAATTTTGTTACTATTAGGTTTTATTTTTATTTTTTTTATTGTTGTTTTTTTCTTTGCAAAATTTTTTAAATTTATATTTTTTTATCTAATTTTATTATTCAACTTTTAATTAGTTTGGATTTGAGCTTCTCTTTTAAGCTCGTGTCTAGGATTTTACAGATTACAAACTTTAAAAATTAACATAACTTTAGGAGATCTGTCCAAGATTGCTTTGGTTTTTTTTTTTAAAAAAAATTTAAACTATTATTTTTTTCAATTCCATACTTCAATAATTATTTAGTAGGAGATTAAGCTCTGGTTTTTTTTCCGTGCCTTTTATGACCTTTGTTTTTTTTCTTTTAATTTAATTGAGTTATTTTTAGTCTTTTTATTTTTTGTTATTTTTTAAATAAATTTTATTCTTGAATTAAATAAAATTGATTAATTGAATATAAATAAATATTCATTTCATTTTGTTTTGTTCAACTCTAATTATGTGGTTCAGGTTTTTATAGTGGAATTTAAAGTGTTCCAATAATTATTTTTTTTAATGATGGGTGATATCTATAATTAAGTGATGATAGATTTTCAATGATTTTTTTTTCCTCTTTTTCAAGTATGATATCGGTAATTTATTTGTCTGGTTATTGATTCTTAAAAAATATTGTTGTCGTCTGAGCATCCTCTTGTATATTAAAAGAATTCCAAATGGCCTGTGGCATAGTTCGAGTATGATACGTTGTTAGCCCCAAAAATAAATTGCAATATGGGTCAACAATGTATTGCTGATTTGATCGAATTTATCACTTATTCAAAGGTCGAGGGGAAAAAATGAGTTGGATTAAAATAAAATTGTCTTAAATCCCAATTCTTTTTGGTTAAATCAGTGAATCGAGAATTGAAATTGTCAGTAGCTTAGCAAGAAATGAACTGAAAATGGAATTCAAATTAAATAGAATAAAAAATAATAATTTACACGTCATTCAGCAAACATGTGGCCATTTTTCGGTGGAAACAGCCATGGCATCTGATTTCCTACAATTTGTATTGTCACTATCAAATATAACCAACCATTCAAAGCAAGATACCTTTGCATTTGCTCTATTTTTATGGGAATATTTCTTATTTTTATTAGCTTGGATTTAGAAAAATCCTTAAAAACATGTTAAAGAATTTTATTAATTCTACCAAAGACAAGCATTGCATCAAAGAAACCAGCAAAGATTACATGAATTTCTTTCTTCCCAACTCTATCTACATGCCCCTTTCCACCCACTTCTTATCACATTTTAGGTCACATACTAATTTATGAAGCTTTGGACTGGCAATGCAGGGCATACCCAGAGAGGGCAGCCCTTTAAAAAATTAGCGTATGCCGCTATCTGCGGCGTGCACACGGTATTCTTTAGTAAAAGGCGAAAGAATAGTTCGCTATGTGCTCACCGCGCGGCTGCGTGGATTTCTTAGGAGTTGTGGACTGCTTTAAAAAGGAGCTCTTCATTTGGTGGATTCTCTCTTTAGCGATGTGGGATAAATCCTTACCAATGTTTAGCTGCTTCGAGACTTGTATTCTCGTCTGGGCCCATCAGTTATCATCCCTCACCCACCACCATGCATGTCCTAAATCCTTCAAAAGTTGAATTTGCTCTGCTGGGCTCACCATGGGAAAACCCTTCAAAAGTTGGCATTTGCCGCAGCGGCGAGCACACGGTTTTCTTTTGGTAAAAGGTGAAGGAATAGCTCGCCGCTCTGTGTTCGCCGCCGCTGCGTGTTTTGAAAATGTTCATATCAGCTCTTCATTTGCTGAAATTAACGCTTTAGTAATGTGGGATTTCTCTTTCAAGGAACTTGACAAGTGATGGTTTGCCTTGGGACTACAATCTTGTCTTGGCCAATTTATGATGTCCATTTAACGTAGATTTCCTTAAGTTCCTGTTGACTGGGTAGATATCAAGAGGCTCAGCATTGATGAGTTGAGCTTATTCTACCTGAGCTCGAGGAACCTCTCTAGGACATCTGGAAAGTAAGGGTAAAATTTGAGGCCTCATATGAATACTATTAAACTCAAACTACATCGATCGAGCTGATCATAAATTTAATAATATAATCATTGATAATATAAAATATCAAATATATATAAATTAGGTGGAATTTGATTAAAATTAAAGGTCTACTCATCAACTAAATTACGTTGTGACAATTTTGACATAGTTAATTTTAAATTAAAATTAGATAGAGAGCCAAGAGAGTTCAAAGTTTGATTCCTGAATCGAGTATAATAATATTGTCAAATAATTTATTAAGATCTAAATAAATTTTTTAGATGTTTTTTTAAAAAATCAAACCCATGACATAGCATATAAAGAAACACTAGTGGTGGTCTAAAACTTGTATCCTTAGATTAAACAAGAAGAACTGCACTGGTTTTAGAAGTTTTGGAACCAAGTGGATGCTGTCCGGGGATAACCACTCTATTTATTTTCACACTTCTGATGTTGTTACCATGAAAATAATAAATCGGGAAAATGGTTGTGGGATGATTTTGAGCTCTTAATTTTGTCTGAATCCTTCAATTGGAGACCTAATCTCGTACAGTGAAGAGAAAAACCAGGGTTGTAAACCTTTAAGCTTCCATCTTAACATCGTACAAGAATAAAGAAAATTCTTTAATATTTTATAAAAGCTTGAAATAATAGTCCGAATAATAAAAAATACTTTAAATATTTATATAAAAATCCTAAAACCGATCTAATTAAAAGAGTCTAAAGATAAATAAATAAAAAATTAAAATCTTAAGGTAAATAAAAAAATAACTAAAATAGACAAAACAACAATTTATAAATCTAATTTTAGAAGATGACTCTGTTTTCAAGCCTGGAACTATATATATATATATATATATATAAGTGTTTTTTAAAATTTTTTATTTTTTATTTTTTATTTACTTCAAATTAATAATTTTTGATGTTTTTAAATTATTTTGATATACTGATTTTAAAAATAATAAAAATATTATTTTAATATATTTTTAAATAAAAAAATACTTTAAAATTAACTGCAATCACATTTCAAAAAATTCCATAAATATATCAACGACACCTTCCCCATCACAAATGCTGGTTTTGAGCGCCCATCTTGTATTTATTAATACTTTTAATGGCCAATCCTGCAAATAAATGTAGCTTTGAAGGACTATTAATTCTCTCTCTTTTTTTCCTGGATAAAATTTGTTGTTTTATGATGTTGCTCCATGCCTATCAGGGTGCCTATTTCTTTTTTTATAAAAGGGTAAAATATGTTTTTATCCTTCCAGATTCATCAATATTCCTACTTTTATAGTTCAAGATTTCTTAATGTTACCTCTGTAATTTACCTTTTATTTTAAGAAACTCTAAAAGGCATAAGTGTTTTTTTTTAGCAATCTATAATGAAATATCTATTTTACACTTCTAACTTAAAATCAAATGACTAGTTATCAAGGTAATTTGATAATTTCACAAGAATTCATTAGTTATTGTCAAATTTAAAAAGGATAATTTAATATTTTCATCTTTATATATGCTACTTTTAGAATCAAAATCTTTTAAGACCAGAATACATGAGCATTTTCATATTTTGAATTTTCAAGAACATTAAAATAACTTAAATATCATTAAGTAGAGTTTTCTTTCATTTACACTAAGGAGTATTTTTGTATTTTTATTCAGTTTAGTGATTGATAGAGGGGTGATTTTATAAGTTTATAAATATAAATATTATTAAAAAAAAATATTTGTCACTTGTATTGCACACGTTAACCAAATTCATTATAATTTGCAACCGGAGTCAAACGAGCTTTGAAATAAAAAAAAATAACAATAGCGCTTTTAAATATATTGAAACATGAAAGGTAATCATTAGCAAGCATCTTACTCTCTCTCTTTCTTTGTGCTAACCTTCTTGTTTTTGTTTTTGTTGAGCTCTTTTTATTAAATACAAATCTAGAAGAAAAATCTAAACAAACATTCATGGTTTAAAACAAAAATAAATACAAATTTACATTTTCTTCTCATGTTTTGGTGTAAGCATGATTTCTCATCTAGAACTCGACAAGAAAATGCATGTTCAACTTGAATCTAGATTTTCAATTTTGATGGTGTATTTTGTTATTGTAAAGTCATTAGATTACATGTTTTCTTTCATCAATTTTAAAATAAAATAAAATAAAATAAATCAGTGATTTAAAATTAAAAATAAAAATCCTGAAGGTATAATAGCCGTAAACAATTGAATTTTACTAGGTTTTTTTTTATGTTCAGTCCATAGATTTCTTACTCTCAGACACGTATTGAAAACCGGGAAAGTTGTTATTTGAATTTTTATGAAAAAATCGCAAATTGAAAAGTTAGAGTTATTATTCACACATAACCCTAACTTTTTAATTATTGTTCAGTGTAATTATGCAAAATCGTTTGTCCATGTGTAAGGGCAATCCTTTAATCCACAAAATTGGTTTCGTTTGCTCTCTTCCAAGTTTATAATCGACAATAAAAGATGATATATAATGTTTTTATTTTTGTGTTTTAAAAAAAAATATATATTTTTTAATATTTTTAAATTATTTTAAAATATTAATATTAAAAATAATTTTTTTAAAATAATATATATATATATATATATATTATTTTAATATATTTCTGATTAAAAAATATTTTAAACAATAATTTTCATTATATTTTTAAATTCTCATATTATAAAAACAAATTTATCCATCACTACTTTCAATATAGTTTTTGCATTAACGGAGACTACATTTTTCTCAAATGATCTTAGTGATGCATGCACCTTGATATCAATTTAATATTTGTGATTTATATGATCTTAGTGATGCATGCACCTTGATATCAATTTAATATTTGTGATTTATAATAAGTATACGTACGAGTATTAGGGATTGCCTGAAGTCTATATTTAATTGTTGGATTCAACATCATTAAAAAATTTACATGTATTAATTTTATAAAAAATTTAAGATTAAGAAATAGTTGTAATAAAAAAAGAATTGACATCTTTAATATATTCTACATGAGATAAGTTTTTTTTAGTTTGATGTGATTTAAGAGTTTTAATGTTTTCTAGTTTGTGATTTATCTATAATTTATAATTTGAAATTTACTTGTATAAGTAAACTTGATGTTTAAAAATTTATTATTAATCCAATAAAATTTTAGAAAAAAATTCTTTATAAATTGTGTATTACTATAAAAAATACTGTTAAAATTTAAAATAACACAGAAATTTGCGTTTTGTTCCTTCTGCAGGTGACGGTGCCACCGCCGGCACCAGAAGGAAGAGAAGAAGAAGAAGTGCCCAATCCACCGGTTTTCTTGTTTTCATCAGCGACGGCGCGTGGATCTGCTTCTCTTTTACTCTCCACACAGATTTTTCAATCTGGAGCTGGGCTTCGTTGTTGATGGTGGAGGCTAGCGGTTCCTGCCGGTGTGGAGAGGACTTATTGGAGACGATGGATGTGGTAGAGAAACTGCTGCGGTTGGCTTTGTTCCTCTGGCGTGATTGATGCTGCTCACGGTTGGGGCAAGCCATGGTGGTTGTCCTTCCCTTGGCTGATGGTTGTGGAAGGAGAAGGTGGAGTCAGTTCATGGAGGCTAAGAGAGGGGCTGGATTTCCGGTGAAGACGGCGCTGCTGCGGCTAGTGGCGAAGGAATCGGCTGTTGATGGGGGTTGAACAGATCTGTCTGTGTTGTTTTTTTTTTTATATAAAAAACGCAACCTGACCACGGAGAAGAAGATCTGGTGATGTCTATGGAGAGGAAACAAAGGTGGCTGGCCGAGAGTGGGTTGGTTCGGTGTTGATGAGGGAGATCTGGGGGTGAAGGTTCTAGATGAGAGGAAAATGGGGGCTGTCCTGGTTCGGTGGAGGCCAGTCTGTGAGAGGGTCTGGAGAAGAGGAAAGTGATGGCCAGTGGCCAGAAAAGAGAAGGTTGGTCAGGAGATTTAAAGTTTATTTTGTTTAGAAATGTTTTAATATTTTCTTTTAAAAAATTATTTTTATTATTAATTTATTAAAAAAAATTCAAAATTTGAAAGAATATGATTTCTAACATGTTCTCACACACACCCTAAGGACCACAAAAGACGTGGTCAGTGGGGCTTCTGTGAGGGATGAAGGCCTGTTTGTTTTTTGATTTTAAAAATATTTTAAAAATAATTATTTTTTTTATTTTAAATTAATTTATTTTTAGTGTTTTTAAATTATTTTGATATGAAAATATCAAAAATAATTTTTTTAAAATAAAAAATATATTATTTTAATATATTTCTAAATAAAAATTACTTTAAAAATAAAAATTACTACATTTTTAAACATTCTTGAAGCCTATCTTGGGAAAAGACAAAAAAAAAAGCGCGGGTGATCAACCTTTTTTATGTTTAGACTTTTTATGCCTCTCGGATTTCTCCTCACCATTTAAGTGTGTGTAACCACCATCTATTTATAGGTAACAAAAAGTTCGTATTTTTTAATTGTTTGGTCCCAAACAAATTTGATTATCAAACAACTTAAAAAAATAAATTGATCCCTCAACTTTTTTCTTTCCATATTTGGTCCGTGTAAATTTTGATATTTTTAATTTTTTATATTTTAAAGTTTTTGAAAAAAAGTAACTTCAATGTTAACTTAAAAGGCGTATTGAAGACTGAACGCATAGGGAAAAAACGCCGCAAGTGATGCAAAGACACTGAAGACATATTTTTTTAGATTTTTGTTGTATTTTTGATTATTTTTTTCAAAAATTTATAAAAAATTAAATTAAAAATTAGATAGCAACAATAATTAAAAAAAACTTTTAAACCATCATCTCAACTGCTTAGAGTTTTATATAAATGATTTCATTTGTTCTCAAGCCGTCTAAAAGAAAAATAATTATTTTTTCAGTCTAAACAGAGGCGCAATCCAAACAAATTGATCACTCATTTTTTTGGTTAATTTTGTTTAAATTGACCAAACAAATATATCATATCCGGCATTAATTTTTATTTCACCTTTACTTTCGTAGTTTCTACCGAATTGTTTGCCCTCGTATAGGGGAAACTCTACAATCTTCAGGCATCATTGTCGTGTTACCTTCTGCTGGGCTTGACAACATATATTTTCCATTAAAATAAATATCAGTTTTTCATTGATTGATACCAAACAATACTTTTCTCACGCATATATATTAGCAATCACACACACACACACACACACACACACACACACACACACACACACACACACATATCCAAATTCCAACCATTGCCGTTCCTACTTGAGATATAAGAGTAGTGACATTTACTAAATCAAAACATATATTGCTATATAAATTTATAGAATAATTATAAAAAAATTTCTCTAGTTTGATCTGAATTTTATTTTTTCTCTGTATTTTTGTAAATTATATTTTCAATTCTTAGTTTATATATTTAATAACAATTTATATTCTTAAGAAAGCATTTTATTATAATTTTTTGTTTGATTTAGAATATAAAGTATAATTTATAAAAGTATAGAGGAAATATCAAATTTAAATCAACGAGGGTTTTTGTGACTATCCTAAAATTTATTGATTGAGCTTTTAGGTAAGTTAGGCTCTGTCATTTTCCTATGGAGAAAAAGTATTTGTATAGTTGGTTGTGGTGACAAGAGATCTCCAGCAATGGAAACCACAAATCTCCTTTTACTTTCTCCTTTTCCTTGAACTTAATATTCGTTTTCGTTTTCGTGCATGATCTGATTTTCTAGAGGGATCATTCAATAATGTTAAAGAAGGGGTATATTTTTGAAAGTTTGGCTGGCTTGGGGCAAACCACGCTAGCGGTGGCGGTTCAGATTGGATATGCAGCGGTGATTTTCTTTTCCAGCATGGTGCAAAAATCTGGAATGAGTACGGACATCATTGTTGCCTACCGCTTGATGTTTGCAGCTGCCATCACTGTTACTCTTGCTCTCATCTTCGAAAGGTTAGGTGTGTTTAATTTCCCCCTCCTATTTTGTGCACGTAATTTCAATTTGCTTTTAAAAAGGAAGCCTCCTCGAGACCTTGACATAACAAGACCACCCAAAAGGGCCTAGATTAGAATCTTACAGGTCCAGTTATTGGCCTAAAACCAGTATAAATGAAGCATATATTACACAAATCCAAGCCAAAATGAACTAGGGAGGAACTACGTCTTCAACATTAGAATTGCACGTATGTGACTGCTCTGATGTCTCGAAATATATAACTCATTTTTGTCTCCAAAACAGTATCATTATCATATTAAGAAGCTTACTAGATTCTTTCAGATTTACAGGAAGAAGAGGCCAAAACTAACATGGATGGTACTTTTTCAAGCTTTTCTTGCCGGGTTATTTGGGTAAGTTGCACTTGTGGTATCGCTCTTTGATCTGTTGAAAAACATTAGAATATATATCTGGAGTTTTGAAATACAGCAATTAACGAGTTGCACTTCGTAGCAGAGGACCGATGGCCCAAATCTTGCTCGGGGAAAGCATTTCCTTATCGTCCGTGACCTTTGGCATGGCCCTGATCAACCTTATCCCTGCCACGACCTTCGCTTTGGCCATCGCTTTTAGGTATATTTTCTTATTCTTATATATGGCGATCGATGCTCATGAACGAGAGAGATATTTTTCGTATAATATTTCCTGTTGATTACATATACAAGTTATATATTAATCCTGTACGAGATCTTGTTTTTCTCTAAATTATGATATCAGATTGGACAGCCTGAGAATGTGCACAGTATCAGGAAGGGCTAAACTTTTTGGAATTGTATTGGGATTAAGTGGGGGGATGCTCTTTACCTTTTACAGAGGTCCAAGAATTAATACATGGTCAACATATTTGGACCTTTTGCACCTTGAAAAGCTGCAAAATAACCAAGAGGTGGTGCTGCCTAGAAAGGTTGGCGTCCAGTTTTTGGCAGTCTTGTATGCCTTGGGCCACTGCATGTGTAGCTCGTTGTGGTTGATTATTCAGGTGATCACTTGACACAGATTCTTTCCCCCTTTTCTTGGACAAAAACATTTGTAATCCCATAATTTGTTTGTTTGCTTTTCTTTTTCTTTGCTGGTATATTTATTATAATATGGTTTTGATTATGTCCTGAGATAAAAAATAGAAACATAAACATAAAAATATATGTTCCTTAGATTATTTTAAAATGAATTTTTGCTCTTCTAAAACATGAGGCGAAAAGGAACATATCTTCATAAACAATAGTTATTATTTTTTTTATTCTGAAAATATCTTTATAAAAAATTCTTAATTTCAAAAACATTTTATGTACTTTTATCAAATACAATTTTATTTTTGTGTTATTTTCCATCTTATTTCTTTTATTTTTATTAATTTTTATTGTATCCATCATTTCTATTTGAAATAGTTATCAAACCTAAATCGTTAGCTTTTCCCATGCTAGCTACTCTAATCCTCAATCGTTTTTATTTAATTCTCTCTCTTTATGGCAGGCCGCGGTGTCCAAAAGGCATCAATGTCAATACTCCGGTGTGGCTATTATATCTACAATGGCGGCAATCCAGGCCGTCATCTTTGCCCTGTGCCTCCATCGTACGGACCAAAGCAAGTGGAGGTTGGGATGGAATGCTAGACTCTTAGTAACTGTTTCTGGAGTATGTGATTTTTTTTTGATTGCATGGAAATTATTTTCTAACATTTTCTTTTGAAAACACAGAAATCAAGAAATTAATCAGCATAAAATATTTTACTAGTGAAGTAAATCGTGCTCGTTTGGAAGAAACTTCATTTTTAACATAAAATACTTTAACCACATCTATCTCATGAGTGGTATCAATATGCTGATGCTGTCGTTTTATTACCATCAATATCATTTTCATTCTAATCATATTAGTGATTATTTTTAACATGTTGTCTGAAACTATCATCATGCTATATCATCATTTTTATCATAATAATTAATTTTTTTTCATCACATCGCTACTGTTGTTATCAATTTTTTATTATTATTTTCATCATTATAATATTTATTATCAACAATATTATTCTTAGGATGAGAATTGGTTCTACGATTCTTATTAAATATCAAGAAATTCAACTAAATTAAATTTTTTAATAAACCTAAACCTGAACCAAACTAAATGAAAGAACTTAATTGACCGGTTCAATATGTGCGGTTGGATTTGTTTTTAGTTTATAATAGATTATTTTTTCAAATTGATTTAGTTCAATTAATTTCAGATAAGTTCTTACATATTCTTCCTTGAATTTGATTAATTTGCTCACCCCTAACTACCATTATCATACCATCGTCACTCTATACTATATATTAACAATTAAGTTATTCATTTTATAAAAATATATATATATTCTTCTTAAAATAGGTAGACATGAAAAATAACTCATTTTTGAAGCTGTGGAAATGTTTTAACAGCCTTAAAATCAACTGTATTTCTTAATATTTATAGCCAACAAGTATATATTTAATTATCAAGCATTTATTCATCATGACCAAAATTAAAGGAAAGATCGGGAGAGAAAAAAACAAAGAGG
Source organism: Populus tomentosa (assembly GCA_018804465.1). NCBI lineage: Eukaryota > Viridiplantae > Streptophyta > Magnoliopsida > Malpighiales > Salicaceae > Populus > Populus tomentosa. Next base: position 3,874,882 of record CM031969.1, on the reverse strand, counting down.
TTTTGAAAAAGGAAATTGTTTTTCTCTGCTAACATAAGAGGAAAGAATCCTCTAGTTCAATACTGATCATATTGGGTTGCCCCGTTGGATTTTTGTCATGCAGGGTGTTTTTTTTTCAACATCTTTCCTGCTTAACATGAAAGTTACGCGAAGGAGAGGGCCTTTGTTCGTGTCTATTTTTAACCCTCTCGCGCTTGTGATGGCAGCCATTCTAGGGTCTATACTGCTGGGAGAAAAGTGGCGACTAGGAAGGTATTGTTAATTACTATATATGTTTATATATTTTAATTAATTTCCAACAGGGCCTATAAATCGTTAACCCATTCATATAGCCCTTGCAAATTGTAAAAGTAAGACCTTGAGTTCTGATCCTCTGTTCATTTCCCACATAAGAAAATGAAAAAAAAATGTGGACGTTATTTAATTTTTCATGACAAATAAATATATACATCTTGTACCTGTTCATGACTTCAAGCTTTGACGTTTCCCCCCCTGTTCTGCGAGACACAGCATGTTAGGAGCAGCACTGGTCGTGTGTGGATACTATATGGTGTTTTGGGGTAAAAGCAAGGAGACAGGCACGATAACAGAAACACCAGGTCAGCCAAAAAGCTATCAAGAACCAGAATTAGCCGCTACATATAGCTATTAAGTAATGCCGTCATTTTTACAATTGATTTGTAATATATGTAAACAATATCTATATATGATCTGTAAAATATATTAATAAATTAAAATGGATGTAAAATTCGTAGTTTTTTTTTTGGTTTATCGGATCTGTGCTTTCTTATCTAAGAAGGAAAGAGAAAGTTGACATAAATTAATAAGCTGGTGATCAGTACCATTCGAGAGTAATTCTGGGTGATAAATTGATCATGATCATCATGGATATATACGAACTTATCTCTTCCTAGTCATCGATCCATGCATGCCTATATGCAAAGAAATGAAGTAAGACCACTTCCTTTCAAATTAAAGAGCACGTTCATTGCACCTCTTAATTTCTCCTGTTCATCGAATTAAAGGATACCTAATTCGTGCTGTCAATTAAGGCATGCATGTTGCTGTACGTACGATGGCCTTCAGTGTGGCTTGCATGTTAGGTTTGGAGCATCAATGTCTGAGAACATATATGGGATCAGACAGGACGTCTTTTATCAACCAAACATAGAATAAGTGCAAGGGTCACCTCCTTGGTGACTCATTTTTTCCGCGGACAGGTCGCATGCATGTGGATATCATATATAAAGATTGGTTGGGTACAACTTTGATTATTTCTGCATTGATTTTCAGATGATATAAAATACATGCATGGTTATGGTTTACGAAGATTCCACCATGATATGCATGAAGAGAAAACTATATCACGAGTTCCGACGGACGTACTGGAACAGTATATATGATCAACCATTTCCAGTCCAGAGTGCTGAGAAAGAATGAACTGTAAACACCCTTTTAAGTAACATAAACTAGAAAGTGAAACATCTACTGCATTAGATTTCGTAGTGGCTCGTGGTGATAAACAAGAACGTTTCTTTTTTGTTCTTCCTTCCTTTTCTGCTGCAAAGCACATTAAGGACTTGATTAATTTTTAGTGACCACCACCACCTCCTCCTCCTCCGAACCCACCACCTCCGCCGGCGCCACCTAGTCCACCACCAACACCACCACCAGCTCCAAACCCTCCTCCAACACCTCCACCAACACCACCACCTCCCCCAAATCCTCCACCGCCACCTGCACCGCCACCTAAACCACCTCCTCCACCAGCTCCACCACCAAGCCCTCCACCAGCTCCACCTCCACCACCAAGCCCCCCACCAGCTCCACCTCCACCTCCAATCCCACCACCACCACCAAGTCCTCCACCAGCTCCACCTCCACCTCCAATCCCACCAACACCACCTAGCCCCCCACCAGCTCCACCTCCAGCTCCACCACCTAGCCCTCCACCAGCTCCACCTCCAAGCCCACCACCAGCTCCACCGCCCCCACCAAGACCTCCACCAGCTCCAACGCCCCCACCAAGACCTCCACCATGTCCACCGCCTAGACCACCTCCAGCACCTCCTCCTAGTCCACCGCCACCTCCTAGACCGCCACCAGCTCCACCGCCCCCACCAAGACCTCCACCATGTCCACCACCTAGACCACCACCAGCACCTCCTCCTAGTCCACCGCCACCTCCTAGACCGCCACCATGTCCAATACCACCACCTAAACCACCACCATGACCAATGCCACCACCTAGACCGCCACCATGTCTACCTTTAAGGCCACCACCGAGCCCACCACCTCCTCCAAGCCCACCACCTCCTCCTAGCCCACCACCACCTCCAAGCCCACCACCTCCTCCTAGCCCACCACCACCTCCAAGGCCTCCACCACCACCACCACCGAATCCACCTCCTGCACCACCTCCAAGGCCGCCGCCACCCCCTACACCTCCACCAAACCCACCACCCGCACCACCACCGAGTCCACCTCCTGCACCACCTCCAATTCCACCTCCAGCACCACCTCCAAGGCCACCACCACCCCCTGCACCTCCACCAAACCCACCCCCGGCACCACCTCCAATACCACCACCAAGTCCTCCACCTGCACCACCTCCTATGCCGCCACCACCAAACCTACGGCCGTGTATAAACCCCTTCTTCAACAAATGGGGACGACCCAACAAGTGCTTATCGTCTTTGTCACCAGTAGTAACATGATCAGCCACAACTAAAGCATTCAAAAGAAAAGCACACAAGAGAGCCCCCACAACACGGTGACCAGTTACAAGGCCCATTCTGCCAGCATAAACATACAAAACCAGCAGAGAAGAAGAAAAAAACCCTTAAGCTAGCTAGCAAAGCTAACTGTGTAGTTGTAGTGCAACAAGAGAGTGTAATATACACATGTATATATACTCATAAGCAGAAAGAAGAGAGATAGTGTGCATTATCTGTACTGAGCATACACTATACAAGATAGATCCAGAATATAACTCTTAAATGTCACGCGTTTACAAGAGTAAATGAGACCCGTCAGTTATTGGACAAGGAATTTATTGGTCCAACTGTCCTCTCCAACAAGCTCAGTACTGACTCGGTATTAAACGAATTACGATTGTATTCTTTTTTTTTTTTTGCTTGAAAAAGATTAGCTTAGGGTTTTTGACTTGATGAGTTACTTCATAGAGCTTACTGTTATCAGTTTCCCCCCCCCCCCCCCCAAAGAGGAGTCAACTTGGATGCTAGTGCTTGAGCTGGCTAGCTAATTATTTTTTATATGAAATCTATGAAAAGGATCAAAATTAACCAATGAATCTCATTCAATGATGCAATTAATGAACATACCAAACTACGTTCCCAGCCGCGAGTTCTGTCTCTCTCTTTCTCGCGAGCTAGGCGGCCCAGATTTTAACCCGCTTGGAATTATATAATTATATGATCAATCTATAGAGCTGGCCGTAGCCAGTTAGACGGAGAAGATCTGTATCAGTCCTATATATGACTGTCAATATCGATTTCATAATCAAGTTGCAGTAGTTAATTAGCTAGCTTGCTCATGCAAATGCCAGAATATCGAAAAGGTTAGCTATAACTACGTAAAAGTGTAGTCTGTGGCACTCTCATGTATGATTTTAGTGTAAAAGATAAGGTTTAAATAACACCATGCGGCATTTAATTAAATTATGAGCAAGAAAATGCTCATGATCCATGCATGCCAATTTCTATCTAAAATCTGATGTGTTACATCGTCTTTGTTCTTTTTTCTGGCAATATGTACTGTGCCAAGTACACACTTCAAGTTCAGTTCATTGGTAATTGATTTTAATCGTATTAATTCTTTTTTTTTAAATTAATGTTGGTATGGGACAGCTTGTATGTATCTTGATTAATTTTACAGATCTTAAAATTAACAATTATATAAGTCTCCATACCATCATTTTAATTCTTATAACATAATCTTGTATATTTGGATTCAATTCGCGGGGTGGCAGGCATATCTAATTCTTATACGATCTCATTTGTGGAAGACTGGAAGTATCGTGTAAGCTTTCTCCGCGTAACCTGCTAATTTTCCTGCGTTGAAGTACGCAATAAATGAAAAAAAAATTGTAGTTGGGATGTTCTTATCATTTTTTAACGCTAATGAATTTTGTTTTTTCCCTCTTATTTTATGTTATTTTTAATTAATTCAAGAAATAACCAATAAAGTAACACTAGTTTTGTTTTCGGCACCATAAGATTTTCTCGCGGTAGATATATATATACACTCAATCAATTCTGGTGTGATTTTGACTTATTTCAAAGATATTAATTAGTACGATATGCCAAGTAATTAACCGGAGTGATTTCAAGGGATTAATTTTCATAATATGATCAGAGAGGATAACATTTGATGATTTGGGAATTGAGAATTTGGGAGCTGAGTTACCCGTTTGTTTATAGTTTAGATTAAAAAATAAAATATGAAGATTAGTGAATGATTTATACACATTAACTAATAAAAACAACAATAACCTGTCAAATTAGTGACAAAAACCACACGACACAGTTCAGATGTGCCTGCCATGCAACTCGATCGAGGCAAATTATTAAATGCATTGACTGAGTACAAAGTTACTGACATTTATTTTTCCACAGCGTTTTTAAACACACCTCCACAAGTCACTCAATACCGCGCCATGACTCGAACACGAGGGTGGTTATTTTGAATTAGTTATACCTGAGCTGCAGTTTCCAACATAGCTGCAACACTTGACCAGGGAATTAATGACCTAGAAAAAAAGATCTTTTTTTCTAGTAGTCAGAAAAAGATCTGTATTGTTACGTTATTTGATTAATTTAGATTAATTGTTTCATTATATTAATTTAATAGAATTTGGATTGAATTAACAATTAAGAAACTAACCCGAATTAAATTTTAAATTCTATTTTCTCGAATCAACTTATCAAAGCTAGGAACATAATTTCAATGTGTTTAACTTTATTTTGGCTAGGTTTAGTTACAATATCTTTCCAAATTTTTTCTTAAAGCGGATGCGTGTAGAACGGGTCACAGTATTGTTTTGAATCAAACAGGATGATCAATAATTTATGCCCATGCATGTGATGGCGAGGAAAGGTAGTTAATTACTTAGGTAGGTGCCCACGTCTTAATTTGCAGATAAATTAAATTTAGTAAAATAAAATCGTCACAAATTAATTAAAGCAAAGTACTGGAGCGAAAATTAAATATAATGTGACGTGTATAGAAACTTAAGCAGTGATTGTTGCAGTGAACAAATAGCAACAGTGACAGTGAATCGACATTGCTAGTACCAAGCTAATATAAAGGAAAAAGTTCTACCCAAAATAAAGGAAGCAAAAGATCAGAGGTGCTGAGGAAGCTAGTGAAGAAGCAATGGCTTTGATTGCTCAGTGTTTTACGAGCAAAACTCCAGATATTGATTTCAATAATATTCTCTATTTTCTAGCTTCCCGACAGATATATTGAAAGGTGAAGAGCTAGCCAACCTGTGACTAATCGATGTTGCAAAGTGTAATCAGTAAGGCTGGAAAGGCATTGTTGTCAATTGTTTTCTTGTTAGTTTCCTGTTCAGAGCACTAGATTCATTTGTTTGATTTCAAGACTTGATTTTATTTCTATTTGGGCAACCTGCCCCATGCTCTTTCTCTTTAAAAAGCGCGGTTACGAGAGATCGGGGCTGCTTTTTAAAATAATTTTTACTTAAAAATATATTAAAATAATTTTATTTTATTTTTGAATTAACATATCAAAATAATTCAAAAAACATTAAAAGAATTAACTTTAAACAAAAAATAAATAAATTTTAATAAATCTTTGTTTGAGCTACACTTCTAAACAAGAATAAAAAGCTTTTTTACTAGATCAATATATGACCCTTTAATTTGATCATGTGAACCAAAAAGAAAAAAAAGAAACACAAATATTCATTGATTCAATTTATTAACTTTAATTATAAACTAAAAGAGAAAGGTATTTTTTTGCGCCTTTTTGGCAAAGCTTTATTAGAATAGTGTTGTGCTTTTTAAAAAAATATTTTTTTAAAAATTTATTATTTAATATTAGATTTGTTTTTTATTGAATTATCACTCTCGTAACACAAATCACGGGTTTAACAGATTAACTTGGTTGATTAAGGTTTTTTTTTCTTACTTGACTTTATTATTTTCAATTTCATCATTTAATATTGAGTTGATTGAGAATTAAACTTCATGATTTGTTTTGTTTACTTTCTATTATGTTATTTTATCCTTATGATTCAAGAATAATGCTTAAAGGGTTAACTCGAGTAGACTTAAGGTGTTTTTTGTGTCTTATTTTTAATTGATTTTTTTTTAATTTCATTGTTCAACACTGGGTTGGTGAAAAATTGAGTTTTATAATATATTTTGATTTGTTATTTATGTGGATATCATGGTTTCATAATCAAGGTCACCGATTTTGGCATTTTAACCATGGTTAAATTGAATTATTTTTTTTATTTTCTTTGTAAGACATTATCTCGGTATCATGACCCTGGTCATGGGTCCTTCAACATTGGATATTTTTTTTATTAGATTTTATCCGTCTCATGACTCGAGTCACGAGTTTGACAAGTTAACCCAATTGACTCAGTTTTTTTTAATTGGCTTTTTTTTCTTAATGTTATCATTTAATATCATGTTTGATTGAGAATTAAGTTTCATGATTTGCTTTAATTTAATTTTTATTAGGTTATTTCAACCTCATGACTCGAGAATAGTGTTTAACGAGTTAATCCGGGTTAACTTGGCTCATTTTTCTTGTCTTTTTTAATTAATTTTTTTACAAATTTTATCATTCAACGATTGGATCCTACTTGGGTGATTAAAAATTAAGTTTTATTATTTATTTTAAATTTCTTTTTATGGGGTTAACTTCGTCTCATGACCAAAATGGCGAATTTGATAGATTAAACCAGGTTAAATCATGTTATTTTTTTATTATTTTTTTATGAGTTTATCTTGGTTTAATGACTCAGATCATTGGTTTGGTGGATTGACTCGGGTCATTTTTTATGTTTTTTTTAATTGAATTGTTTTTTAATCGATTTACTTTCCATAAGGTTATCTCGGTCCTATAATATGAATAATGAGTTTCACTGGTTAACTATGGTTTCTTTTTTAAGTTCTTTTTTAATTCATTGTTTTTTTTATTTCATTCTTTAATATTGGTTTGATTGAGAATTAAGTTTTATAATTCATTTTAATTTGCTTTCCATGGGGTTATTAAAATCTCATAACTCGGGTTAACCCAAGTCAATCTAATATTTGTTATTTTAATATTATAAAAAATATATCTTCTTGAATTTTTTTACTCAAATTATGTTTTTACAAGTTATATGAATTGTTTTTAGACTTTCAAATTCAACTATATTGTATTAGATCAATCCCTATAAGAGATTATTAAAAAAATTACTATAATATTAATATTAGTAACTTCTAAATATATTTTTTAATTTTTTCTTGACTCCATCTACAATATATCACGTGTCAATCATCCCATGGATCATCAATGTGTGTACGTGTAAATAGCTTGGTTATTAATGTGCGTCTGTAGTCTATTCTTCGAAGGACAGACGATAACTATCAGCTAAAAAAATGGTAAAGTTCTTGTAGTTGCCGAATCTGAAGAGTAATTACTTTATTTTTCAATCGGGCAAACCTGAAAAAAAAATACTCTTTTAATTATATAGATAGTCATAGCTTTAAATCTAAACTATTTTTTATATCAATTTTACCATAAAATTTTTTGAAATTCTCAATTAAGGACTTTCATCCATTTCAATATTCTTCTAACATAAACCCTTGATCGATAAATCAATATAAAAGTTAACTCAACGATCCTAATGATGTGACACAAAAAGAATTCATAGTTTTACCGACGGTAATATTTTGTCGGTGTGTGATTGATAGTATATCGGTAAATTATTTACCGACTAAATTACCGACGAAATACGTCCGTCGGCTTACCTTTTGTCGGTGATTCCACATTCTGTCGCTATATCGGTCGGAAAAACAAAAAAACCATTTACCGACGGTTTTACAGATGAAATTTGCGCGCCAAAAAAAAGAGTTTCCCACTTCAAAAATACCGACGGATTGTTATTCCGTCGGTGATATCACAATTCACCTACGATTTCTTTCCGTTGGTAACTTAGTCGGTGAATTGTTGAAATACCGACAGAATATACCGTCTGTCAATTCGTCAATAAGTTATAATACTGACGGAATTATTCTATCGATAAATTTGTTGGCGAGTCATGAAAAAACCGACTGAATTTATCTGTCTGGAAATTTTTTGGTGATGGTCGCGGCTACTGTCTAATGCCGATGGAAATTCATTACAAAATGAAATGTTTCAAAAAAAACATTAAATGAAATTTTAAATGTAAATAATATTTATTAAAAATTAATATAAAAGAGGAGGAGGAGGAGGAGGCTGGCTGTTATGCGGCTAAAAAGGATTGGGTGCACATGTTCCACCTTGTGCCATGTTCATGACTATTTGACGAAGCTCTTCATAGGCCGCTCTTTGTTGTTCAAAATCTGCTCTGTATTGTTCTTTGAGTTGTGTGTACACCTCTGATAGGTGGTCGTACTTTTGTTGCAAGGCCACGAACTCCTTAGATTGGGAGCTCGATATTGATTGGGAGCTCCCAACGGTTGAAGCAGTATAGGTCGTCCGCAAGTTGTCGGCCCTAGTGTTGGAGAGCCCGTAAACCCAATTCTTATCGAGTCCACCTGAAGATCCAGCCTCCATCCATAAATCCGGATCGAATTCCGAATGGGTCGAAGAATAGTCTCCGCATGTCTCTCTCAACCGATTATTATAGGTCTCCTGAAAATAAAAAAAGTAATCATCATATTCAATTCAATAAACATAATAATAACTTACAAAATAAAATGGTTGAACAAACATACCACAAAATGTTGAGTGCGGTTGTCAACGAACTGTTGTACCCCCTTTTGGTGGTCTTGACTCCACACGTGCGTCTCCACAAACAGCTCTATAGGGCTCGGCTCACGTCCAAGAGAAGTAGCCTATAATGAAAAAAAATTATTAACAACAAATTAAATGAACGATATATTTCATTTAAATTAATCTTACCATCCGTTTCGCATGTGCAGCAAACGGAATGGAGCCGCCGGTGTGCGTTGTCACCAAGCCATGAATTGGCCGATTCCGGTTGCCAGCATCAGACTGTGGGTGTCGTGTGAACCGCTCAGATGTCACGTGCTCAAGATAATGCGGCCATATATCCTCCGGGATGTATATCAGTTTGAAATCCCTCCAAACCGCAACATCGTTCCAGCCTTGGAACCCCCTATCCCTCGCAGTTTTTTTTGCTTTTTTTTGGGCTTCGTACCAAAAATCACGCAACCTACTTCACGCAAGCAAAAATTATATTTTGAAACATAAATTTTTTTGTAAAAAAAAGTTGTATTGTTTTCAATATTATCTAGTTGCCGCGTGATTTTTCCACATCCTCCTCACAACAGTGTTATGTTCCTCGTTCCAGCAGAATCGATTCCGTGTATAAAAAATAATTTTTAAAAATGTTAATAATTTATTTACAATTATATTAAGAATTTATTAGAAATAAGCTGAAAATTATATATTAACACGAACTTGAAATTTGAAAAACCATGCATTGATTTGAGGCATCCATTCAGGATGCCTGGATATCTGACTCCATTGAAATAATGAAATCTCCATCGATGATTTAAACGCCGATGATATTACTCGAGCGGCCTCAATGTTTGTGAACCTGAAAAGAAATGAAATTAATTAAATAGTGACTTCATAAATTATGTTTTTAATTTGTTTTTTTTTTTAAAAAAAAAACTAAAACCTTAACAAACTTTCATTGGAAGATCGTCCTTCCATTGTGCCTCTTGCGGGTCCATCGATTCCGCTGCGAAGGCACGCCGCTTCTGCGATGTGAAACAGCGCTGGAAGAGGCAGCATCAGCTGACGCCGCAATTGGTGTAGGTGCCTCTTCTTGAGAGGCACCTAAGGAAATATCTTGCTCGCTGCTAGACGAACTTGATGCGACCGGACGTGAAGCTCTGGTTTTCATTCTGTGCATCTAACCAATTTTATATAAATAATTATATAATTAAATTCAAATGTTAAAAAAAATTTGGCAACACCTCCCCCATACTTGGATACTACCCAAATCCACAAATCTGCAAATATTAACAATAGCCACAACCAATTGACCCAATTTATACTAATTATTCCAACATATTCAATTACTAATCCTAAGGTAAATTTAACATTAACAATTACAATTCAACAAATTATTCAATAATTATGCCAATACAACAAAACAATAAATTTAAAATAAATAGAAACAATTAAACACAAATCATGCAATAATAGAGTAAAATTAATAATTCTTCCAACATATTCAATTACTAATTCTATGGTAAATTCAACATTAACAATATTAATTCAACAAATTATTAAATAATTATGCCAATACAACAATAAAATTAATTCAATAAATTAAAAAAGAATTATAAACTAACAATTAAAAAGAATGGAAATAATTAAACACAAATCATGCAATAATAGAGTAAAATTACTAATTATTCCAACATATGCAATTACTAATTCTAAGGTAAATTCAACATTAATAACAAATATTCAATAAATTAACTAATAACAATTATACCAATACAACAATAAAAAATATTCAATAATTTTTTTAAAAAAAAAACTATAGACTTTAGGGAAGAAATATGCATACCTTAATAACGTGTTGAAACAAAAAATTTATCTACATTACAAAACAATTCAACAAAACAAAAAACATAAAAAGCATAAAAATAAAATAGAAAAAAACACATACCCTTTAATGTGATGAAGATTCACAACCAAGCTTGCTAGAGATTCAACAAAACTTGAAGATTTGATAGGAAAAAAATCGAAACCTTGAAGATTATAAGGAGTGAAACTGAGGAGAAGAAAAAATAAACTGAAGAGGCGGACGCAATAACTTATAGCGTAGTTTTACTGATGGATTCACTGACGGAAATATAAAATTATTATTATTTAAATTAAATCCGTCGGTAACGTGTTAAAAATACGTCGGTAATTTTTAAATTTTGCACTGAATTTTTTAATTACCCTCCATATTTTTCGCAGTCCGTCGGTGATTCCGTCGGTAAGCTGACACAGTCAGAGGTGCATTCAATTCACACCCTTTGGAATTCGCACATTCCGTCGGTATTTTTATCGGTAAAATTTGCCCACCAACAACTTACCGATGGACCTATTCCGTCGGTATGGACATCGATAACGTCGTCGGTATGGACATTGGTGATTATGACATTTTGGTGTAATTAATTTCGAACTCTCTGTGAGATGCCGACGAATGGTTGTCCGTCGGTATCGTCGTCGGTGATTGTGGCACTTTGGTGTAATTATTTTTGAACTCTCTGTGAGATGCCGATGGAAGGTTGTTCGTCGGTATCGGCGTCGGTGATTGTGGCATTTTTGTGTAATTATTTTTTAACTCTCTGTAAGATGCCGACGGACTTTGGTCCGTCGGTATTGACGTCGGTGATTGTGGTATTTTGCTGTAATTATTTTTGAACTCTCTGTGATATGCCGACGGACTCCTGTCCGTCGGTATGGACATCGGTGAATGTTCAATGTACAAGAGATGTTGTGTTTGTATTTTCTATTTACCTTACTGCAAAAAATTCAATGATAAACTATCCATCACACAAAACAATAGCAACAGTGATTAAACAATAAAAATATATTTCATGTTACAAAATATATCATCTATAATGTAAATTACATGAAGAAAAAGGTTTTACACAGGGCTTCGTTGTGATAGTTACTCAGAAGTATCTTCTTCTTCGTCATCAATTGAATAGTCATCACTTTCATCGCAATCTTCAATATGGCTATCATCTTCTTCATCGACATTTGCTTGTCCGCTAGAGCTCAAAACAACGTTCAACTCCTCTACGTCAACATCAACAAGACTATCATCGGAAACACGAAAATTTGAATTTTCTTCCAATTCAATTGAAGGAGCAACTTGATATGGTTCAACCAACTCATTAACTTGGAAGACTTCATCCCGCACACTTGTGTCTTCGTTCTCATCCTGAACAACCTCGACACGACCCCGTGGTTTTGTTTTTAAAACGGACAACCAATCAACTCTTGATCGATCCTTTCTAAATAAAGGGGTGTATGTGTAATAAACTTGTTGACAATGCTTTGTAAAAATAAAGACATCGTTTATATTGCGGAGTCTAGCTTTTGAGTTGATTTCGACCAGACCATGGTGCCTATCAACTCTGATTCCTCTGTCCGTCGTGTCATACCAATAACATTTGAATAAAAACACTTTATTCTGCTCGCTATGATATTGTAGTTCGATGACCTTTTCTAATCTACCATAGTAGTCAACTTCTAACTCACTACTTGTGGATCCTTTAAGATTCCTTGCATATATTCTTCAGTATGGAAAACATATCCATTGACAAAATACCTGTTGTAGCACTTAACATTTCTTTCAGCCCCGAGGCTTAGTGAAGACAATGACTTAGACACACTTCTTTCCATTTGATAAACCTTGTATACATGTAATGTACATCAATAAATGATAAATGAAAGAGAATCTCGTAATGACATGCATACGTACAGTAATTTTGCAAGTTAGAATGAGTTTGTGATAGTGCTTACATGTGTTCTGAACCATGTGGCAAATTATTCATCTTGTAATTGAAAGATCTGGGAGTCGGTCAGCTGCGAGTTATTGGAGAGCAAATATTGTCGATGTTGCCTGCAAGTGATAATGAGTGTATAATTTCACAATATATAATTAGCAATATATTACTGACAAAGTTTAATTAGGATTACACATATATAAACTTACTGAATAAATGGTCTCAGCTCATCACAGTTAAATAGAACATAGTTGTGTGCTTGTTTGAATTCTATTTCCGACAAATATCTTCCTCTTATGGCATTTTTAGGTGTGGGTCGTCCAGTATTGGAGAATATTGACAAGTTCCCACTAGAAGGTACTTCACCGCTATCATCATGCCGTGGAATGCGATTGATTCTTGTTCTCAGATGAGGTTCAAAATAGTACAAGATAAATGTTGAGATCTCTTCAATAATATAGGCCTTAGATATCGAAGCCTCTATATGCGCCTTGTTCTTAACCTTTTTCTTGAGATTAAACAAGTAACTACATTGAATTACAATTCAAGTATTTCCAATTAAGAAAATATAAAATACTTTTAGATATGAATTCCATTGCAACTGTAATATCTAACCGTTCGAATGGGTATATCTATCTATACTGGACCGGTCCTCCAGTTTTTGCCTCGAACGGTAGATGTATAGGGAGATGCTCCATTGAGTCAAAAATAAAGGAGGGAATATCATCTCAAGTTTGCATAGTGTCTCGATAATATTCGTTTGAAGCCTCTCAATGTGCTCAACATTCAACTTGTTGGAGCATATATCTCTGAAGAAATGACTGATCTCCGTCAGTGCATCCCATATTCCCTTTGGCAACAAATCACGAAAAGCTAATGGGATGAGTGTTTGCATAAACACGTGGCAGTCATGACTCTTCATTCCATACAATTTGCAGTCCTCTATGTTAACAAGCCTTGATATGTTCGATGCATGTCCATCCGGAAAACGCAGACTCTTAAGCTATTTATAGACTAGCAGTTGTGCGTTTTTCTCTAACACGAAGCTTGCCCTTGCTTTTGCGACCCGTGACTCCTCATAAACCAACTCCATATTTTTACGGTTACAGTATAAAGCTATATCCAATCTAGACTTGATGTTGTCCTTTGTCTTCTTCTTCACATCCATGACGGTGTTAAAAATATTCTCAAACACGTTCTTTTCGATGTGTATGACATCAAGGTTATGGCGGAGAAGATTGGTCTTCTAATAAGGAAGCTCCCAAAAGATACTTCGTTTTACTCAATTATTGGTCAAACCAAAACCAGGAAACTTTTGCTTACCTGATTGAAGGCCAAACACAATGTCACTGTACTCTGATAGAACATGATGCAATTCTTCACCAGAAAGACGCGGGAATGCAACATCTTTTTCAACTCTACTAACAAAGAAATCTTTTATGTTCTTTCTGAACCTGTGATTAAGTGGCAAGAAGCGACGGTGACAATAATAAAAAAAAGCTTTACCTCCGTTTGCTGGCGTGAATGCCTTGTTGTTTTCCATGCAGTATGGACATGCGAGTTTCCCATGTGTGCTCCAACCAGAAAGCGTTCCATAAGCTGGAAAATCATTGATAGTCCACATCAAAGCCGCCCTCATAAGAAAATTTTGTTTCCTCGATATATCATAAGTCAGAGCTTCGGAGGACCACAATTGCATCAGCTCATCAATCAACGGTCGAAGACAAACATCTATATTCCGCCTCGGGCTGCTTGGACCGGTATGACAGTAAATAAAAACATGAACTCCGACCTCATACACATTCCCGGTGGCAAGTTATAAATTGTGAGTATGACCCAAATGAGTTGAATCCGTCTGTACACAACCCAAGACAGACATTCCTTGATTCAGCTGAAAAGTCAGGATGCACACTGTTAAAGCGTTTCCACGCTTCGCTGTCAGAAGGATGCACCATCACACCATCAACCGCATCATGTGTTTGGTGCCATGTCATGTACTCAGCAATCCTTCGTGACATGAATAATCTCTGCAGTCTAGGTGTGATCGGGAAATATCCAAGTTTTTTATACGCCACTAGAGTCTTTCCCCTGCCAGTTCTAGGTTTGTAACAGGAATGCCCGCATGTCATGCATTCGGTCATCTCAGCATTTTCAAGGTAGTATAACATGCTGAAGTTAGGGCACATGTCAATTTTCTGGTATCCTAAACCGAAGGGTTTCATCATGGACTTCGCAGCATAGAAGTTCTCTTTCAGCCTGTTCCCTTCAGCTAAAATGTTTCTTGCCCAATCAATAATTTTATCATACCCGGCCTCACTTAGCCCGTGATCTGACTTGATGGTGAACACCTGTGCCACGGCCGATAATTTACTATGGTTTGTGCAGCCATCCTATAATGGTTCGTCAGAATCTTTCAACAAATCAAAAAACCTAGCTGCCTCTGCATTAGGTTCTTCTTCTACGATTGGACATTGACTGACATTACCTTGATTTATTCTTATTGCATTCATAACCATATTTCTGTAAGGATTAGTGTTGTGATCATTTGCTGCTTCATGCACGTTGCTAGCACTAGAAGTTGACCCAACCACCGTTTCTCCCATTCTCCTATTACTAACAAATACATCTCCATGTGCATACCAACACTGGTAATCCTCCATAAACCCTTTGTATAGAAGATGCATCATTACAACATCTGGATGCAGATACTTTTTATTTTGATACTTTCTCCATGGATATCTAATACCGCCTCCAGTAAAATTTTTGGAAATAGATGTTGCGAAATTAATAAAACCCTGAACCCCATTACAATAATCCATCCTTCGCAATCCTTGGGGTGAATCTAGATACATCCATGAACGATCATCCATGACTTCTATCGAACCTCTATAAAATTAAGATGACATCATGTATTAATTAATTAACTAAGTTAGGTAAATAAACTTGCAAAAATATTACTTTACCTCGAGATTATCCAACAAACCAATCACAACTTTTTATAAATATTAAATATTCATTATCATTTATCAACGTCCATACAAATTAATATATATAAATTAGCAGAAATTACCACTCTGCAATACCATCGATAAAACTTAAAAATGACTCATTAAGCAAGTTATTAATTATTTCAAAACAGAACATGTAATTCGGTAATTCCACAAAGTTTTAACAATTTACAAACAAATACAATCTTACAAAATCTAAAACAAACCATAACAGGTATAAAATTATACATTTATATACTACAAGTTTGTTTGAGAAATAACAATAAAACACGTACATCTACTAACAAAAATACATATACTAAAAAAATAATAAAATTGACATTTAAATGTTAAAATTTAAATAGATAGAATTACTTACGAAAATTGATAAAATCATCGGTAAATCAGAACACGGATGTTGTGACCACAAAACTTCAATAAATATAACTTGTTGTGCTGAGATGAGCAAGATTTTTATTTGGGGGAAGGGGGGCTGGTTATTTGCAGATGGGGAGAGTTAGGATTAGAAAGAAGAAGGAGATATGAGGGAGAAGAGTGTCGGCAGAGTGGCCATATATTTACGTTTTCCGACGGCCTCACTGACGGAATAAAATCATCGGTGACTCCGTCAGTCATTCTGATGGGAAATCGACACGTCACCGCACAAACCTGCTTTTCAAATCCCTCGGTGATTCCGTCGATATTTTTGACGATGCACCGGTTACGTCACCCATACGGATCTGCCATTTCAATTGTCAGTGATTCTGTCGGTATTTTTAACGGTGAAGCGGTCCCATCACACGTACGGGTCACCCGTTTTGAATTCGTCGGTGATTCTGTCAGAAATATCACCCGCCAAAACCTCCACGTCAGCTACCTGTCCTTTTTTCATTAATTCTGAATTTTCCATCCGTAATTCGGTCGATAATTACTGACGGAATACAACCGTCGATAATTACCGATCGAATTACGGACGAAAATTTTCTGTCGGTAATTTCGACCAAAAAATACTGACAGAAATATTCCGTCGGTGATTCCGTTGGTATTAAGCGAATTTCTAGCAGTGTGATATCAATTTCAGCCAACGAATGTCTATATAATGTTATTAAAAATTTACAGTTAAATGTAATTAGATAATTTTGATCTTTAAAGTTTCTCGAACGTGTTTGTTTTTATATTTTAAAAATATTTTAAAAAATATATTTTTTTATTTTTTTATTTTAAATTAATATTTTTTTTATTTTTAAATTATTTCGATATGTTGAAATCAAAATTAATTTTTTAAAAATAAAAAATATATTATTTTAATATATTTCTAATTAAAAACTACTTTAAAAAGTAATCATAATCCATGTATATTTTACCTTTAAAACATTAAATTTTGAACTATTATTATGCTGAAATCATTGAGTTTTTTAAGTCCCTCAATGTCATTAATTTGACAGTATGTGTCTACACCTCTCCATCAATCCACACATAGCATTATAGAATTAAAATCAATATTGAAACTTATTTTTCATTTTACTATAACAATAATAGATAAAAAAGAAGAATATTAATAAATAAATTATTAGTTTCTTTTTAGTTATAAAAAAGCTAAAACTTCGAATCTCTTATTAAGAAAGGGAATATTAATACTTTTTTTTTAGTTTGACAAGAAGACTATATATTCTAATCAATTTACGTATGCTTTATTTTAAAGATGTGAGATTCAGTGTATTAAAAAATTTAATTATTTTTTCTATGAACTAATCTTAAGATTTAGACTAAAAATATAAAGAAAAAAATTATTAGCTAATAGTGAAATGTATTAAAAATTCATCAATATTCTGTGTTAGTACGTTATTATGATACATGTTGTTTATAAAAATATTAAATATTTAAAAATTAATTTAATATTATCTTTATATAAAATATATTTTTAAAACATATTAAAAAATAAAATCAGATGTTAACACAATCCAAGATACTTAAAAACCTGTTTGAAGTCATAGCAATAATTATTTTTTAAAATATAATTGTTTTTAAAAATATTTTTTGTTTGAAAATAAATAAAAATAATATTTTTTAAAATTTATTCTTAGCACATCAAAATATATATATATATATAATTTTAAAAATTAAAAACAATTATTTTTTAAAAATTACTTTTAAAACTGGACCAAATACGTGGAACAAATTTTCGTTAACAAGATCCATTAATCCAGACCTCATGGGTGTATCCAACGTGGTAAAAGCCCACGCGTCTTTTTTAGTTTCGTCCACGTCACCGATTTATCCGGCCATCTCTAGTTTCAAACCTGCACGTACA
This sequence comes from Populus tomentosa, assembly GCA_018804465.1. Classification (NCBI taxonomy): domain Eukaryota; kingdom Viridiplantae; phylum Streptophyta; class Magnoliopsida; order Malpighiales; family Salicaceae; genus Populus; species Populus tomentosa. The sequence continues at coordinate 3,856,844 of CM031969.1, read as the reverse complement.
CCGAACCAATAATCCCACCCCAGACTCAAACCTTCCACACCCCAGCTTCGGATCCTGCTCAGTCTCTCCTCTCGAGTCTCGACTAGAGTAGACTCTCACCAGTCCGCACACTCACTCCGTTAAAACTTCCTTCTCGCACCTCTAAAATAACAGGGCCCCAAGTTTCTACCTTTTCTATTTTTTTATTCATCGCATAAGTTGTAAAATCAAAGGTAATAGCTAAATTAATTATTTCAACAATATTCTGGTTTTAATTTGAATTTTTGTGTTGAATTTTTTGAATTTTTTTGCGTGATAATTGTTGTATTCAGTGACAATGCTTGATCAATGGAGATCGCTATTACACAGAGTCCGTGATCAGTAATAAATCCTTTTTTGATCCGTATAATTTTTCGAAATTAAGGTAAGTTGTTATGTATTTTGTTTTAATTTTCTTAGAATCATGAATTTTCTATAAATCTCGAAATTCCGTGGATTGTGATTTGAATTTGATCGATCAATTTTATGTGCTACTACTGGCAGAGTTTTTGTTTGTTTTCGTTTAGGTTCTTAGCAGTTTTGTTTGGTGATTTCTGAGCTTCTGAGCTGAAATCATGGCACAGAGTAATTGGGAAGCAGATAAAATGTATGTGATCTCTTGTTTCTTCAATTTTTATTTTTGGTAATTTATTGCATGGTCTTTTATTTTTGTTAATAATTAGGTTCTTGATAATGGTATTTTTTTTCAAACTGGCTGATTTTTTATAGGCTTGATGTGTACATATATGATTATTTGGTGAAGAAGAAATTGCATGCTACTGCAAAATCATTCATGACTGAGGGGAAAGTTCACCCCGATCCAGTAGGTAAGGCCCAGAATCTTACTTTTACTTTACTTTTCAAGAAGCGTGCGGGAAAGGTAGCTTGTTATAGCATAGGTTTTTGACATAATTATGCTGGTGTTTTAGAAGTTAATGGAAGTGACAGTAGTCGGTTTTTTTTGGCTTGGCTTTGAATCAGCTGCCTAAATATGGTGCAAAAGGAGTTGAAATGTTTAAGATATAATTACTAGTTTGAATGTGCAGCGATTGATGCTCCTGGGGGGTTTCTTTTTGAATGGTGGTCTGTCTTCTGGGATATTTTTATAGCAAGGACAAATGAGAAACATTCCGAGACTGCTGCAGCATATTTAGAGGTGGGTTTGATTGCCTGCCTGCCTATTATGCATCTTCTGTTGAAGTTCTTTACTTGGACTGTTGCATTGATGTGTAGGCACAGCAAAGCAAGACAAAGGAACATCAACAGCTGCAACTAATGCGTCAAGCTCAGTTGCAACGAGGGGGTCCTAATAATCCAATCGTTGGGGGTCCGGTAAATTCTATTGGTTCTGAAGGATTGCTCGGGCAATCAAATGCCAGTGCACTGGCTGCAAAAATGTATGAGGAACGTATGAAGCATTCCAACCAAATGGAGTCTGAAACATCCCAACCACATCTTGATGCTAGGATGGCCCTCCTCAAATCAACTACAAACCATCCAGGGTAAATTTCTTTGTAGATGTTATTAGACAGTTTTTACACCCAATATTTGCATGCTGATTCTTTTGTGCCGACACAGCCAATTGGTCCAAGGAAATCCTGGAAATGTTACTGCAGCACTGCAGCAAATCCAGGCACGAACTCAACAGACCGCTGTAACTACTTTAACAAAAAGAACTATATTTGCTGCAACTCTGAGTTGTAATTTTTTGCTTTCACAATTTCATTGAGTGCTTGATTCATTCAACAGGATGTCAAACCTGAAGTGAGCCTGGGTGCTGCCCAGAGATCTTTGCCCATGGACCCTTCAACCATTTATGGGCAGGGAATCATGCAGTCAAAACCTGGAATTGGAAATGCAGGTAAATATATTGGATCCTTTATTGCAGAAATGGTACTTGAGACGAGGGCATATAAACACATGCATTTACAAATTGATTTTCACATTTTTCCTGTTCGTAAAAACTAGGCATCTGGTTTTTAAGAATAAAGTCTTAGAACTAATTTTGTCTTGCATAAATCTTAACTAAAAGAAGGAATGAAAACTTCCACTGCCCATAAATTACTTTCCTGACTGTTACCTATGAAACTCCTTGGTCATTTAACAAATTAAAAAATCTGTTACCATGTGCTTCAACTCTTGACGTGGTGATCTAACTGTAACATATAGTATGCCAATATGGGAAGGTAAAACTGCGAAGTCCTTCAGAGTGCTTGTACTTTCCTCTCTGTTTATTCATGCAGTCATAACTTTCTCCCACTTGATTTGAGTTGATTTGAGGAAAGTATGTTGTCGACTGTTTTTCTACCTACTTATTTCCAACCACTTGGGAATATACGTTGGCCCATCATCATTGTGCAGCTTTATTTGAAGTCTAGATCCTGCACAACAACAATCATCAAACATTTCTTGCATATCCAGTCGACAACTTCTGGTATACCCAAGATTTTAAAATCCATAATTTCAAAATGTTATTGTAAACAGACTTCTTATCATGCCATATATATCAAAATAGATATCTCATGGTTGATTTAGATTTTGAATAACTAACAAAATGCAAGCAATACATAGAGGTAATGGTATTTTGAATTCAAGAAAATAGATGAGTGTCTATTAACCTTGGATAAAACTCTTCCCTCCAACTTATTCTGGAAAATCCAAGGAGAATTCTAATGTACTAATCCCCATCAAGTTTTATGTTTAGAATCTCTTTTTTATTTTAATTATTTTTAATTTATGTTCAGGATTGAACCCTGGAGTCAATGGTCTTCCCTTGAGGGGATGGCCCTTAACGGTAAGTTCTATACCGGAGCTCATTTGTTCTGGAGATTTGATTAAAAATCTAGCTGGCTGTTCACAATGTAGGCTATTATTGAATATACAGGGACTTGAACAAATTCGTCCAAGTTTGGGTGCACAAGTTCAAAGGCCTCTTTTACATGGTCCTAGTCAGTTTCAGCTTTTGCCACAGCAACAACAACAGCAGTTATTGGCACAGGTCCAGGCACAAGGCAACCTTGCTGCTTCACCAATGTATGGAGATATGGATCCACGGAAGTTTAGGGGATTGCCAAGAGGGGCTTTGAACAGCAAAGATGGCCAACCAAATGTAAACGATGGTTCTATCGGTTCTCCAATGCATTCAACTTCATCTAAGGTAGGATTTTCTTCCTTGAATTAATCCAAATTTTGATGTTTTGAACTGTTGTCATTGGGTTATGAGTTTTTAATGCTTATGTGGTTGTGTGTCTTGAACAGATGAATTTGCCACAGATGCAACAATCATCCTCTCAACAAGATCCTCTGCACCCACAGCAGGTTGTGTTTTCTTAAATGCACTTAATAATATACCCCTGGTTTAACATAGAACAAAATTTTAAGTTCCTTGAGACCTCATGCTTTATTATCCACTGTACTGCATTTACCCTTGAGCTCAATATTAACTAGTGGCAAGATGAATTTCCTTTCCTAAATATCCCATATGATTTTATTGTTAAAGCACTGACTAATGCTTGTTTATGGTGTAATAGAATAACCGAAAGAGGAAAGGCCCTTCATCTTCTGGACCTGCTAATAGTACCGGTACAGGAAATACAGTAGGCCCTTCTAATTCACAACCATCAACTCCATCAACTCATACTCCCGGTGATGGGATTGCCACAGCTGGCAATTTACAGCATGTCAATAGCATGCCAAAAGGTTTGATGTACAGTGGTGATGCAACTGGAGCTCTTGCATCATCCACAAACCCACTGGTATGCACTCTTAACAAACTTACATGCTGTGACGTGAATAACTTAGAGATGTGAATGTAACATTAGGAATCTGCTGTTTGGAAGCCACAACAGCCCATACTGCTAATGGAAAAATGGTCAAGTGTGGGGTTATCAGACTTTCTTGTGGTGTTACAAATGCAATTAGTTTATATTTTTGCCCAATGAAATTGCTTGTCCAAGCACTCCTATAAATCTTTTATTTATTTCTGAGCCTGTGTTGGTATTTTAATGTATTCCTTAGTCAATTTAAGTTATACTGTTGTGCTTTTAGTGGAATATTCTTCACGGTATTGCCCAAAGTTGGTCCTATCTATTTCCTGTGTTTTTACTTTCTATCTCTTTGTAGGAAGACATTGAGCATTTTGCAGATGTTGGCTCCTTAGATGATAATGTGGAGTCTTTTTTATCCCATGATGATGGAGATGGAAGGGATTTGTTTGGTACTTTAAAAAGGAATTCCTCTGAACATGCTGCTGAAGCTTCAAAGGGTAAGCAATATTTTCAATTCCTTGCACTATTACTTTTTTCAAATTGACCATAGCAATGCCTATTTCTTAACATCTCAGGTTTCAACTTCAGTGAAGTTAGCTCGATACGCAAAAGTAATGGGAAAGTTGTTTGCTGTCACTTCTCTACAGATGGGAAATTGTTGGCCAGTGCTGGGCATGACAAGAAGGTATAATGCATTGTATTGTAGCCTGAATGGATTAATTTCATTTTCTGATTGCCATGTTAAGGCAATTTTGTCTGATTGAACCTTTTACTTTCATTTTGCTTGCATATCTTTGGATGCTGACTTTCAGATTAGTTAGTGCATACCTACACTAATGTGGAGAATTGTAACGAGCTTATAATGCCCATATTAACCATGTTTTGATTGCTAGCCAAATACACTATTTTCTTGTACCTTGCTAATTAGATGATTCAAGTCGGTTTATAAATCATTGCTTGCACTCCAAGGTTCGATGAATTAGAGCATGAAATTGATGAGATATTGTGTTGGGAAACTTTTAACTAAATAAATATTGTATGAGGATATATATTAAAATGCAGCAATTTCTACAGTATCCTATACTTAAAGTGATCATTTTTACATATATGGCATCATCTCGTTTGGCTCATCTGCTTCAGCTTTCTATTCATTAATTGATGGATAGTGGGTTAATTATTGCAATCATATAGAGTAACAGTTACACTTTGCTTAGGCTTATCCATTGGGTTGATACTTATCAGGGACCTGCAATTGCTGTATTTCATTGTTCTTGCTGCTGCATATGCTAGGATAGTTTGTTGCTCTTCTAATCTTCTTGTTTTTGTCATCATTGGATGTTATCACTGTATGGTTCTGTTGGACCTGCACATGAAGAGCGTGTCATTCCTAGACCTGATTAATGTAGCTTACTGCAAGTTACCTAAGACCTCATTACTTGCTGAATAGGAACTCAACACAATTAGCCTTGTCAAGTTTAACCATTGATGATAACCAATTTGGGTAGTTTAATTGCATCAACTAACTCCTTAATGTTTCAATACATTGGCTTGGTTTATTCAAAGATGAGCTACTTTACATGTAAAATCACAATCTCTTGATATTTATTTGTGTGAGAAGGTGTACTCACCTTGAGATCCCAAGGAAGCTTTTGACCTTCTCTTATGTATTCTGGTATTGCCCCCTTTTGTGCTAATTTTTTTTTTGGATATCCTGGTGGATGAAATTGAGGGCAACCTCTTTAGAATAAACCTTAATCCTTTGGCCAGCACTCTTAATTCTTAATAGTTATTCTTATATATTGTTTTTTCCCCTGATAAGAGTATTTGCATTTGTTTTTGTTAATCCAATAGCGGCTTGATAACCACATTTTGAGTTAATTTTTGTGTACATACTCGTGGCCATTTTTCTACATTCTACTAGGCTCAGTTAAATATCTTTTATGTATATGGTACCGGTCTTTCAGAACCTGGAGAGCAGATGGGCTTTCTTATTAGCATGTGGTACTCATGGTTCCTAGCATGCACCCCTCTTTTTTTCTTTTTATTTGTGTGTGTGTTATGAACCATGGTTCACCCTTATTATAATTTGATGGTGGGGAGTAGTGGAACTTGCACTCCAGCTTCTATAGCTTCAGCCATACAAGTCAATAGCCAAAGCTTCATTCATTATAAACCTTGGTTTATAGGTCATGTTTGTTGAAGAAAGTCGAAGCATTTTGAGAATACAGTGAAGAAGGCGGACAATTGTAGAAGGGAGATGATCTCTGAAAAAATGAAGACAATAACTCTCTCCTTTTCTTAATCGATTTAAGATCATTGCCATACTTTTGTACAATGTCATATTGTGGAAAGTTCTTACAGTCTAGTTACCACATTCTAACTTGAAAATGTGATAATTAACATGTCTGAAAATATCGAAGCATCTGGTCTTTAAATACTTTGCATGTGTTACTTTTTAAAATTGAAAGAGATCTGTATTGTCAGCTTGGTGGTTTTATTTTCATTTGCTTTCCTTTTCTACAAGCAAGAACAGAATGCTCAAACTGGATAACCAAAATATGAATGCTACATGTGGACATTTATGCATATTTTCTATTACTTGTATCACATCACTGCAACTTAATGAAATACTAAATGACAGGCTCCCATAATTTCTAAACTACCTTTTTTTTTTTCTGTTTTTCAGTATTCTCATTAAATGAAATTGTAAAGTTTCATGCATACTATACTTACAACAATCGAAGCAGAAAAACATAGGTGGACTAACAAACATAGGACTAAGCCATAATAAAATCATTCCTTTAGATATCATTTTAAGTTTTTGCTTTTTTAATCAGCAAAAGCAACTATGAACCATGAAAATTGACATCTTGTTGATAAGAATTGATGTGGATTTACTTGTTTTCACGTTAGTAGGTTGTTCTTTGGAACATGGAAACTCTGCAAACTGAGTGCACTCAGGAAGAGCATACCCACATTATTACTGATGTTCGTTTCAGGCCAAATTCAACTCAGCTGGCAACATCGTCATTTGATACAAGTGTACGCCTCTGGGATGCTGCAGAAGTGAGTTTTCTATCTCTAATGCTTTCTCACAAAAATCATCCATTCTTTTGTATGATTTAAGTTATCAATTGGGTAAAAATCTATTGAAGTCATCAATTTTTTTTTGCCTCAAACTATTTGTCAGTTCCATAAGTTTACTGCTGCCTTTTTCTTTGGCCATGGTATAATGATTTTTCTATACTTGAATTCTTTTATTTATTTATTTTTCTTCTGGGGGCTTTGCTATTATGTCGCATAGGTAAATCATCCCTCCTTTTCAAAACAACTGTATTTTCAGGTTTAAAAACAATGCCAAAAAATTTCCTGAGACTTGGATATTTTTTCTTACGTTTAAAAAATTATGGTCCCCGTGCAATGTAACGCAGACATACAAACTAGTAAGCACTAAATGTGGTTATCCTTGCAGCCAAGGTTTTCCTTGCAGACATTCACAGGGCATACCTCGCATGTGGTGTCCCTTGACTTCCACCCTAAGAAGAATGATCTTTTCTGTTCCTGTGATGGTAACAATGAGATTCGCTTTTGGAACATCAGTCAGTATTCTTGCACCCGGATATCCAAGGTTAGCCGTGAAGCTCCTTTACATGTATATATATTTTTTTGTTTTTGTTCTTGAAGTTCTGATGATTTGAATTCCTTTTCTATTCTAAATTTTGGACATTTGATGGAGTAGGGAGGGACTGCACAAGTTAGATTTCAGCCAAGAATCGGACAACTGCTGGCTGCAGCTTCAGATAATGTTGTATCCATCTTTGATATTGAGTCTGACAGACAGACACACTCATTACAGGTATTGGTCTTGAACTTAGAAGCTGAGAAAACTAATAAAACCCCTTTCACATTTGTTATGTGATAATAAATGAATCCTTTCTACTCTAGGGGCACTCCACAGATGTGCATTCTGTTTGTTGGGATGTAAACGGGGAGTACTTGGCTTCTGTCAGTCAAGAGTCTGTTAGAGTGTGGTCATTGGCCACGGGAGATTGCATTCATGAACTTAGTTCGAGTGGGAACAAGTTCCATTCTTGTGTTTTCCATCCAGGCTATGCCACTCTCTTGGTTATTGGAGGATACCAGGTAAATTTTCTTTTGATACTAGTATTTAAGTTTTAATTGTGTTTTTATAAACAGCAGAAATGTGCTGTTGCCTGTAATTGACCCTGCTTTGGAAGTGAGTACTTCAAGTTCCATTTTATTTGAAACAGATCAACCTTGTTGTATTTTTAGGAAACAATCCAACGATACGAGGATTTGGTTTCAATTTTAACCCACCTTTTGTAATTCATAGGAATGTTTTGTGCTTGTGTTTTAGGAAACAAAGTATCTTCTTAACTTCATGGGATCGTAATATCTATTTACAGAGAACTTTCAGCGTTACAATTGTTGATATTTTATACTTATTTGTACTTTTAACAATTTCATTAATTACTAATGTTGGTTTCTATTTTCTTTTCTTTGGATCGTAACCATTGTTCTAATTCAGTCATTGGAGCTCTGGAACATGGCGGAGAACAAGTGTATGGCAGTTGCAGCTCATGAGTGTGTGATATCAGCTTTGGCTCAATCACAAGCTACAGGGATGGTTGCTTCTGCAAGTCATGACAAATGTGTGAAGATATGGAAATAAGCGTTGCCATTTGGTGCTTCAAATCCCCCGATGTCAACTTGCTGACCTTTCCATTTTCTGACATGGTCTTCCAGTTAAAAAAAAAAATGATATAAAAGGATACAGTAAATTTGATTTGTTTTTCCTCTCTTATTTTAATTATTTGTATATGTAACAAGGGGAATCTGATGCTTTCCCTGATTTCGACTAGCTGTTTGAGTGTTGCATCTGTTATGATCTGAACACAAATTACACAGAATGATTTAGTGCAAGTATACTTGTTTTGCGAGGTTCCCCAGCATGCTGATGCTTTGATACAAAGAGCATTGAGTTGAAAGCTTTGTGATGGAACGTTTTCCTTACGCGTCTGTTCGTGGTGAAGATTGAACCGATATATAGGCAGGTAAATATGAATGATTGTGAGGTTCTTTTCTTGATACCCTCTGCCTTGGATGACATTTCTTAGATACGACATTTGCTTCATTTCTGTATAATTGAAAAAGAAATCTTCTATCTAGTTGTCTATTCTTTTTAACTCGTTACTTTTTTTTAATGATAATTTTTTTTTGAATTAATTTTCACATGATAAGATTACCTAATACATTTAAGAGTTGGAGTTTTAACTCATCTCCTTCACTGTTAAAATGAATGGTGAAGGTGATTTTTTTTATTCCTTTTTTTTTTCCTCAATCAATTCCTTAATTTCATCTTTAAAATTTTTTATTGATTTTGAACGTCTTCATATATTGTTTGGGTTTTTTTTTTTAATTTATGTGAAGAAATCATAATTTTAAATAAATAATTTGATATTTAATTTGCACTTGCTTTTATAAGTTTCTATTTATCATCCTACTATAGTTTTTTTTTTAAAAAATTCTAATAGTTTATTATCTAAATTATGAATTTAATAGGTTAAGCAGTAAAGCGTTGATTTATCTAATATTAAAAAAAAATACATTGAAGTTTTTTAAAAAACTTTAAATCATGTTATTTTACTGATTTATGTAGTTTTCGGATTTATTAAGTTAATTTTATGTCAAGAGACGTTGTGCCATGTGTAATAACAATTACAAAAATAAATTTACAAACCATTCATTCACATAAGTTGGCTTTGATGCAATTTGCAAAAATTGTTATGACTTAACAATATGAAGACAGTGGGAGCGTAAAAGTAACCTGTTTTTCTGTAATTTATATATATATATATATATATATATATATATATATATATATTTCTTTAATCAAATTTATGTCTCTTATGTGATAGGATACCAACTAATCATAACTTAGTTGTTTAGAGTACTTGTAACTGTGTGACGGTTATACGTGGATTGCAATAAGCAAACAATATACAATTAATTTGATTTATTACTGTTAAATAAAATATATGTAAATAAATATATGATGAGTATTCTTTTACAATCAAGTGGTATTTTTTTACTAGCTTGGGTTTCAAGTTTGACCGGGTTACCGGGTCAGTTGAATTAATTTTTTTTTTTTAAATCAAAACGACGTTGTTTTGATAAGGAAAAAAAAATTAAAAGTCAACGAGTTTGTGGTCGGGTCTTGACTGGGTTTTGTCGGGTCAACTAGGTTTTTTCTTTTTTATTTTTTTCTTTACCCCAGCCTGATTTTTTTTCCGGATTGGCCGGGTTCCGGATCGACCCGCCGAGCTAGGCCGGGTTTCAAAATTATCCTTACAGCACCTGAACCCACGTTCCCCGTATAACTGGAAGCATCAATATTATGATCATAATAACAAAATAATTTATAAATTTGAACACATTTTGTTCTTCTTAAGTAGTCGTTACTTAAAATTCTGAGTAATTAAATATCAAATTTGGACACATAACTATCCAAGTCAAATCAGATCTATTATTTCCATTATGTTCGTATACAATTAAAATTTATAGCATAGCTTTGATCACCAAATGCGTACCCCGACGAGACATTAGTCTAGTAGCAGTAATAATAAATAAATAAACAAACAAACAGAGGTGAAATTTGTCTGTAACGATGAGGCACCAGGCTACTCCTTAAAAAATTTGATGTCAACTCAATAAAAATAATTATTTGTATGTGCTTGAATTCAAATCTTCTCACCCTTTATCTAAAACAAATATGTGTGTGTATCAATTGAATTTCACATGCTAGTAAACCATCATCGATGGATTGCTTGCCCGAAATCAGAATAAAATTGAATTTGCCATTATGATATTATTAACTTATCACTAAAACGGAGTTTTTTTTTTTTTTAATTTAGGTTTTTCATCTTTTAATATTAATATTGAAGTTATTGAATTTTTTTTATTTTGATTTGTATTTTATGTACCATAAGTTTAACATGTTAACTAAGGTTTAATCAGATTTTTTTTATAATTTTTTTTTTAATGTCATGATTCAATATTGAGTCCGTTAGGAATTAGACTTCATAATTTTTTTTTTCCATATAATCATAATTTTATAACTTGGGTTATAAGTTTGGTAAATTAATCTGGGTTGATTCATGTTTTTTTTGCCATTTATTATTTATTATTTTATTATTTAATATTGAGTTGATTGAGAATTTGACTTCATTATTTATTCTGATGTTCTTTATAAGTGTTTATGATAGTCTTATGACTTAGGTCGTTGATTTGATAGGTTAACATGAATTGATCCAATATATTTTTCTTAATATTTTTTTAAAAATATTGTTTTAATTATTATTTTTTGTAATCAAACCATGTTTTACAAGTCTTTCAAATTATCTTTGAACCTATTAAATCAATCATGTCATATTGAATTAACTCTCATATAATTTAAGTTATTTTTTTGAATTAAAGAGATAGGAAAATGCTAGAAAGCCCTCGAGGGCTTAGATGTAGGAATAAATGAATGAGGGTATTGTGGTAATTGAACAATAGTTGATAAATATAAATAGAAAAAAAAGAGGAGGGATCTGAAAATTGAAGGAGCAAATCATGAGAAAGAAGGGAGGAAGAAGAAGACGAAGAGAAAAGAGGGAAATTAGAAGGGAAATAGAAAGGAGTGGAAGAAAATAAGTTAAAAAGGTAAGATTTATACTTTAATGTGTATAGTATGTTATTTGAACTTTAAATTTTGGTTTTGATGAATGTTAGGGTTTTGAAGATTGTGTTTTGGGTTAATTGATGAATTAATTTGAATGTTATAGGGTTGATTGTTGTGGGTAATTGATTAATTAGTTGATTATGGAAGATTATAGGTAAAGATTATGATTTTGAGTTATGATTTGTGTGGATGGTGAATTTTGAGTTAGAAATCTGGAAAGAACAGTAGGTTTTCTGTTGAAATTCTGGGTTTGAGGTTGAAGATGATAAAATTTTGGTTTAGTCCCTCAAATTATGAGAATTACAGTTTAGTCCCCAAACTGTGGAAAAGTACAAATTGGTCACTGGAGCATATTTCGAGACTCTGAACAGAATAAAATATGAATTATAGGCAGAATTCTAGTAGAGTTATGAATTTTAAAAACTTTCAATTTGGTCCTTCAATTTGACAAAAAATATAATTTGGCCCTACAAAATTTGGTAAAATTCCAGAATGGTCCCTGGATCATAATGAGATATTCTGGACAGAATTGAGGATTAATTATGGTCAGAATTTCAGTATAGTCATGGATTTATGATAATTTTAGTTTGGTTCTCCATTTGACAAAAATTACAATTTGACCCTAAAAATTCAGAAAAATTCCAGAATGGTCCCTGAAGCATAATTAGAGATTCTGTATAGAAATGCTGATGAATTATGGACATAATTCCACTATATTAATGAATTTATGATATTTTTAGTTTGGTCTTCCAATTAGATGAAAATTACAATTTGGCCCTAAAAATATGATAAATTCCAGATTAGTCCCTAACTGTAATATTAGCTTTTGCAGATTAGTTTGATGAATAATTGAGGGTTAGTTAGTGAATTATTACCAATTTTATTATTTTTTTTTATAATGGATTATATTTCAGAAAAACCATTAAATTTTGGGTTTTTGAGAAAATTGACTAGTTAGTTTAAAAACATATAGGGTTACAGAATACACAATTAGTTAATTGTATTAAATAGGTTAAATTTTCTTTCGAGTCGTTCTTGAATATGCTTTCTTTGTATTTAGATAATCCTGATATTCTACCAGCGAGACGTTAGTTGGATTTTCTTTGGTGTCTGCTTTTAACTTTTGTTTGCTGTCGAGTCAGGTGAGTGGATAATTTTTCATATGCATGAAAAATATTATAAATATTTGATTTGTTAATATGAATTGGATCATGTTTCTTAATAATAAATATGTTGATTATTATTCTTGTTATGATAAAGCATGATCAATTGTTGAATCTGAATTCTTAATATGAACCAGTATATATTTAGAATTGATAGCTCCTTATTTGATTGATGTCATGAGTTGAGCCTTGAGATATTAATATGTTTGTTTGATTATGATTATGAATCTATGATATGCTGTTAAAATACCCATGCTAACAGGGTAATGTTAGTCTTTGTACACATCGTATCTGGACCCTAGTTGGTTGGGGGAGTCACCAACCTGTGTGGACTGATTATCTCACAATATGGAGCTTTATGCTCATTGCATTTTGATTTTCTGACGTGCTTTACCTTATGATATTCTTGTTATGGTCTATTTGATAAACCTTTCTATAAGAACCTAGAGCCATACTTGTATATATATATTTCTCATTGTTGTATTATCTTGTGTGTGTATATTGAACGTTATCTACTCACTGAGTTGCTGAACTCATCCTCTTATTATTTATCTTTTCAGGCTTATAGCTTGATAGTGGGTTACTTTTGCTAAACCTTCAAAACCTGCTTTTTTGTTGTAATTTGTGCCTTCTTTTTATGTCTAGTTAGTGCTCCAAAACTATAAAATTATATTAACTATTGTATTAAGACAATGAAATTACATTATGAAGTTAGTTTGTTGTTAATACTACGTTGAACTCTGATTGAATTGTTTAAAGAATAAGATCGTATGTAAGTTTGGGTTCGCATAGATATGAAGCTTTGGAAGGGAACCTTGTTAATGTGCCGGTTATGGATCCGGGAATTAGGTCGTGACAATAAAAGATATTAGTAACAACCTACTATTTTTTATGTTAAAAAATTTAATCTTTAGCACAACATAAACATCTTAAATTGCATAGATACCCTTTTAAAAAAATGAAAGACTAAGAGGGGTTTTGTGTAATTTCCTTTTTTTTTTTTTACAAAAAGTACAATTACTTCATTGTCCTTAAAGACAAAAAAATTAAACGATGAGTCAAAGGGTATTTTAGTATTTTTTCATGATTTTTTATACTTTATTTGGATTAGGGGCAAATTAATGTTTTTCATAAATAAGAAAGAAAAAGTTATTGGTGCTTGCGTTGCACGCACTAGCGAGTGGATGCTACTTGTGCCTTTTGGGCGGCACGTGCAGCCTCGTATGACAACTAGAATTTCCCAACCACCATCTCTTCTGAAGTGTCCGGTGAAGGCGAAGCTGTTGGGGTGGTGCATTGCTCAAATCATGACGGTTCAGTGGCGTTTGAGTTTTTCTCCTTCCATTATTTTCTCTCTCATCTCCTTAAAATTCACGTCAGGTCAACCAAAAATCAAGGTTGTCCTCCCATTTATTTTGTCTTTCAACTGTGCTCATCTTTCTCTTGATAGATCTTTATTTGTTTTGGATTTTTTTAAAATTTTAATTTCATTCTTTTTTCATTTGATTTTGACTAGTTTTTATATCAAATATGGTACTTATTCTTTTTATTATTCTTTTTAATTATTTTCTTGATTTGTTTTTATTTTTAATTTTCTCCTTCAACATTTTGTTTTTCCAGATTTGGTTCTCATTTTTTATTTGCTTTTAAATTTTTTTTAAATTTTTTTTTTTAATTTTATCCCTCAACATTTTATTTTATTTACTTATTTATCTAATTTTGGTCCTCATTCTTTTAAATTTTTTTCTTATTTTATTTTATTTATTTTTCGATTGAGTCCCTCATTTATTTCTTTCATTATTTTTTATACGAGATTTAATCCTCGTTGTTTTGATTATTATTTGTTTTCTTTTTTGATTGTTAAAAATTTTGTGTAAGATTTTTTTTCTTCTATAGGGTCATTTCGGTCTCATGACCAAGGTTGTTGGTTTTAAATATTAGTTCAATTTAACTTTGATGTTTCTTTTTTATTTCATCATTTGACATTAAACTATTGGGCTTTGAGCTTTTTATTTTTTTCCCTTTCCTTTAGTTGGTGTTATCTCACATGTTAGTCAATTTAACCTAACTTGTTTTGGATGTTTTTATTTTTTTAGTTTCATCATTTGACATTGAACTATTGGGTTTTGAGATTTTTTTTATGCTTTTCCTTTCTTCTAAAGGGTTATCCAAGGTCATAAATTTGTTAGGTTGATCAAGGATAACTTTAGTTTTTTTTAATGTTTTTTATTTATTTAACTTTGATTTTTTTTTATAAGTATTTCTGAAAAAATATTTTTTTTATCCCAATCTCATATCGCGAGTGGTGAGTTAATAAAGTATACCCAGATTGATTCAAATTTTTTTTCTCCCGTATTTTTTTTAAATGGATTTTTCTTTAATTTTATTATTTAAAATTAATTTTATTAGGCTTTGAACCTTCTAATTTTCTTTTTTCATTTCTTCCTTTGAGATTATCCAGTTGTATATTAACCTAAATTTATTAATGTTATTATCATCTAAATATATTTTTTATACTAGAATTTTTTTTTTTTGACATGTCCCACAGTACAGTGCGCGAAAAAAAATGTAGTCTAAGCTAAAACATAATGAATAACCATTAAAAAACTAGATACAGAATGTATATATATAACCAACCACGCAAGCCATCCATAGATTGACCAATACTCAAGCGCCTTGGGGATGAAGGCTTGAATTCGTTTCTTTACCAATTGACAATTGACATGGGTTGTCTTTTCCTTATCCCTTCCCTTTCTTTTACAAGGAAAGCCACCCAAAGTACGCAGAGCACAACTCATAGCTAGGTTTATAAAGACAGACACATCCTCGTACTCGTGTCTCCTTTTATGCTTTCTGTCTCTCCGTCTCTTTAAATTGGGAAATATGGAAAATCGAGAGAACAACAACCCATCAGCAGAAGAATTGAAAATGCAATGCCAAAACGATAATAACAATGAAATTCCATCCCCAAAACATCATCACCAAAGGGAAGAAGGTAATGGCCATGAAGAAGAAGAGGATTTCCTTGGCAAGTTTCAGTGCCCTGTTTGCCTGTATGTCTTTAATTGCCACCTTTTTTTTGTGTAAAATTCAATTTTTTTAAAGTTGATTGAGCCATGCTTTTCCATGTTGACATTTACCCTTTTGTAATACTTAAAGCTCCTTCTGTTGCCGTTTAATTAGTTTTGGTAAAAGTGTTTTGTTTTCTGTTAAATAGTAAAGGAGAAAAAAGGGAACGAAGTTATAATTTACTGTAATGTGCCAAAAAGAAACCAACTTTTCAGTGTTTAATAGAAGAATAGCTTGACCCAATTTGCTAGACAAGAAGTAAAAAAAGGGGTCATATTGCAAGATTTTTCATGTTTGTTTTGATTTTGTGTTTCACCTTTGTGCTTCAATAGTTCGTTAATTGTATTGGATTTCTAATGTATGCTTAAAAGATGCATAGTTAAGGTTTTATGGAGCTTTACTATTTAAACTTTATGATAAGGGTCAAAGTTGGATGGAGTTTCTTTGTTTTTAATTTGGATTTAGCTTCTGTAATTTCTATGGTAACAATTTAGTTGTATGGTGTCTCTCTATACATGGCCTTGAACATTGAGAACTATGCAAATTAAGCAATATAAATGTAGTATTTGACGGAATTAACATGCATGATTGTTTATAGAATTACTCACCTGTGCATCTTAAATGATCCGAAAACAAATTCAGCAGTAACATGACTGGCATTGAATTTGTGTCTGCCTGTCCCAATTCGTCATTTAAAGAAACTGGGCTGTCAAGATCATTTTTTGAAATTTAATCAACATTGTGTGAGTTACACTGCACTGATGATGCCGTGACTGACAATATACATTCAAGTATTTCATTTTCGGAACATGAAATTAGATTAAAATGGAGTGCTTTCCAGAAGCTTTTGGGCATAATGTACATGCCCAGCTTCCTCCAATGATAAGAGCGATCATTTGTAGAAACTTGTATATAAAAATTAGCAAGTTCAGTTGAGGATACTACACATTCATTGCCAGCTGTTTTTGATATTCACAGGGACAATTTTAAGATCATTGACCTTTACTAGAAAAAAAAAAAAAAGAATTATGAGACCTTCATGCATTTTTTTATACTAATCAATGCTTCTTTATAATATTGATAATAATTTGGCATCTGTGGTTGAAAAAGCAAACGAACAGCTAATCTAAAGTTCTAGAGTCATGCAGACTATCCATACTTGGATCTTTTGGGAACCATGTATTGTTTCCTATGTTTGCATGTAGAAACAGAAGGCAGATGTTACCAAATTACAGCTTTGCAGATGTGACCCCAGATAGTTGTTAATTAAGCAATATCTCAATCAATTTTTATCTAGTGTATGGCGTGTTTAAAGGGAGTTTCCTTTATTTTACAGGGACCTACTTTACAAGCCAGTTGTTTTAGGTAAGGAGGCAAAAATTTCAATTTTTTATACTGGGTGCTTGTAATCTTATATTTACAAATCCTTCCTTTTTTTCCTTTTATTTTTTGTAGCATGTGGCCACTTTTCATGCTTCTGGTGTGTATTTCATTGCATGAATGGCTTACGCGAGTCACACTGTCCAATTTGTCGGCACCCATTTAATCACTTCCCACGTGTGTGTCAATTGCTGCATTTCTTACTTATGAAGATGTGCCCTATAGCCTATAAGACAAGGGAAGGAGAAGTGGAAGGTAAATATCTTTGATATCCTTTTTATTTCTTTTTGCTGCATGGATTTCTAATTTTGATTTACTAGCTTGGCTGTTTTTGATCTAGAGCTATTTACAACTAGCTGATCAAGAATGTTAGAATGTCCTGGTGTTTGCAAGCATTAAAAACGCAGTCATTCGTTTCTAGAGGAGAGCCACTATTACAGCAAACACTTTTTTGCTATGACACTAATTCTTGTACTTGCTGTGCAATTCTGAGCCAAACTTGGCTGAGAAAGAGCTGTAGAGAGTGAAACCAAATTGTTTGTTTTGGCTGGACATGTGGATTGATTCTGCATGTGTTATTGAAGGGAAAAAACTAATGATTATGTTTAAGAATAGTAGATGCAGTTGTTTTCATTACTTGCAAAAACTCTTTAAATGGTCTTGTCATTGTTGTAAAGCTTTTTGGTAAATTGTATGTTTGAACCATTACCTGCTCCCCTCCCCAAACTGTGCTGCTCTCTCTCTGTCTCCCACTTTGATGCACTGTAGATATACCATTTACCTTTTCTTTTTTCAATATGAGACATGTCTTCATTTTGCTAAAGAAAGAGAAAACAGAATAAAAAGTTTCTTCTTTTGCTGTGTCATTTCCTTGTTTCAGTGCTCCAATGGCAAGTGAATTTAGTTATAATTTTCCTATATGTGCAAAGTGGTGTTGCCTGGTAGCGCGCAGTTGCATTTGTTCTTGCTACTTAGTGGTTGAAAGGAATAGAAACAGAGACTTTGGAATGTCAGTTACACTTGTAGAACTTAAAGTATTAAATCTGTGAAGACAATTTGCAGTGACAATTTAAATTTTGATGGGAACAGATTTTTGAGGGTTGCATCTCCTTGCCCCTTTGCAATTGCTCCTTGGACATTCCCTTTCGTTTTATTAGGAACCTTGGACATTCCATTGATCACACTCGTGTGCATCCCTTAATAGCTCCACCACTATGTTGAACCTCTTAGTGGTTTGACTTGTATTAATATTATGAACGATAATGTCATTTGAAACAGATTGATGCAATATTTTCTTATTTGGTTGTGCAGAAGAAGAAAAGAAATTTGGCCTTTTCTCACCACAGTTTGGTCATCATTCATCTGGATCACTTCCTGGTGAAGAGCTAGATGTCCCAAGCAATTCTCTACAAACCAAATTGGGTTATGATAGTTTTTTTTCTTTAGGGAATTTTCCAGTGGCAATTGAACATAGTGTGGATAATGTGAAAATTATGCCTTCATCACCATTAAGTATATCTGAAGGCACTGCGAATGCAGCCATCAAAAGTTGCAACTTGATTAGGACAGGGCTTGGACGTGGAATTCAAAAGCAGGCCTCTGTTGCTGACTTGCTGTGTGCTGAATGCAAGAAGCTGCTGTTTCGACCAGTAGTTCTTAATTGTGGCCATGGTAATCTCTAATAAACTGCATTTACCCAGCTAAAACAGAAGAAATAGAAACATTATTGTCAAGTACTTAATCTAATATCTTCTCTGTGCAGTGTATTGTGAATCTTGTATCATCATCCCCATGCAAGGAATTCCTAGGTGTCAAGTTTGTCTAAGTTTGCATCCAAATGGGTTCCCGGGTGTTTGTTTAGTTCTAGAGAATTTTTTGGAGGAGCACTTTTCTGAAATTTATGCAGGGAGACGAGAAGGTTTGCCCAAAACTTTAACTTGTCAGTATCAAAACCTTGAACTTTTATCTTGTCATTTGCTCTTGTTAGTGTCCGGGCTTCATTCCCAAATCTGAAAATGAATTATTAAAGTAACTTTCCTGAAATATAAATTTTTCTATTAAGCTACATCATTCTTTATGTGAGGTAAACCTTAAGCAAATCAACCTCTTAATAGACCAAAGAAGGAAAAAATTCCTCAAAGTTTTCATTTGATAGTGATGATAGGCTCACTAGACAAAATGAGAAATATGGAAAAAGAAATTAAGAGCAAATGGGGTTGTCTGTTCAAATTGTCTCAGCCTTTCTTTTTCTCAGTTTTCTCCTGGATTGGTATTGCTTTGACATTCTGACAAAGAACTTCATTCTGTTTCTTTCTTTGATTTGTCACTTATTTTCCTCTCACATGTGGACACATGATGTGTGCGTTCACAGCAGACAGAAATCTTAAGAGAAAAATAGTTTATCGCTCCTAAAATGGTTGCACAATTACTCTTCTAAACTTTTAGGATACTTCTGTACAACGGTACATGTCAGTCAATCAGGAAAGATAAGGAGTAATTGAAGCCAATTGACTTCACAACAAGTCTAACCCTACCATTTTCAGATTTTTCCCAGAATGTCAATGGGCTTCTAACCAATCCATTTAATTTTCAAACAATTCATGCAAACACATGCAGATTTTGATTTGGGCCATCACACATTGTGTGCCCGACAACTTGTTTGCGTGAGCATGTGTTGGTCGGTGATCCTTCTTGAATTTGTTCACTGTCTTATAAGTTCTCATGTTGCAATTTTCATATTTATGCGTTTTCTTTTTTGCGTTGAATGTATGACTTCAGGTTCAACACAAGCTCAACAACTAGCTACACGGTCATCATCAGTACCTTCAAAGGTTTATTCATCAAGGATATTTGGCAATGGACCCAAGGTTCACATTGGAGTTGGGTGTGATTCTTGTGGGGTAATGTTGTTAATTTTTAATTCCCTTTGTCTATCATGTTTGATAGTTGCAAAAGTAGTTTATATATGTATGAACAAGATTCAATCTCAGATGCATGATTTCCTTTAGAAGGCTCGACACTTCTGTTGAATGCGTTCTCATAATTGGGATGGCATCTTCTTACTTGTTACTATCTATCCTTGGAGCATCCCTTACTTTCCTTTTCTGTGCCTATTATTGTGCTTATTCTCATTGATTACTCAACAAAAATGAATTCCCTTTTTGAAAATCTCTTGCTAGACATGTTATTCTTATTAGAGTAATGTGGAATTTTTACTCAGGCTGCGATGTGAATGTTACTGTCATCCTTAAACGTGGTTATGTTGCTCTATTCAAGGAAAGTTGGTAAATATTTATCTGAAGTACATCAAATACACTTGGGTAGTTCAGTTATTTGTACAATATATATAGTACTAACACAGCTAATGCAAACTAGTCTAGCATGTCATTTTCATTATGGTAGAACTATTTGAACGAATTCAAAAGCTTTGAACTTTCATGACAGATGTCGCCGATAATTGGGGAAAGGTACAAATGCAAAGACTGTTGGGAGGAAATAGGGTTTGATGTATGTGAAGCATGCCACAACAATCCCTCCAACATTTCAGGCCGATTTAATCAGCAGCATGAACCAGAGCACAATTTTGAGATTGTGCAGCCACAGGGCAATGCTGAACATGCACACATGCGGGATCTTGATCAGTCTGATGTTCCAGAAGATGAAGATGATGGTGAACATGATTTTCTTACTCCAGTCTTGTTAGATGATGTTCTACCGGATGTAGAAGATGGCTCTAATGATACGGTAGATGTTTCTGCTTTGGTTTTGTCAAATGATGTTGCACCGGATCAAGAAGACGGTCCTGATGTCTCCTAGGTCAGCTTTCACTGGAGAAAAATCGACAACCAACCTGGTAGATTGTGCTTTCCTAACCGTGCAAACCATATGCTATTTTCTCATAATTGTTTTTTATGTGTTCTTTTTGGTAAGTGTCATTTTTTTTAAAAAATCTGGCTTTTGACTCGTATTTATCATTGTTAGATTTGGTTTTATTAAAAAATAAAAAAACCTAAAACTCCTCTATAGTGATTTTACTAGAGCTCTAAAGTCATTAGTATTGTAAATAGGAATAGTAAATTATTATTTTATCTTTATCAACAACAACAACAACAAAAATCGACCATGACATTAAGGGTAACAAGGTATTTTTTTATCACATTAAAATAACTAAATTACTCTTTAAAGTAAAAAAATATTGAATTGATTTGTAGGGGCTATTTTGACTTTTCTCTTTCTACAACACAATAAAATTATTTAATTGTATTTGAATTTAAATTATCTTAAACTTATATCAAGGGGCTCTTTAGTATTTTTATTATGGTAATTTTATAATTATTTAGTTTGGTAAAGGACAATTTGATACCAAAATACTCGTTAAAGTAAAATATTGAATTGATTTGTAGGGGCTATTTTGACTTTTCTCTTTCTAAAACATAGTAAAATAATTTAATTGTATTTGAATTTAAATTATCTTAAGCTTATATCAAGGGGCTCTTTGGTATTTTTATTATGGTAATTTTATAATTATTTAGTTTGGTAAAGGACAATTTGATACTAAAATACTCTTTAAAGAAAAAAAATATTGAATTGGTCTTTAGGGGTTGTTTTGATTTTTTTCTTTCTACAACACGACTTCATTGTTTTTAAATTTAAATTATCTTAAGCTTATGTTCAGGGGTTCTTTGGTATTTTTATTATGATATTTTTATAATTATTTAGTTCGGTTAGGGGCAATTTGATATTTTAGTGTGTGTGTATATATTTTATTTAATATTAAAAAGCTGATGGCACGAGTTGTCCATACTGACACGCATGACTATGTTTGTGATTTTTAGACAATGCATATAGTGTTTTTCAATCCACAACAGTTTTTGAATCTTCATAATGACACCTCTATTATTTGATAATTTTAATTAAAGTTGTGTTTGGTTAATGTTTCAGGATAAAAATGACATATATCTATATATATATATATATATATATATATTTTGGTTGAAAAGATAAAAATATTAAACTTATGTAATTTTAGAAAATACATAAAGACATGTTTTTTATGTACTCATTGTTTTTATTTTTCTAGTCTTGGAATAATAACCAATGCTACCTAATAAAAGATGCATATAAAACCCCAACTCATGACCTAAATAATAATGGAATACACATCCATCAACTTTGCGTGTGATCGGGTGTTAACTTATGAATCAAGCTTCTATTATATCTATATCTAATTTATTATTTATTGGATACAAATTTAAATATTTATATCCTATCTATCATGTCTCAATATCCATTCAAGTATATATGAGTTCTATTTCTTATTTAACATAAAATAAAAGAGATAGTTACAAAAAATGGTAGTTTGTGTGTGTGTGTGTGTGTGTATATATATATATAAATGATATGCATATTATGTCAATATTAGAATATGGAATTAGATTGTATTATAAAACATAAATATCTTGTGTGTGTGTGTATATATATATATATATGTTTTGATGAAATTTAACAATGTATATACTTTATCTATTATTTATCAAATAAAATAACAATTAATTAACCAAATATTTAAATAAGTTCAAGTTTACATTAATCAAATTAAAATTAAATTATCATACCTACCTATATAAATGGGGTAGAGTTCCTCTCCACCTATGTCTTTTCTCTCCACCTATCTCTCGATATGCTGGGTGCTTCTCTAAAAGTAGGGGAAATCATAACTTTTTATTATTAATTAATTTAGTATTTATAAGTTTTTTAAAACAAAGTCGAAGCTAGATAAAAATAAGTTGGATGAAAACAAGGATAAATTTGTTTATGGGCTAAGCCTAGTGGATTATAAAGCTTGAACTAATACAAAAAATAATAATAAAAAAAATGATCTAATCTTGTAAAAAAAATTGCAAGTGAGTTAGGCAATTTTAATTATGCATCCTCAAAATATAAAGTAATGTAAAGAATGAATAGTTAATAAATGGTTATCTATAATATTCCCTATATAAATATTGAGGATGGAGGAACACATGTCAAGAACAACAAACCAATAATATTTGCTATGCAATTGAACTAAGTTCTTAGAATCTTTAAAATTTATTTATTAATAGGCTGTAGGCAAATAACTTTTAGATTTATATTTTATAGGTGATAATAAGTAGGCTTGTAATTTTTATTATTAATGTATATATTAGTTCATGTTTTTTTATCAGGGAATTTATCAGTGTATGTTTGTAATCAATTGAAGAATCATCTAATAAATCTAAGTTCATTAATCTTGACTGGTTATGTTATTTTTTATATTTAAATTATTTGATTATTTTACAAGTTTTAATTTGTTTTTTGCATATTAAAAGACTATAAAAATTTTAAAACATTGTTACGAGATTGAAATTGCAAGTATGGAGTTGTAAAAACATTATCTATAGTTCAAATCATTAACATTAAATTTAATATTTAACTTTGCAACTTAAAGTTCTCTAAATTAAAATAGTTATAAAAGAACTCAAAACAATGTAACCATGCAAAATGAAGAAGATACCAAACATTTCAATCATTTTAAAACAATATGTAACAAGAACCTCCAAACCATTTTAAAATACTCATATGATTTTATCATAGAAATATTTAAAAAACTATTCTACCACACCCCATAAGATTTCACAAATTTCTATAGAACATTATACAATATATTAAAAAGACTCAATATCTTTTTCATTATTTACTTAGACACAAATTACTGTAAATTAAAATAGAATAATGATGGAGTTGTCTTTGCCAAAAAAACTTGCTAAGCATGCAATTGAAAGGGGTAAGATTATCTTTTTTAAAGATGCATTTGACATAAAAAAATAATTGTACATAAAATTATAAATTTAGATTTTATTGGGGCATGGTAAGATTGTCAAACCCCAAACACTGGGTCATGACGAGACTACCAGCCCCAGGCATCGAGACAAAACGTTATACACGTATTTAAGACTCATGGATCTAGCTGAGTAGACAAGTCTAACACTATTAAATGTTAGCTTCTTCTTTTATTTTTTTTTTATAAAAAAAATTATTCCACAGCATGTCACACACTACCTAGCTACGTCCTAACATCTAGAACCTAAGGAATTTAATTCAAACCAATATTATTCCATTGTACTTGGCCAAAATTAAAGTCATACCATCTTTGAACAGATGCGTGGAGTGGAAGCAATTGTAAGTTAGGTTTCGACAGATTTTAGCGGGTGTTGTAGAGTACTTCTCTTTGAATGACAATAATGGCATCTCCGACGGGAAAGGTAAATGAAATAATAATAATTTAGTTTTTCTCCTCTGATGAGATAGTTAAATAAAGAGTTAAAATTTCTTTTTTATCAATAAAAAATCATTTCTAATCCTACGTACATATCTATAAAAAAAAACTAAAAACATTAAAATTTATTATTTGACATCCATAACTTTTTTCAATGACTTTTCTAAAAAAAGTGAAAGGTATTTTATTGAATATATTAAAATATAAATAATTTGTTAAAATAATTTTTTTATTAGATTATACATGCAAAAAATTATATTTATGTTATTAAAAAATCATATCAACAATTTAACTTTTTTAAATGGTTTTTGCCGCTATGCTCTGACTATTTGGAAAAGATCCCGTAGATACGTGTTTTCACAGCACTGCTGCTCCTCCCTCCTAGCAGCATTTGTGCATGGTCCTCGTCCTGCTCTCCACGATTAACTGCTTTAGCATGGCATGACGTCATATAATTTATTACTTACCTGCCCCCATTGGCGACTGCCAAATTGCTATATAGCTTTCACATTCGTTATTGCGAGCTAGAAACCGGACGCCGTTTTTAATTGTAAAATAATTAAAAAAAGATTTTAAATATATAATTAAAAGTTGATAGCATTAAACATGCAATTAAATGCTGGTAACATTAATAATAATAATAATTTAAATTTCAAGCAATAAACAAGTAATATGTTAAAAAAACTTATTTAAACTACTCGAATATACAAGGACATCAATCTAAAATAGACATTGTTTGAATATTTCAAAATAAAAAAATATGAATACAAAAGGAGTATGAAAACCAAATTTTTAAATGAGAAGTGAAGTCTCAACAACTGTTTGCAAGCAAAAAGTAATAAATGTTTCTCAATTTCTTGTTATTGTAAGGACCTTAATAACTTAGTTAAGTATCTGCAAAAATATTAGTGTTCATCTACATGTTTGGACACGGTGTATAAAATAAGTATGCTATATACCTCAAACACTCGTCTTAAAAGATAAATTTCTCCCCAAGAAAAAGCAACCTAAAAGCACTTAAAGCCTTTAAACTTTCTTGGGTAAGTATTGGCCAAATAGTTTCCTCCACTGGATTTTGCATATATATATAACATCAATAATGAACAAAAATAAAATTGAGAAAACCAAGCAAAGATTGAAGATCAAGATATCTCAAATCATAACACGGGTAATTTACTTGGTCATATTTAATTAATTTTTGTACCAAAATAAATTTGTAATAGAAAAACATAAAATTTGTAATAGAAATCGACACACATATAAAATTTATTGAACAATAATTATAAAAAAATAAATAATGCAAGGTTACACATATGAAAAATCTTATAAAAAAATCAATATTAAAATAAATTAATTAATTTATATAAAATTAAGAAAAAACCACAGATGAATCATACCTACCCAAACATAAATAAAAAATTTATTTGAAAAAATATACATAAATCATGCATTATTTTTTTAAAACATAAAAATAATAATAAAAAAAATATAAAAAAACCAGGTCAGGTGCTTGCGGACTTGGTAAGCCAGACATTTAGGTCTGACAAGCATGCTTGACCTACGTTAACTTAAGTCTAGCAAACATGCTATATGTAAAATCCAAAATTTTAGCCCAAATTCAAGTTCAAGTCAGCCAAAACCCAACTTAAGTTAACCTAGGTATATAAGAAAAAGTTACAAGAGAATTATTTTTTTTCTCTTCTAATTCTTGTGGTCGTCGTGACCCTGCCCTTATCAAACCAAAAATTTTAGTTTTTGATCTTGGGTTTTTGATTCAAGAAAGACGGAGGTAGCAAGTAAGTGTTTCTCTTTCATATTACTTTTGATTATAGTTTGTTTATGGAATGATTAAAGAAGAGATTAGGGTTTATAAGAATTTGAAGCTTATATTGTTAAGATTGATTTATGATTATTAAGGGTTTAATGTTAGGTAATTGCTTAGTATATTGTTAGTAATAAGGATTTGTGAGTTGATTTGTTTAAATTGATTTTTATGGGTTAATAAATTCATTTCAACCTTGCTGGAAAATCTGGACAGAATGATCTTGAGGTTAAAGATGATAAATTTTATTTTGGTAATTGATTTATGAAAATTATAATTTAGTCCCTAAACACTGAAAAAATTATAATTTGACCCCTAAATGTATTTTTAGATTCTGGATAGTGTTATTATGTGGTTAAGGATAATTGATTTGGAATATTTTCAGCTTGGTCCCTTAATTTTAGGAATTTACATTTTAGTCCCTGAACTTTATGAAAATTATAGTTCGGTTCCTAGTTTGTTCTAGACAGTATTAAGGATGGTTTTTGGGTGAAATTTCACTATGGTTATGTATTTACAATTAGATCCTTCAATTTTGATAAAATTACATTTTGGTCCCTAATTTTTAAAATTGTCGTTTTAGTCCCTAAACTTATAAGACTAAACCTGGTTTTATTTTATGCATTGGGATCTTTTATTTGTTTTGTTTTGGGTTGTTTTTTTAGTATATTTAGTATATTTTGTATATTATTGTAGGTTCTTGTAATGATCATCAATAGGATTTTCAAGTTTTTTTATCTGATATTCCTTTTATTTTTATATTTTTCGGGTAAGTGAGATAATATTTAATATGCATATAATATAAATAAATATGTATGTTGCTTATATGATGAGTATGACTAGTAATTTCTTGAATATTTATATACGGTACTTTATTTTTCGAGTACTCATTTATTCTTGAATTTGCACTTGCATTCTGTCGAACTAAATTCTATTTGATATTACATAAATTTCTTTGATAATTCTGTGAATATCTATTATACCTTGATATAGGAGTTGTCTATAACGCCATGCTAACGGAGAGTAGTTAGCCGATGTGCACATAATATTTTGAATACCTAGTTGGTAAGAGAGGCATCAACCTGTGGTGACTGATTCTCCCACAGCAGTCACCTTCGGGTGTCATCTGATCTCTGACTTATATTCCATTACTTTATGGTAATATGCTTATTATACATATTTATATCAAGATAAATCAACTTGCAAACCATTCATATAAAAAATGTATATTAAATGTTATTCCCTCACTGATTTGATTGAACTTATCCATCATTCTTAATATTATTTCAGGTTCTTAATTTCTGTTAGCAGGTGGATTTATTGACTGTTCTTACTTCTTCAGTTTTGGTCGGTATGCCTTACTTGTTTTGCGAGGCTTTCCTTTTAGTTTTGATTCGATGTCTTAGACGCTCCATTATTATCTTATTTTAATTAAGTTTGGATTTTAACAATGTAATGAGTATTATAGATTATTGTTTTTGTTTTAATTATTGATGAGAAGGTTTGAACTATCATTTGGTTTCATTAGTTTTGAATAATATAATATTTCTGAAGATTATGAAATGCTGTGTATTTTTAAATGACTTGTTCTTTTGATGTTTGTTCTGAGGCTTAACGTAGGTGGGGTGCCCTTTCAACACCACTCTTGCATTCTTGGTCATGGACTCGGGATTCGGGTCGTGACACCAGACTCACATTACTTTGGATTTGATTCTTCGCCAAGTCCATACACTTTGGATGTGGCTGCGCCAGGTCTAGGTGCCTTGGGCCTGGACACATGCCAGACCCATTGTAAGACCCAAACTTTTGGCCCAAACCTAAACCCAAGTCAGTCCAAACCTAACCTAAATTAACCTAGGTATTTAAGGAAGAGTTGCAAGAGAATTTCTTCTCTCTCTTCTATTTCTTGTAGCCACCGTGACCCTCTCGTCCTCAAACCAAAGATTTTAGTTTTTGATCTTGAGTTTTTGGTTCAAGAAAGGTGGAAGTAGTAAGTAAGTGGTTCTCTTTCATATTACTTTCGATTATAGTTGTTTATGGAATGATTAAAGAAGATATTAGGATTTATAAGGATTGAAAGTTTATATTGTTAAGATTGATTTATGATTATTA
Source organism: Populus tomentosa (assembly GCA_018804465.1). Lineage (NCBI taxonomy): Eukaryota > Viridiplantae > Streptophyta > Magnoliopsida > Malpighiales > Salicaceae > Populus > Populus tomentosa. The sequence continues at coordinate 3,828,475 of CM031969.1, read as the reverse complement.
AAGGTTTAATGTTAGGTGATTAATTAGTATGTTGTTGAAAATAAGGATTTATGAGTTGATTTGTTTAAATTAATTTTTATGGGTTAAGAAATTCATTTTTACCTTGCTGTAAAATCTGGACAGAATGGTCTTGAGGTTGAAGATGATCAAATTTTATTTTGGTCATTGATTTATGAAAATTTCAGTTTAGTCCCTAAACTTTGGAAAAATTATAATTTGACCCATAAATATATTTTGAGATTCTGTACAGTGTTATTATGAGGTTTAGGATGATGAATCTCAGTTTGATAATTGATTTGGAATATTTTCAGTTTGGTCCCTTAATTTTAGGAATTTACATTTTAGTCCCTAAACTTTATAAAAAATTATAGTTAGGTCCCTGGTTTGTTCTAGACAGAATTAAGGATGGTTTATGGTTGAAATTTCAGTATGGTTATGTATTTACAGTTTGGTCCAGTTTTGGTAAAATTATGTTTTAGTCATTGTTTTGGATAATTGTCGTTTTAGTCCCTAAACCTAGGAGACTAAGCCTGGTTTTCTTTTATGCATTGAAATCTTTTATTTGTGTTGTTTTGAGTTGCTGTTAAGTATATTTTATATATTTATTGTAGGTTCCCCTAACGATCCTCAATAGGTTTTTCAGGTCTTTCATCTAATATTCTTTTTAATTTATATTCTTCCCGGTGAGTGAGATAATCTTTAATATGCATATAATATATATAAATATATATGTTGATTATAAGATGAGTACAACCAGTTAATTTCTTGAATATTTATATATATTGCTTTATTTTCCGGGTACTTATTTATTCTTGAATTTGCACTTGCAATCTGTCGAACTAAGTTCTATTTGATATGATATACGTTTCTTTGATGATTCTATGAATATCTATTATGCCTTGATATAGGACTTGTCAGTAACTCCATACTAACGGAGAGTAGTTAGCCTATATATACATAGTATTCTGTATACCTAGCTGGTGAGAGAGGCATCAGCCTGTGGTGACTAATCATCCCATACTGGTCACCTTTGGGTGTCATCTGGTCACCTTTGTGTGTCATCTGATCTCTGACATGTATTCCACTATGTTATGATAATATGTTTAGTATGTATATGTATATGTATATGTATATGTATATCAAGATAAATTAACTTGCAAACTATTAATATCTAAAATATTTAAAATATATATTAAATATTATTCCCTCATTGAGTTGGTTGAACTCACCCCTCATTCTTAATATTATTTCAGGTTCTTAGTTTCTGATAGCAGTTGGACTTTGTTGAGTGTTCTTGCTTCTTCAGTTTTGGTCGGTATGCCTTGCTTGTTTTGCAAGGCTTTCCTTTTAGTTTTGATTCGTTGTCTTAGATGCTTCACTATTACCTTGTTTTAATTAAGTTTGGATTTTGACAATGTAATGAGTATTATGAATTATTGTTTTTGTTTTTAATTATTGATGAGGAGTTTTAAACTATCTATTGGTTTCATCAGTATTGAATAATATAGTATTTCTGAAAATTATGAAATGCTGCGTATTTTTGAATAACTTGTTCTTTTGATATGTTTGTTCTGAGACTTAGTGTAGGTGGGGTGTCCTTTCAACAAAGCTCCTGAGTTGCCGAACATGGATTCGGGATTCGGGTCATGACACCCATGTTAGTTGGGTGGACAACCATGCCACACCCACGTTACTTGTCTTTTACAAGAGAAGCATTGCAAATGTAATGCATAATAGCAACAATGATATTGACCCACAGGCAAGTTTGTTGTGGATCTACATTTCAAATATCATGTGAATCACAAAAATAAAGTCATTTTTAACAAAATAAAATTAAAATCCAATTATATTTTAAGACTATGATGAAGTACTAAATAAAAATGAGGCGTGTTGGTATGATTAATGATCAGCGCATCTGGACAAATCCCGTATTGAAGTTTAGATAGCCAATGATCCTGCATTTTTTTTCTTGTTGTTAGATTTTGCACAGAAAATAACTAACTGTGAGCAAGACTGAAGAATTTTTTTTTTCTTGCAACATAAAAGTCAAATAAATAAATAAATAAGGGACTGAATATAATAACAAGATGTGTTTAAGCCATGTTTTAAAAAGTAAGTGAAACACATATCGAAAGCAATGGGAAATTAAGATGTTGAGCTACATTGATTAAGTAATAAAACAACATGGTAAATGAGAGTGCCAACACCTTCAAATTTGAGAAGTCAGAAAGATATGTTTTCTTCATTGACGGAAGTGCACAACTTGGATCTTGTTGATGATTTGTGTATTTAAAATAAGAAACAATCGATCAACCACTTGAAAGATGATTAACAAACCTTGAAACCAAGCCCACACACTTTGGACTTGGTTGGCGTCAAGTCTAGATATCTTGGGTCTGGCAAACATGTTAAACCCACGCTACCTAAGTCTAACAAACATGTAAAACCCATGTTATGTAGGTCTAGCAAACATGCCTAATCCATGTTACTTGGGTTTGTCAAACATGCCAGACCTATGTTACTGTGGCTTTAGCTATCATACCAAGTCCATGCACTTTGGACTTGATAGTCCGTCAAGTTCAAGGTTTTACGTCTAGTAAACATGCCAGACCCATGCCATGGAACTTGGTTGACTTCCAAGTCCACAAACATTGGCAATTGAAACATTCCTAAAAAAAATTAAAGCAATTGAAACCCTGATAGATAAGGTAAGCAACAAAGAAAAAGAAGTATACTAATTCAGTTGCTAAAAAACCAAAACAATTGCCTAATCCCATAATAAAAACCATGCATTCCAATCACAAAAACCAACTTCAAAGTTTTTCAAAAAATCAAACAAACAAATAGAAACTAAGCAATGCAACACAAAATAAAAATGCACATGAACCTAACATGGTCAGTGCAAATACTCATGACTAACCAAGAACTGCAACAACTACCAGAGCCCAAGCACACCCTAACGCCAAACTACAAAATAGATAAACATAAGAAATAACACCAAATCAAGCAACATAACAAAAAATGAAAATGCATAGGAAACCAACCTAATCAGTACAAAGACCCTTGACTAACCAAGAATTGCAACAACCATCAGAGCCTAATCACTCCTCAATGCCAAACTGCAAAACAGATAAACATCAGAAATAACATCAGCAATCTTTGAGCAGCTAACCAAAACATAAAGATTCCAACACCCTAAAATCCCAAACCTCAGAGAATGAGACTAGCCCCTTGGAAATGCCCTAAGAAACAAAACAATTATTGTTAGCGAAAGTATATAAACTCTATCCGAATCTTTATGAGAGAGAATGAATTATTAAATATTCTATAAACCAGCACATAAAAAAAACAAAGAGCATGTCTTTCTCAGTCAATTTCAGACACAAAATCCATCTGCAGTCCCTTGAATCCAACAAAATTCAAAAGAAATAATTAAAGTAATCAGCCCAGTGCAGTGGAGAGTACTTATACCTGTCCAAAACAAAAAGAAACAACAAAGAAACTATTGTCATCTCGTGCAAAATCAACCAAAATCTCATCCAATTTTGTCAGACAAACACTCTCCTAAGAACAACCGGGTACATCACACTCAGTGACAACAAACAACCCAGCAACCCAAGCTAAGCTGCCAGTTAACCTAGCTTTAAAGCTACCTTTAAAATCATATATGAACCCACAACACATAACCAACAAACCAAAAACCCCCATCTCTCACCAAAAACCTAACATGTCAGCTAACCAGCCCCGAAGCCACCCTAAAAATCACAGATGAACTTACAACACCCCAAAAATACTCACAATGTACATAACATAACTAAACTCTTTTAGTATTTTTTGTAATGTGATTGAAGTGCGGTGACATGTGATTGAATTTTTTTATTATATATATATATATATATATATATAAAATTAAATTTCTCACCGTGATTTAATTCAAAACCCCCCTATCTTTTCAAAGATGTTTACATGTTCTTGCTCTGTGATCATAAACATGAGATCTCAAGTTTTACTATTAACCATTGATTTGAACAATTAACTGGAGTAATATTTATGTAACTAATTAATATTTTTTGGAGATA